>CM056995.1:39875571-40460571 GCA_029891345.1 Dryococelus australis | reverse complement strand
TGAAAATGGCTCCACTTAGTGAAGAAATTTTACTAATTGAATTAGGGCCTAGTGATGTAAAACAATTTCACTGATCGAATAAGTGACGGTCGACTGCAGTGGCGAATTAAATATTGCTTTTATTGAATGTACGCAAATAATTACGTGAAATAATCATACTTACAATAGTTTACTATTTATATTGTGTAATTTACCGTAATTTTAAAAAGTACATTTTTTTTGCAGATGTCCAGGATTGAGCTCGTGTACCCTTCGACTCTAGGCCGTTGCCATACTACCTTAGCTACCACGCCAAATTGACGCCATGGGAGAAAATGTGTGTGTTATAATTCCGCTGCGAAATCGTGTAGTTTGAAGTTGTATGCTTATACTTCTGGTGTTTGGTTTGATTGGGACCGTTAGGATTGTTAAGACGAATTGTATGTAGGGCCTATGAGTACACTCTCTTCGTGTGTTCATGTTAACCTCGTAAAATGGCGTTTTGAAAGTCGAAAGACATTTGAGAAAATATTTTACATTAGTTTTATTCGTTTATTCGTTGTTACTTCACTTGACACACGTTGTTTAACGGCGATTTTTAAACGATGTTCGACGGCCATTTCTACACGCAGTCTCACTGGTACATCAGTCAAAAATAATAAGAGACGGAGCATGTTGCTCAGATATTTCACTGGCCCATGAGTCAAAAAATAACCACTGAGAAGCTGTGGTAAAAATGACTGACGAATCAGTGGGACGTGTCACTGAATCAATCAGTGAAGGAAATATGTCATTTTTCACTGGTTCATCAGTTAAATTCACTGAAGTGACTGTTGCATCAGTCAGATAAGTTTGAATGATTGAAACAGTGAAATTCTCACTGGTTCAGATTTAGAGTCTAGCGCGTGCCAGTGTCGCTTTTATAGTTCCCGCGATTCCCGTGCTCAAACTGAAACTTTTTTCTACGGCGGCGCCCACACTTTGCTGGGAAGTGCGGTTGCTCTTCTGCATGCTTTGGCAATTCTGTGTCCGAAGTTGTCGACGATGGTGATCTCGTACAGGCGAGAACTGCCGTAAAGTAGCTGTGTGGTTGGACCGTTCTACGTCCGCGACTGTTCCCAAGCGGCGCCAACCCCTCTAGCTCCGTTCCACCCCCTCGTCAACCCCCTCGTGACAAGCGACCACGACCGTGGAGCGGAGCGCAAGGTAGCGTGACGGGACATCACAAGACGCAGCAACCTCCCCCCCCTCCCCTTAAACCTTCCACTATAGAGGACCCGAACACAGCATCTCTCACCCCCTACGACGGCCCGAACTACCCCTGAAATCCCTCTTGGATTGTGGGGAAGTTGCGTGTCCTTCGCAACTCCGCTGTCGAGACTTACGGCCCTTCTACAATCGGCTGTTTCTGTGGAAGTGGGCGTGTCCGAAACTCGGCGTCAAGTGACGCCACATTGACGCAGTCTGGATATGGTCTACAAATGCGTTGTCCGAAGTAAGCTTTCAGAATCTGACACTAGATCGCAGTAAATACGGTATATTAGTTATTGTATACACTCTAAATTCGAATCAGTGGGAAACCACTGATTCGCAGTGAAATTAAACTACTATACTCAGTGAAAATGGCTTCACTTAGAATCAGTGGAAAACCACTGATTGTTTCAGTGAAAAATTTCTCTGATTGAATTAGTGACGTGAAACAATTTCACCGATTGAATAAATGACGGCTGACTGCAGTTGCGAATCTAATATTGTTTTTATTGAATGTAGGCAAATAATTACATTAAATAAACATATTAACGATAATTTACTATTTATATTGTGCAATTTTCCGCAATTTAAAAAAGTAAAAATATTTCGCAGGTGGGCGGGATTGAACTCGCGCATCATTCAGATTTAGAGTGCAGTCATATTTAAATTTGCTAACATGTTGATTATTAAATAATGTTTACGAGATATGTGATTTGAATATTTTTTTAATAATATGCGCCTCAAATGATTTATTTTAAATAAGTTCGCTAACTGATATCAAAATTCTCTTTTTTAAACTTTACGTTTGAAAAGTTTTAGCCTCCATATTACATAGTTAAGACCGAACGAAGACATCACTAATTCAATCACGTTTGTATTGAGAAAGTCCACCTTGTACATCGATTGTTTATTTTTCCAATGTAAACATTCCACGAATGCACGCGAAAGAATTATAAGTCACCTTCTTTTTTTATCAACTTAAGACACAACGTGGGACAAAAGTTCAGTTTTCTGAATGCTTTAACTTGGGACACAGGTTGACTTGGTTCACTGGAGTTTGAAACAGCGCCCTGACGTCAGAGGGTCACGTTCACCAATCAGCGTATCCTTGTCCTAAGAAACACGTATTTCGTTCGTCTGTGCATTGACCAGCCCCGTCCGGCATTGTGAACAATGCGTTATTAATAAACATTAAATTAAGGTAAGCCTATTCCCAAGCACAAATAAGCGAACACTGGTACTCAAGTATAATGGCCTGTCTACACTTGGGCTATCCCAACCTGTGTCTTAGGGCAAGGACGCGCTGATTGGTGCACGTGACCCTCTGACGTCATGGCGCTGTCCAAGCTGCCGTGTCCCAAGTTGAAGCAATCGGAAAACTGAACTCTTGTCCGAAGTCGTGTCCTAAGCTGATAGAAAAAGAAGAAGACAAGTCTAGAAACGACTTTTGATTTTCTACAGTGTTTGAAAATTTGTAAGAAATTTTTTTTTTCTTCGTTTCCTTTCTTCTAAACTGTAATAAGCAAGTGTAAATTGTCAAAATGATTCAGTGTAAGATAAGGCAGAAATGCCTTAACTACGCCAAATAAAGACGATTTATTATTATTATTTAGACTTAAAATACTTTCACGCGCATTCGTAAAATGTTTACGTTATTAATCTAAACAATGGCTGTGCAAGGTGGGCTTTCTCGAAACAAATATAATGAAATGGTAATAAATAATTAGGGATGTCTTCGTTCAGTCTGAACAATTTTATTTTAAGTCTAAACTTTTCACACCGTAAGTTTAAAAATATAATTTATATGTCAATTGGCGAACTTATTTACAATAAAACCGTTAAGGTGGTGTTTACTATATATAAATGTTAAAATCAACTATTTCGTAGACTATAAACACATCAAATTTGGATATCACCATTCAACAACAAATAATATGCCGAATTGAGTGCGCTCTAGTGTCAGATTCTGAAAGCTCACTTCGGACACAGCATTTGCAGACCATATTAGGACTGCGTGAGTGTGACGTCACTTGACGCGAGTTTCGGACACGTCCGCGTCCACAGGCACGGCAGAATGTAGACACGGCTTAATGTAACAATAGGCCTACATTTTTATGGCGTTTCACACTTCTCTCCTCCACTTTTTATTTCACTATTTTAAATCCACCTACACATCCTCGTATCTGCATGTTTCACCTACTGGTAACTTTGAACTGAACTGCTGGTTTGTAACAGCATTTAAAATGACAAATGAGTGGTATTTATTCCAGTGTCTGATATCGCCGAATCGAATGTGCTTAGTCTAAAGAGTAAGTCCCTCGAAAATGCGAAAGTTTCGTATTTCGAAGGGGGGGGAGCTCTTCCCCCCCTTTTTTTCTTCGTCAACGCCCACGAAAAGAAGTAGGTAGAGGCCTATATAGGTATAGAAAATAACTGCTAATGCATTTCAATACTCGCAGTAAAAAAATTCCTGGTAAACTTCCTAAACTCTAATATAAGTTTTTAACCTTGTAGGCGGAAATAATGCCACATGTCAGACTGCAAATAGGCCTATAGGAATGTTGAGCGTAGTTACTATACTTTCCTGCGCATTTGACTGTTTCGTAAGCGAATTTAGGAACGCTGCCATGGATGTATGGGAAAATAGTTTACCATTCGCACTTTGTCACTATTCGTATACATTGATGTGGTGATTTTACGAATGATTTCTTAAGAGTGTGAGTTTTCTGAAGGATACCGCCCATGATTTCCGTCGACCTAGAGTCAAAATTCACCGCCCGATAACTTCCGTTTTAACTGTCGGAGCGTCTTCTGATTCAAACAGAGTGGAAACAAAAGGAGACGGGACGCGATCTCGCCATCGTAAACAAAGCTGTAAAAGTAAACAAACCCTGACGAGCAGATCCCACAGTGCCATTATCTCCGAGAGGCAGGTCGGCTCGCCCACGAAGCTACACACTTCCGCCCCTTCATTTCGCTGGAATTCCTAAACGTGTTTACACGTGACAGCCTTACACCAACCCTCCCCCCATCACGCAACAGTTCCAAAACCAGAAGAGCCACTGAGGAGGAAGCGGCTGCCAGATGTTTGTCAGTATATCCAGTGTAGGTCGGGCCAGCGACGCCTCGTGGAGGTTTATGGGTTTCCGAGGAGGGGTGAGGTCAGTCCTAACAAAACACGGTCCGCGGCCGACGTGGAAGGTAACAAAGGACCCTGCAGGAATTCTAGGGATAGTTTCCCCTTAGTGTGTTGTGAAGGGGGGGGGGGGTGTAGTCCCGCCTCCCTCGGGACTCCACGCCACCCAGAGAACACGTGTGCGGGAGTCATCTGCCGACCGCGCTGGAAGGTGTAGGAAGATGGGGCCTAATGGAAACACTCGGTTATATAGAGTGACGGGAGAAGTCGCCGACCGCGAAGGGTGACTTAACTACTACCCACTGTCCCGCCAAGCTGTGGTTTAAGTGGGAGTTCACAACCCCATGCCATTCCAAGTGATTGTGTACTCGGTATTTAGTTACCGGACAGTATAAGCGAGCACTCCTTCTGGAAAAAACAACACTTTCAAGTTGACACACCCTTCGTCGCCTTTCCTCGCTACGGAAATAGCTAGGGCCTACAGGCAGAAATTTTTCGCGCGAATTGAAAAAAAATTGCGTTTCGCGAAGATATCCTGTTCACGCACATTAATATTTTCACTTATTGGATGCTTGCATGTACTGATTGAAAAAAAAATTGTACTTTTTTGTAGGTGCTTTTTACAAATTAAGCACTACTTTGATGCTCATCATCAAATATTTCAGTGCTTAAGTATACAAAATAATTTTGTATTCACCATTCAAAATACTTTGGCAGGAGTAATTTCCACATAAAATATTCAGTAGGGTATATAGCTATACTAGTAGGCCTATTTTCTTTTAGTTTAGTTCTGGGAATTAAAGGCGAATTTCTTATTCGTCAAGCCAATTAACGTCTTGACCCTGCCTGTTGTTTGTGTGCGAACATCAATGTTTCATATCTTTCATATTTCGAGGTCCGTTTCTGTAGATTACTT
The DNA here is from genome assembly GCA_029891345.1 of Dryococelus australis. Lineage (NCBI taxonomy): Eukaryota > Metazoa > Arthropoda > Insecta > Phasmatodea > Phasmatidae > Dryococelus > Dryococelus australis. The sequence continues at coordinate 40,455,289 of CM056995.1, read as the reverse complement.
ACGCAAAGAAAACTACTAATAATCATTCGTAACTTCCCACACAAATTCTGTTCGTATTATTAAAAATTATACCTTTCTTTTTTTTTTATAATACGTTTATATTATTCAGTTATTTCGATTTAGGCTATTCACAGAAATAAAAAACATATCGCCTAAAGTTGAGAGCTCTGAGATGACGTAAGGCGTGGTTAAGTAATTTTTTATGTTTCTTTTTTTAAAGTTGACACATGTGTCCACTGCGTTAAAACATTGTAGACTATGCTCGAGTGTAGCTAGAGCAAAGCTAATTTGAAAATTTCTTTATTCAGTAGAAAACTCGCACGGTTATGCTGTCTTTATTCGACTAGTGTTTAACACGACCTCACAAGAACACGAAAGCGCAGTTACAATGATATTGTTAACGATAGAATTTGTTTTTTTATAGACATTCAAAGGGACACGATTCATTGTAAATCCTTTTATACGATGAAGGACATTTGGTTGGGTTAATATCAGCTCGGCTCTCCATTGGTTGATGACCGACCAATAATGAACGCTGTAAAGTACAGTGTAGTGTCCGATGTGGTATGGACCAATAGGGCGTTGATGAGTTCTAACACAGACACGAACAGAACCGGTGTTATTGCATTAGTGGATATAGGTGACTCACATATAATTTGTCTTATCTGCCAGTGAATGTGTGCAGACCGCAATGTGTTAAAATCGATAAATAGGGATATGAAAATTTCGCGAATTCATTTCGGAACAAGATACACGTCAAACACATATACAGTGAAGTCGTCTCGGAATTGGATCACAGTTTATTAGACCCACCCTGGACCAATATCAGACTTACAAGGGAACACCTTGCTAATCCCGTAACTGCCAGGTGTGGGGCAACAGCCAATGAACACACAGCTGAAGCTCCAGTATGCAGAGGACTGGGGAGTCTAGTTTACAGGTAATTGAACACGCGAAATTTTCCTATCCCTACCGATTAAGCGTAAGAAAATATATTCAAGCCTCATCTTCACCAATGTAAAGAAACTAGAAACGAATAAATAGATAAATAAACCGCGATGGCAGGTGTTCGGCGCCGGCGGCCAACAAGTGAGAAGGCCGAGGTAGTTTCCCCGCCCACCAGCATGACGTCACGGACGCAACTCGTGCCGTGAGTGGCCGCCGGCTCGGTCAGGTGGAGCGATATCTCACCTGGCCGCGGCGGAGGAGAAAGTGGGCGGGGTCGCACCTTTCCCCACCTTTCTCCCGGACCGGCGGGAACCAATCGGAGGCGCGCACGCGCCGCACCTGCCCCTTTCTCACCTGGCCATAGGCGGCTGCCACGTGTTTCCCTGGCGACCGCGTCTGCCAACCTCTCGCGATTTGTTTACAGGTGCCTGGGAACCTGAACTGGGAATACGCTCTTGCTATAGGCAGAGGCAGGAAAATGTCACATTTTAAACTACCTGTAGGCTGGACTCCGCTGTCGTATGAGTTGTCGAGCCTTTGGGTGCTGCCCCAGCGCGTAGTCACTCAGATCAGGTAGCTCGGGATTCAGTGTTGCTTCTTTGCAGGTCTGTTATCGGCTGAGTTTTACCCTGCGCGCGTATAAAATAACTGTTGTCCGATCGCAAACATATTAGAATTGTACACGTATTTTAAGTCTAACTTGTCCTGGAATGAACTCCCAAAATTTTCCCTTCCCTAGCTATAGGCTGTTCGCGGTAAACTGCACTTTTGAAAGCTCTGAATGATATATAGACTACTTGCATATGCTGTTCGCGGTCAAGTGAGCACTTTTGTAGCCCTAGTCACTTTGACTTTCAGCCATTTTTTTTTATCCTTTAAACACCTTTATACATAAATATTGTTATTTTTGAATAAACACAGGGTGCATATTCCACCGCACTTGAAAATTAATGTCTAATGCTAAAATAAAATATACCTATTGACGATTATTCCAAATGAGAAGGCTTTCAAAAGTGCTCACTTTACCGACAATAGCCTATATACGCATTGTGTATTACTCAAGCAAAGGTAAAATTAACATTGCCATTGACCTTATCACTTTATTCATGCGTCGGTCAAGTAAACTGTGGAATTATCACAGTAGTAGATATTCTAAAAACCTCCCAATTCTTACACTTTATGCATTAAACAAACATAACACAAAAGAAATAATTTCAATGTTCAAAACTGTTTACTTGATACTTTTAATTCAACAATACGGCATAGAACTACATTCCCGCCGTTGTTACCAGCTTTAGTGGGCACATGCCAGTCACTTGTGACCGTTAAAATAAAACTCATGCGGGTGCTCGCAGTGAAAATTTTCAAAGGCTGATATCAAAAGTTATTAATTAACCGTGTATAGCATACATAAGGCCTACACGAATTTTCCCCGGGAAAATAGGCTTTGTCACTCATTCTGCTACTTCTGCTCTCGAAATCATGTGAGATTTCTCCAAGGAGCAAGAAAGGAGAAAAAAAAAAAGGCAGCCTTCTCGACCTGACGATGCAAATGAAGGGTAAAAAAAAGTGGGCTTTGTTTGACAAATGGGACGAAGACGAGAGGTTAGAGATAGACTACTGTATCGGATGGTATTTGATCCGAAAATCCTTCTACGCTCCTTACGGAATTACCAAACATTTCTACTGCGCGCCACTGCGTTTTATGAATATGCCTAATCAATACTTCTTTCAAAAAAACTTTATTGCGAATTCACGAAGCACCAAACATGCAGTCGCTAGAGGCAGTTTGTTTATATTTGTAGCCTGGGCGGGAAAGTTTTTACTCTTCTGCTCCACCTTTGAGAGGTTCAGAGCAGAAAGCGCAGTGCTCCCACGTGAAAAACAATAAATAAAAAAATTAAAAAAAAATTAATGCTTCCGGTAGGACGAGCGAGAAAGGGCGTGTAAAAAGCAGATGGCACGCGAACACACCTTCGTGCCATGGTAGTCTCGAACCCTCTGTGGTTCCATAATACTTTCATTACTGAATGACACAATCGCAGTTTTTTCGCATGTGAATCATGCATGTTCAGTTTCGGAACAACAGAAGTCTCATTGGGCCACGCATGCGTCCAGGCATGTGCATAGGACGTTGAGACCTAGCATGCTTTATTTGCTGCTGTACGTTGTTGTTTTGCTTGTTTTTAGCTTATACAATACCCACAAAGAATATGTGTGAACATTTTGCAAATAACAGCGAAAATAAACAGTTATTAAAAAATTACTAGGATATTCAGTTGTTGATTTTATTTATTTATTTTTAACTTTGTACGAAGCATTGTAGCCTATAACTAGGGGTAGTGAAATTTCGCGAAATTGTCCGACATTTTCGCCATAAGTTACTAGAGCCTCCCATACTACTGTTACATTCAAAATGCGTCACTTTCTGCTCGTCCTAACTTGAGGTCATTCCCACTTGACTATAGCTCTGTACCGTAAAAGTCATTGACAAATTTCAGATAAAATAAAACGCGTCAGACACACGAAAGTCGAACTCAGAAAGTTTTTCATTTCAGCTGATAAACTTACTGATATTTATTAAACAACATAATTTAGCTTATATGTTATGCATAGGTATCTCATGTTCGTTTTTCACATCGTGGATTTTGTGCCACTTGTGAAGGTCTTCATTTCCGAACACTGAACCCTATTCGCGTTTTCGAGCAAAGGTAGATTTCTAACTGGCATTATGTAAACGTGTTTTCCCATCAATTAAGTAATTTACTCGAACAGATATCATTCAGTTCCGGTATGTAAAATCAAGCAAATATCTTATATATAAAAGTATTGTGTCAGGTCAAGGTATAGAATGTTAGTACACAAATTTACGAAGGAAAATGTGATTAAAAATATCAGTAAAACGATTAGGCCTATGTGCAGGAAATTCTGGGACAGCCTATGCAATAATAAAATAAAATAAAACATCAATAAACTTTTGGTAACAAAAATATTTTCAAAATCTCAATAGTAAAAAAGTAAAAAGTGCAAAATATTCGTTCGCCTGCCATTCCAGCCGACTAAAAAGTGATTCATTAAATTCATTCCTTACAGTAAAAATAATTAGTAACACGCATATAGGATGTAATATTGTTTCGACATACTCTGCAAGACTAGGCTGCAGTTCTCAGATATTTTTGGCAATTTTTCGAAAAGATGATATTATTTATACCTAATTATAGAAATTATGTATCTGCCAAAGAAACATGTCCTGATGAATAATGGAATATTTATACAGTGTTAGTTTCATTTTTACTTTTCTAAACGATCTCATTCTCCAGCAAAACTGATCTTAATTTCCAAACATTCGACAAATTAGGATAAGTTATAAAATTCCCGACATAAACCATCAATTCATGCAATTCAACTACCGCCTTAATTATTCCTGTTTCTTGGCCAAATATATATGCAAACAAACACAACATTCACGTTTTACTGGAACATTCATTATGCTAATGTCATCTCGTCAAATCCTCTATAACGGCTATTTTAGTGGTTACAGTGTTGCGCTCTAGAAGCGTCGAAAACGCGAATTCTCCTATATAGGGCATCTTTATATTCCCACACAACGTCCTCTTTTGACACGGAGTGACAAATGGTTGAGTGGAAAACTGAACTTTTCGGAGGTAAGACGTGCATTGGAGTTGAGACAAAGGTGATTTATCCCAAGGGAGAATTTCTCGGTCGAAGTGGACAGCTCTTTTCTTATTATTACATTTTCTTCTCCTGAGGCGGGTACGTGACTGGGTAAAAAGGAATTTCAGGGGCCATTGTGGAGCGCCATTACTCTCCTCCGCTGGAAACCTGTCAGGTGTGGGTACTTACCTCCTCCCTCGTTCGGGCGAGGTGAGAAACGTTCTTGGCAGGGAGAAAACCAGTGCTTTCAATGGCCTCCTCGCGTTTTTGTCCCGCCATTCGACGCGCCTATTGGGGGCCTGGCCCTTGTACCCCCGGGTACCTGGTGCCCCCACAGGGACAGCCCAGCCTTCCCAACTCCGCCCCGAACAACAGCTGTCCGCTCCAGGTAGCGTCGACAAACAACCTGTGGTGGGGCCCGTGTGCCGCCTGCAGTCCGGATACTCCCATCAGGGGTGGAAACCGTGAAGAGTAACATCAAGGTCTTGAGAGCCAATGAGGGTGATTGAGGTGAGTATGATGGAGCAGCGCCAGAATAAAAAGGCGGGGGAAACGGGAGATCCCCGAGAAAACCCACCGACAAACGGCATATCGTCCGACACGATTCCCACTTGCGAAAATACGGAGTGACCCGGCCGGGAATTGAACCCGGATAGCCTTGGTGGGAAGCGAGCAGGCTAACCGCTCAGCCACCATGGTCCCTGTAGGGCAATGTAGGCTCTCTCATACATCTAGCAAGCAGTGCAAGTTCAGTTACACGTGATACAATGCTTCATAAAAAAAATCAGCGTAATTTAATATACACTAATACACAATAACTTCGCGTACCTTCCCTGCCTGCTGGTAAAATGCTCTTATGCGCCTTCTTCCTAAAATGTCGAATCGAAATGGTTTGTGTGATTATTGACCCATGAATATTCTGCCTTGTTTGTCGTGGGCAAATTGTCTCGCATTTAAACAAAGACAATTTACTTGATGACTGTCAGTCTGGTTTCCGGAGACAGCACAGTACTTCTACTGCACTTATAAACGTTACTGAAGACATAGCACGTGCAATGGTCTCTTAGACAGCTTACTCTTCTATTCCAATTTTCCCCTGAGCGCATGCGAATGGATTCAGTCATATTTATGAGACAGATATCAGAGTGTAATAATGAACAATGCAAAATCAAAATGACATGCTGTTTTTAAAGGTGTGCCTCAAGGATCTGTATTGGGTCCTCTGTTGTTTTCGCTATTTATAAATGATCTTCCAAAATACTTTTCACATGTAAACTATAATATTCATGCAGATGATATTCAGATGCACATATCTTCAACTCAGAATGAAATAGTATCTACTTTTCACTAAATTAATTCGTATCTGGGTGCGGTTAAGAAATGGTCTGAAGCTAATGGTATAAAAATTAATCCTGTAAAAACCCAGTGTTTGATAATAGGGTCTCCACCTCTCATTACTGCTGCAAAGAAACTTCCTTTGCCTAGAATTTTAATTAATGGGATGGTTATTAATTTCTCTAGCAAGAACCTAGGTATCGTAATGGAAGAAACACTACCCTGGGCTGCTCACACAACATGTATTTGTAACAAGGTCTATAAAACATTGCGTTCCATAAAGCGCTTTAAAAATCTTCTATTGGAGCGAATTAACATTCTGCTTGTGCGTGCACTTGTACTTACCATAATCGAGTATTGTGATGTAGTGTACAATGACCTTGCAGATCACCTTGATAAGCTGTTGCAGAGGTTACAGAACACACGTGTTCTTAAATCCAGAGACCATCTCAGTGTGTGGTATGATAAACTGCACTGATTAAAATTGCATGACAGAAGGAAACAGCACTCTTTATTGCTACTAAATAAAATCCTGCGAACTGATGCTACTGTATATCTACGAAATTGTTTTAGCTACCTCTCCTGCGCTCATCACTATTCCACTCACTCAAAATCCGACAGTAAACTTCTAATCCCGTTCCACCGAACAAATTACGTATCTTTCAAATTCTTTTAGAGTTTCAGCAGCTCTAAATTAGAACATACGCTAGAACATACGCGATGAGGGTTCTTACCATCTGTTCGACAAGAAGTTAGTACAGTGCTTGCTGCCACGCCACCGTGACCCGTAAAGTGGAACATTTTGAATATATGGTTGAATGAATGGTCGTGTGACTGATTTTAATTTACATAACCCCTAACTCGTTTTTATTTTTATCATTAATTTTATTTGACACTTTTTTATGTATGTAAAAGTCTAAACGCTTTTCCATGTTAAAGTGCATGTAATGTGATTATTGTTATTATCAGCCTTTGACATAGGCATTTGAATTATAAGGGCCTAAGTCCCTGCAATTTTGTTGTAATGACATAGTGTTCTATTTTATCATTTTATTTGCAGGGAGCTATTATTAAGTGTGTGTATGTATGTAGGCCTGTAGTGCATTTATGCGTTGTGCAAATGTACTATCTTCTTGCGTGTATATGGCGCATAGTTTGGCCTAATACCTGCCAATTCATCATCAGTGTTTTATGGACTAGTTTAAACTTAATAATCACCACTTAAATATGTACATTTTTCATTACTTAAATATGCATGTCTCTATTTAGTATTAATTACCTGCTCCATCAACGTCTAGTAACGACTTTTGAATTTTTGCAGTGTTTGTTAATTTGTAAGAACTATTTTTTTCTTTCTTCTACACTGTAAAAAGCAAGTGTAAATTGTAAAAACGGTTCAGTGTCAGAGAAGGCAGATATGCCTTAACTGCGCCAAATAAAGACGATTTATTATTAATTTCAGATTATTACTAGTTACATTACAACATAGCCAATCAATTTTTATTATAATACTTTACTATTGCTGCTGTCTGTGTAGCGTCCACGTCATTTCTGTTGTAACGTAGCTTTAACACAAGCAATAAGGCATTGCAACATTAAAACGACAGTGTAAGTCGACAACAGCAAACGACAACCACTGAGAAAAGTTTTCATTAAATTCGAGTTCAACTATGGAAACTAAAAATTTATTCGTAAGCAGTGAAAGAAACGTACACGAATATGGGTTATATTTGTAGCAATACACTATAAACAAGTGAAAATGATGGCTCAAATTTAAATCAGCTGTAGTTCTCCGATTATACAGTGGCTGGCTTTGTAGAAGTTTAGCAAATGCATACGGCAGCAAAAAAAAAAGGCGTTTTTTGTTCACTTTAAATAAGTTTATATTACCACTGACAGTGCTCTGGTCGATTTATTGGCTGCCCTCTGTAGCATAGTTGGTTGGGTGTTCAGCGTGAGTGGTTCCAGTTTCGAATCCCGGGAAGGGCACGGGTGTGATTTATGGCCTTCCGTATGGGCCACCCTTTCATGGGAAACACCACTTGTACAAATAGTTTTTAAATGAACATTCAAGTTTTGTTGTCAAATATTCTTGAAGGCGAAAATTCAACAGTGCTACAGGGAATTAACAGGAGTTTCACACCGGTGATGCAGCAAAAATGACGATTTGAGCTCGCTCGACAGCAAGTCCACCTTAGCCGAAGCAGCTGGCAAGGAACTAAGAGGTCGTGCGCAGCTGTGCGGCCGGACAAAGAAAACTGCACAAACCCCCGGGTCCCACCCCCCTACCCCCTCGGCCAGTCCAGCAGGGCAGTGCGGGTGTAGTCTCGGGGTAACCCCCCCCCCCCCCACAAGCCCTTCCAGACCCGCCATGATGGAGCCGCAATAAATCATGAGGCGAGGTGTGTGAGTCAGGAGGGGATTATCGACTGCAACAAGCCACCCTCTTACCTCCGGCGAATGGGGGTTGGCGACCCAGGGGTGGTGAGGGGGTGCAGGCAAGTCTGTGAGCCTTACTCCTCGCCATTGTTCCCCAGTGATTCATCCACGACTCCCCTCGCGAACCACCCCACCTCGCAGGCTACTCACAATGGTGCGTCCCTTGAAAGCTACCCTTGAGGAGCGCCTAACGCCTAGTCTGTACCTGTCCGCCACTCCTGGGGAGTTGCCATTCCACACAGTTGACGCACGGACGCCCTCTTGCGACCTCAGCCAGGATGCCTGGTTCCAGTTATTCTCTGTTACCAGTTACAAACTGATACGCAGGGCCACCATTTTCGCGAATCGATTTACCTGGAGGCTAGACTTCAATAGCCTATGTGCACACTTGCAGTCTTCATTTGCCTACTGGCCGCGTGTCTATGCGTGAAGGCAGTCTGCTACACGAGTGACCCAATTCGAATTAAGTTTCTCCAATACTGACCGTCCGTGATTCGTAGGCAGGCAGATAAGACGCGTAACAGTTGAAATGATCCATTCACGAAAGTGGTTCTGAACTAAAGTGCGTTGGGACACAACTTAACCTGAAATTTTCCACGAAAAACACGTGTCCCTGGTTATTGGCAATGTGTCTTTGGCTGGATGCAGTTCCTTACCTGACTGCGCCAACGATAATCAAGTAGCCTAACTCCAACACTGAGTGCCCGTGGTTCGCGGATAGAAATCTACAACGTGTGACAGTTAAAATCATCCAATCACGAAAGTGAATCTGAGCTATAGTGATTTGGAGTATAAGCAGTCCTGAAATATTTTCGCGAAAAACAGGTAGCCTTACTGATACGGCTACACAATTGTATTACAGGCAGTTCATGGTTAACACAATCAGCACTCCAGAAACATTGGTTTTGACGGTTTACGCATTTCCACTCATCTATTGGTCCATCACACAGCACTGGGCATGCGTACTGTGCTCCAAAACGTTCACCACTGGCTGATCATGAGCCACTGATGGGGTGCAGAGCTGATTCTGCTCCAATCAAACTGCAGTTGGCTGTGTAACCGGTTTACAGTCAATCGTGAGTGAAGTGATACGACATATGGACGGCTCTTAACAGCTGAGAGCCGATGAGGGTGATTGAAGTGAATATGGAGCAGCACCGGAATGAAGGGGCGGCGTAAACGGGAGTTCCCCGAGAAAACCTGTGTCCGGCACGATTCCCACTTGCGAAAATCCGGTGACCCGGCCGGGGATTGAACCCGCTTCGCCTTGGAGGGAGGCGAGCGTGCTAATCGCTCAGCCACCGCAAAGTGGCCCCAGTCGGTGGATGAGTCAGTGTTTGTGGATACGTGTAGAAGAGCTAAAAATATATCTATAGTCTGTTCACGATAAACAGCACTTTTGAATATCCCGCTTAAGATCTACTTCTCTGATTACATTGTATTCATCCACCATATGCAAATTCAACCTCGCCATGGGCATGGTCACTTTAAGGATGCGTCGGTGACGGTAAACTGTTAAATTATTAGAAAATAAATTTTTTTACACATTTGCTAATTACTACACTTTTAATAATCAAGAAACAGTTAGGAAGTGAAATTACTCTAGTACCCACAAATGTTTACCTAACACTTTTTTTCAACGTTAACAAATGGATCTACTTTCCCCCCATCGTTACCAACTGTGCTAGGCTCATGCCAGACATTCGTGCTCGTTAAAATATAGTGCAGACCGGAACAGTGACGTTTTTCAAAGGTTTATTTCAAAAGTGCTCACTTTATCGTGAACAGCCTTTACCTCATAATTAGTGACCCGAGAATTTCGCGGATACATTTGGCAACAGACTCCACAGTCCTACGTGAACTTGAGCCTCAGTTAGCTCTTCATTGGCTGTTGCTCCAGTTTAACCCCAGACCAGGTAGCACGGGATTCGGTCCTTGTTTTCCCTACAGGTTCGTTACTGATCGAAAGTCTTCCGGGGCGTGTCAAACAAACTGTGGTCCAATAGAAGCGAAACTTCGTGGTACATGCGGATACAGTTTCACATGTCCTTAAATTAATTCGCAAATTACTCTGGTCTCTACGCGTATAGTATACTCACGGTAAAGTGAGCACTTTTTAAGGCCCTGCTAAATTTTTGCTGTAAGTAAAATTATATATTTTTTTACCATTTTTAATATAAACACTGCCACGTAACAAATAAACACAATCTATACATTTCACAAATCCTAAAAGTCACCATCTGAAGCAGCCACAAAATATATTTATTAGCGGTCGTGTCCATTTGGAAGGGCCTTAAAATATGCTCTCTTTAGGGTGAACAGCCTATAATATGCGTGCATTACGACCAACAATGTCAATCATGGCGCGTTGCTTCGCACGCTAGGGAGTTGTTGGTCTGTGGACGAAGAAAGGGAGAAGCGAGGGCGCACATCTGCCTATCAGGGCGGGCGATCTCGCGGCGGCCAGGTGAGGGGACTTTATTGGCAGACGAGGAGGGGGACGGGGGGCTCCAGCCAATGGGCGGTCGGCGCCGGGCCCCCTTCACCTGGGCGCACCTGGGCGGCGCGCGCACCTTGCGCGCCGCGGACAGGTATCGAGCGCCGCCATTGGCTGCCTGCCGCGCCCGCTAATTGCCGCCAGGTGAGGGGGAGGGAGAGTGGAGGGTTAGGGGGAGGAGCTATACCGCTGACCCCTCCTACATCGTCCAACAGGATCTCACAATTCGCGCTCCTGGGTTTTTTTTTAAGCACAGGGGGGATAACTTTATCGCAACTGTCCTCGTCTAATCGTTGCGACAATGGATCGATCACAAAACAAAACTGCTTATTTCTACAGCAGTGTATCCAGCTGTTTACTATAGCTAGGGGCAGTAAATATTCCCGTTTCGGACGGCCTTTATGGGCTAGACTCCACTGTCCTATGCATTTTCGATCCTCAGCTTACTGTTCATTGGCTGCTGCCCCAGTGAGTCAACGGTTTTACGAGGAAACGGCGCTTGTTCCCTTGCTATTCGCTCACTTACCGGGGCGTGTCTAATAAACTGCCATTCAATTGCATACATAACATAGCTCTATATGTGTGTGTGTGGTGTGTGTGTGTGTGTGTGTGTGTGTGTGGTGTGTGTGTTTATGTGTTTCAGATATAGATCTTCCTAGACTTAATTGGTGAAATTTTTCAGCCGCTAGCTGTAGGACTATACCTAGGGACCTGCAAAATTCGCGTTATTATTTTACATCAGGCTAGACTTCACAGTACTGCAAGTAAGGAAGACAGCGTCGTTTCTCCATTGGCTGCTACATATATGTGAAGTCACTCCCTTTTTGACTGAACCCCGCGTGCTTGGGGCACACAACTGCGAAGTGTTCATCTATTGGCGCAGTGTTACCCAGGCCGTGTCACAAGAAGTATGAGCCAATGACAAACGTATAGCAAAGATACACGTGTTTCAAGTTTAATGTGTCCTCAAATAATAACTCGAATTTTGCAGGTCCCTACCTATACCCCATTCACAGAAAAATAACACGTTTTAAAATCGACTTAAAAGAAAATCTTGCTTGTAGTTGCATATATTTGTACGTAAACAGTGATGCTGATGTTTAGAGCAGAAAGCCCTACTGGCAACGAACTATCAAAATTGGCTCTATGTTTATGCGTTTAGTTGTAAGTGCAGTATTAAGTGCAATATTTAAATCACTGGCTACCGAAATAATTTTCTGGCAGTTTAGGAGTGTCACCGTTAGCCATCAGATTAATAGCAATCTTGATTGTTATAAATGACAAAAGAATCCACGTAGTGAACTACACTCTAAATTAGAATAAGTGGAAACCACTATTTATAGTGAAATTCAACTACTTGTATCAGTGAAAATGGCTCCACTCAGAATCAGTGAAAAAATTTAACTGATTGACTTAGTGACGTAAAACGATTTCACAGATTGAATAAGTGACGACTAAGTGCAGTGGTGTATTAAATAGGTTTTTTTTAATATAAGATTTAGCCAAATAAATACGAGAAGTAGCTAAACATAGTTATTTACGATAGGTTACTATTTATAATGCTCAATTTACCGTAATTTAAAAAAGTAAAAAAACTCGCAGTTGGCCGGGATTGAACACACACACCCTTTTCGATTCACTTTAAGACAGTTACCTTTTTTTTTTTTTTTTTTTTTTCAAAGGTGCCTTTATTGACTTTGGACCGATATATCTACATGAGTCGGTGCACAGAGCGTGAGTTTCGTATTGTAAGTGTGTGGAACTGAAGTGTGTCGAGCTCAGGTTAGACCGACTTGTTGATAAATTCCAGTCCATATGAGCGTGGCATGAGGACTAGAAATCTGCCGCCGAGGAACCTGGGCGCGAACTCGCGACCCTCCGACTACAAGTCGACCACCCTGCCCCTGAGCTATGAAGGTAGAACTCATCTGAGCTACCAACTTGAGTTGACAAGAAAGAGGAAAATATAGTTCTATGTCATATATTTCCTCATCGAAAGCGTATGTAGTTTTAAACTGTACTTTTAGTTTTTGATTTGCTTGGTACCGCTAGGATTGTGAAAACGAATAGCAATATGAGTGCACTCTCTTCACCGCATGGGTAGCCTATGTTGTTTAAACCTTCAAACAGAGGTCTGTGAAGATTCATCACATCAACGAAATGAAAGACGTAAAAACGGATTGCAATATGAGTGCACTCTCTTCACCGCATAGGTAGCCTATGTTGTTTAAACCTTCAAACAGACGTCTGTGAAGATTCATCACATCAACGAAATGAAAGACGTAAAAACGGATTGCAATATGAGTGCACTCTCTTCACCGCATAGGTAGCCTATGTTGTTTAAACCTTCAAACAGACGTCTGTGAAGATTCATCACATCAACGAAATGAAAGACGTAAAAACGGATTGAAAGACTGAATGTTCAGGTTACCTCATAAAATGGTGTTTTGAAATACGATACACATTTTAAATTTTGTATTTGTTTTAATTAGTTTATGCGTTGTGTTTCACTTGATAGGGCTACGCGTTGTTTAAAGGGCATCTTTTCGAGTTGTTTGACGGCAATTATTTAAGATTTAGATTTAGGGTGTGGACATATCTACTGAAACCCTTTCCATAGGTTCCAAAGTGTTGGTTGATACAAGAAATTCGTAAGTACCGTCAACACCAAAAAATGTCTTTTTTTGCGACATCTGAACCGTTAAATGAATGTGTACCTGAAGGAGTTAACACTGAACTGACAGGCCTTCATTGCAACCACCAGAACGGAACTCAAGATATCAGTAAACTGTTACGAACTATGATGTTTGTTTATCGTGAGCAGTTAGGCCTACTTTTATAAAGCGATCCAGCGTTTGAGACCAAGAAGCGCGGAAGGGATACGGACGACACTGCCGCGCGCGTTCAAGTGTGCCGTCGACACTACGTTCAAGTGTTCCGTCCACACTACGTTCAAGCGTGCCGTCGACACTACGTTCAAGTGTGCCGTCGACACTACGCTCAAGGCTCTGGCACAGAGTAGATAAGTACGCAGAGGTGAAACGACGTGAGGGTTCTTTTGATAAACAATAATTATCCATTCGCTGATTGGCTGCGAGAGGCTATGGGGACGGGCTTCGTGTACGGTTGGCTGTAGGTGGGGGCAACTGTTTTTCGCGAAAAAATTTCAGGACAGGTTGCGTTCTAATTCACTTTAGTTCAAAACCACTTTCGTGATTGGATCATTTGAATTGGTACCCGTCTTTTCTGTCTGATCGAGAATCACGGGCGGTCAGTATAGGAGAAACTTAATTCTGATTGGCTTACTCATGTGACAGACTGTCGTCACACAAATACGAGCGGCCAATAGTCAAATTAATTGTCAAATAGGCACACAGGGTATTGAAGTCTAGCCTCCACGTAAATCTTTTCGCGAAAAAACGGGTGGCCTTACCTATAGGTTACCTCGTGCTGCGGAAGATTCCCTGTAGGCTGATCGTTCCAACATGTTTCTGGCTAGTGACGCCAATTTGCTGGCGTGTGCGGCTGGAGTTCGCGATGTAAACGGCAGTTTCACCTCTGTCCTATTAACCCTTTTATGCCCATTGTAGACAATCCTCACCATTAGCACAGAAAGCTTTATATTTATTTATTTATTTAGACTTCATTTATACTGACAAAGTTAAGGCTTCAATGCCTTCGCTTACCCTTAACCAGGTATAACAAAGTGTACATATACGTAAAGACTGTTCACGATAAAGTGAGCACTTAAGAAAAACGAACCTTAGAAAAATGTCACCGCCCTGAATGCATATATTTTAATAAGCGAAGTGAGTGATATTTTCTCAGTAAAGTTGGTAACGATAGATGGAAAATAGTTCCATATCTTAACGTTGAATAAGAAGTGTTAGGCAACTATTTGTGATGGCTTGAACTATTACTTTCGCGCGCTGTTATTTTTTAATGCATCGAAGTGTAAAAATTAGCAGATTGTATAATATTTACAATCGTAATAATTTCAAGTTTTACCGCGAACAACATATGAACATAAAGAACGTGCACTGTAGTCTCTGAAGCTCAGTGATGTGGGTAACTGATTCCTAAACCGCTCTACTGCGCTACTTGATGACTAGTTCACATCACTGATCACCAAGCCTTGAGGCTGGCACGATGGAACTCGTTACATGAAAGTAACTGTTCGGCCCATCTCTAGCGAATGACAGTCGTGGGAGTGCATCACGAGCCGCGGGCGTGCGAGGCTGGCAGGAAGAGCTGCGTGACGGATGTCCTTAAGGAAGGAGGGGAGGACACAAGGTTACGGCTGCAGGGGCGCTATCTCCTGGGCCAGCGAGGCAGGTCTCCCTCCCAGCCAAGGACCAGAGGACCTCCCACCAAGACCTCCCGCTGACAAGCCCATAAACCATACCTCCATAAACAGCGGACAGCTTGTTGCTCGTCTGGCGGGACCTTCTAGTGGAGAAGACGTGGGAGCTGGGGAGGAAGGGGGGGGGGGGGGGGGGGTTCACAGCGATACCGTCGATCACCGCTCCTTGCACGTCGTCACGCCACTGGCACGGGTACAGGCGTACTTCGCAAGTCCGCGAGGTGCAGCTCGAAGCTGAACACGAACACTCCGACAGCGATCGTTACACTACGGAGACATAAAAAACACAAAACAAACGTAGTGATAACGAACCGCCCTGAGGCGCACTTTTCTGAAATTTTGAGGCGTCACAGAACAAACGAATCAATGAGAAAAGTTACTTAAACATCACATGGCAATATTCTATAACTGTTACTGTCGGGTAGCATAAGTAGGGTGGAATTGTCAGCAGGGGTGAGGGTGATCATATGACAATGTTCTGTAAACGTTAAGTCAGGTGCCATATCTGACCATAATATTTACAGAACAATGTCATTCCATATCTCACCTTCTGCTGATTAATTTTGTACCACTTTACAGCAGGTACCTAAAATTACAGATTTGATTAAATGAAGGCACTATAAATAACGTGTGCGACAATGTTTTTTACTAGTTATATGCAAGGTTTATAAACTTAGAGCTGCCCGAGCGCGACATCTGTTAGCCACAAAAGTAAATACCTACCTGACATCTGTTGACGAAAAAAGTAAACTGATGCCGTAGAAACCACACAACAATAACCTACTAGAACTGATTGTTACGGTGAACAGTTCAAAGTGTTTTACAGTACATTCGCTTGTATTATGTTAATTTATTGGTCAATTAGCTTAAAGTAAATTACTTCCAATGTTTACTTCAAGTTCTCCAGACGTAAAATCGTACTCGTGGTGAATAGAACACGAGTTTTGATGTTGGCCGCACAAAACGTAGGTTCGTACCTACTCACATCTTGTGATTTTCACCGCCGCAACATCGTTAGCTCGGACATTTGCAGGCACGATAGCGAAACACTAAGACGTTCATACTCAGCAGCTCGTTTCCGAGTGCGCTACACACAGATAAAAATCGCTTCTCAACGAACCGAATCTTGCGCTGTGTGGCTTTTGTAATCAGCCAGCAGTCCTTACTCTGTTCGGTTAACGTTTCCAAGCACATATAAAAAGAATAATTGTAATCGTTGCAACGGTTAAATGTTTTGTTTCAAACTGTACTAGTATCCGTCTTACTCTTTCATATGTCGGTAATGAAAATGAGTTTGTATTCGATGTTATTCGAAGCAGCTGTTTATGAGAAAGAAATACAATCTAAAGAACGAATTACGTCTCCCGTTACGTACGCGACTCCCCTTACTAAGTGTAATTTCCTATAGTGTAAATCATTACGTCAATTTCCAGTGCAACTAAAAAGGCTGTTCACGGTAAAGTGAGTACTTTTGAAATCAACCTTCGAAAGAAGTCACTGCTCTTACCTGCATATATTTCAACGGGCTCACTGGGTGATATGCGCCCACAGTGAAGTTGGTATAGGCTGTTCACGATAAAGTAAGCACTTTTTAAGGCCCACGCAACAGGCACTAATACA
Organism: Dryococelus australis; assembly: GCA_029891345.1. Classification (NCBI taxonomy): domain Eukaryota; kingdom Metazoa; phylum Arthropoda; class Insecta; order Phasmatodea; family Phasmatidae; genus Dryococelus; species Dryococelus australis. The sequence goes on along the minus strand of CM056995.1, from coordinate 40,438,412 downwards.
CGGTGTTTATTGGTAAAATTGCAATGTCTATGTTAAAAAGCAGCAGGGAGATGGAAATTAGATGAAAGGAAAAATTTATGAGGGCCTTAAAAAGTGCTCACTTTACCGCGAACAGCCTATACGATGGATGGAAAGTAGTTCCATATCTTAACGTCGAATGAAAAGTGTTGTAATCATTTGTGATAACTTATATTATTTCTTTCGCTTTATGTTTTTTTTAATGCGTCAAAGTGTAAAAATGAGCAAGTTTGGGAAATATTTACTTCTCTAATAATTTCACAGTTTCACTTGACCAACGCATGAATAAAGTGGTGAAGCCCGTGGCAATGTTAATTTTACATAAGGCGCATGATTACATAACGTGCATACAAGTAGATCTTAAGCAGGGATTTTAAAAGTGCTAATTTTACCGTGAACAGCCTATACCGCCATGCCTGAAAGTGTCAACAGACTGAGATTACTAGCACATGGAGGAGACATCGTCTATCAGATTTGCAGACATTCATTAGGCGAGGTAGGAGTGACTCGATTATATCCTTCCCCGCAGAATGAACTCAAGTTCTGTAGATCTCTGCGTTCCAACTTGTTATCGTCCTGCTAGTCCACAATACACCGTACGTCCCAATGAAATGTTTCCTACGTAACACAGTACTTAAACAATTAATTGTGATCGTTTAAGTAGTCTACACTTTCGAGTGCTGCTGACTTATTACTTCGCAGTAGACGTCATGAAAACTGCTGGCGGTAAAATACATATCTACACTGTAAAAAAAAAAAAACAATTCTTTCAAAATAAATTGTTTGTGATTTCACAAATGTTTGTAACAGTCAGTATAAAGATTTCTCTTGTAAAGTTAGTCGTTTGTAAAACTACAAGAGCCGTGTTTGCAATAGACTAGACCTCGCAAGATCCTTACTTATTACTTGCCTTGTAAGTAGATACATTTTGCTCGCACAAAAAAAGTATCCTATCGGTATTTTTTGGTTCATAGTGCTGCAAGCTGTGTTAGCTGGGGCTGGCAAGCGACGCTCGGACACCTGGGACGGTGCGGCCACGACGAGCCAGCTCCGCTGTTTTGAAAACAGTCTCCCCGCCGACGAAGACCATGAGGCTAGGCGGGGTAGTATATAAGGTGGGGACGATGGTGGCTCGCGGCCATCTTGCTCCGGAGGGACCAGCGGGACGCCAGTACCGAGGACCACAGGGCCCGACGCCCAGCCCTGCCGCTGTCGAGGGCGTCTCGACAGAAGACGCCACCAAGACAGTTAAGGGTAAATATAATCCCAGTAGGACGCCTGAGGTTATGCAGGATTAGGTCCTCGGCATAAATACTTAAGACTCCTCAAGTCACGAGCACTCTATAGCTGTCTGTGTTGTAATGGAATTAAACGTCTTAACCATTATTAATAATTGCCGCTTTATAGTAAAGAATAAAGTATTGTAATAGCCAAGGGCTACTTGTATTGCTAATCAAGCTGTGATTAACAAAACCTAATGAGACTGTAAGAGTGCTTTATCATCTAGCTCCTGACATCCCCCTTCCTTGCGTGGTCTGATTCATCCACAGAACAGGTCACAGCAATAGCAGGTAAAAATCACAATTTCAGTATTTTTGTGATGAACAAATAAAATAAACGATGTTATTAACAAAAAAAAAAGGGTGACTAAAAGGAAATGTTTTAATTCATTTTAAGATGTGGTACGACAAGTTTATTTTACAAAATTTATAGACTTTTTCAAATTAAAAATATGTAAATATGACCATATTTTAAACAATTTTTTTTAAAAAGAAAAATAACAAAAGCATTTTATAGTGTGATTTTAAACAATTCTTGGACTAACTCAATTGTATTTTATTTACGTTTGAATGATCTCATTTCGGTGAGTAATTTTTAATAATGATTTATAAATCTTAAAAACACAAAAATTATGATTCTGACCTGCCATTACGCAAAAAGTGTTGTGGTCTAATTTTTTTTTTAGGTGAGGAAATTGTAAGTTACTTGCAAGTAATGTCTAAAAGTTGAACAATATTTAGTACGAATTATTCACAATGTGTTATGATATTAACCATCAATTTTACCTGATTCTGAATCTATCAAGAAGAGTCACTGTTAATCAGGCCTAATACAAATGCGCCAGTATAGAAATAGCCCTAAATTTTCGATTGTATTGTATTGTATTGCGTAGGGCTTATTAATGTCCCCAACTGTTATGCCTGAGGACTTATCAGACGGGTCGGATAACAAACTAACATATGACCTAACTTAAACTAACACCGATGCCTTACCTGGGATTCGAACCCAGAACCTCCCGCGCCCCAGATGGGCAGTGCACCAACCGACTGCGCCACGGGAGGTCGGCTTAAATTTTCGACGTATTTTGTGCCATCGTGTAAATTTGCAAGACTACATGGTTTATACCAGCTGAGATCATAAACCTACGTATGTGACTTGTATGCGCATTGTGTACTCTTACACCACGTTATAAATTAACATTGCCATCCGCCTGATCACTTTATTCATGTGCCTGTCAAGTAAAACTGTGAAATTATTAGAAAAAGTAATATCTTACAAATTTGCTAATTCTTACAATTAAATGCATAAAAAAAAAAACTGAAAGCAAAATAAATCATTCCAGTCTTCACAAATGCATAGGCCTACCTAACACAATAAATTAAACTTTAAGACCTCGAACTACTTTACCTCCGCTATTACCATCTTTATGGGCACTTAATATATACTATGCCCGTTAAAATATATGCAAGTAAGAGCAGTGACATTTTTAAAAAGTTTATTTCAAAAGTTCTCAATTAACTGTGAACTGTGCGCCGCCCTCAAGAAATACGTGGTGGGCCACAAAAATTATAAACATTTTCCTTTCCGGTTGTTCTCCGTAACGAGAACAGCGTTGAGTTGTAAAAGCGAAGTTCGATGCGCAGAAAATCGGAAAGACAATCTAACCCGAGCCAAGGTTTGCTAACTGCGTCTCGAATCGAGCACCGCCGTATATCGTTATTTAAAAAAAACCGATAAACAGGGTGGTACGGGTGGTAAGTGGGTGGGCGAACGGAGCGCAAACAAATGAAGTTTAATTGTTACAGCTTTTTTTTTTTAGGGGAAGGGGGTTGACCTCGTTGAGAATTACAAACGACCGATGGAGGAGTTGAGACTTCGAGATCCCGGGAGAAAAATAGTAAAATAGGCCGGCCTTCCATACACAACCCGAGTCTGTTAGAAGGGGTTGGTGAGGGGTGACGAGAGAGAGAGAGAGAGAGAGAGAGAGAGAGAGAGAGAGAGAGAGAGAGAGAAAGAGAAGCTCCATTTGTAGGGGGATAGTTGGGATGGCAAATTTCCACCTCGTCTATAGGTCTTGTTTGCCATGAGCGGGATTAAATATGTGCCACGAAACTATTTTATCACGTAAGGAAGAGGATGGGGAGCGGGTGTTTGGGGGGGGGGGGATACCATCCCCTCCCACTTGTACTGGGTTGCACGCACTTGTACTCCTTTACATGGACAATGCGTCCTGGTAGGAAGAAAATCTGCCCACAGCGGCGGGGTCGTAGCTTGCGTGCTAAATTGCCGCACACCGTTTGCCGGGTCGGCGGGGGGACACGGCCCGTCATATATTGGCCGTTGTGTGGGGGGAAGGGCTGGAGGGTGATGTTGGGGAAGGTTTTGGTCGGAGAGAGAAAGGAGGGAGAAATCGCGCATGCACTATTGAGTTCCGGCAGCATCGCCCTAGCACCCGTCGCTGAAGCGCTGTACCGACACTACCGGTGCAAATACACGTCGACGTATAGCGTTTTGCATGTGTCTACGTGCTCCGCGTTAGTGCCGCTTCCGGACACTCAAGAGTGCTACAGCCGCTTACAAAAAGTCGCTCTCGGTTAACCCGGTTAGAGCGAAACTTTTACTCGACTCGTTCGATAAATGATCCGGTACTCGCGTTCGGTAAGTCTACCGAGTTAACTAGACCGTTAACAGATGATCCAAGCGAAATGGCGCGAAATTATGTAAGAAATTCAACCATAGCAAACAAAAAAAAAATGTAATTCGTTAAAGCGGCATAGAGAGAAACACAGAAACAAATAGACCTATCGTATTTTCGTTAGAACAGACGGAAGGCGTTTTTCAAGTAGCCTTGAAGGGGATTTGAAAGCCGGTAGAAACTTATGATTTATGAACACTGATCAGTGTGTTGCAATGGTTTCCATATTTATTCGGCTACTGAAGTAAAATCACTAAATATGGAGATAGAGAAAAACACGTTAGGCCAGGCACAATTAAAGATGAAGAAAGCATTGTCATACTTAGAACCATAAAAATAATTATTCAACATAATTTATATTCTTTCCTCTGAAGGCCATATAGCATTAAGTTTGGTTCGGTCAACAATGTAGGCCTACTTGCCTACATTCTGTTTTTATTATTATATATGACGTACACCCACAAACACACATACCTACTCTTACAAATATTTATGATAACTCTCTTTTGTACCGTGAATAAAATTTGCCTGAAAAAAAAATGAAAAAATTGGTTGACAGAACTATCTACATATTTGTTTGGACTGTAAGTACGTAAATGTGCAACTGTTTCGTGATTACTCGAAGACTTTTGAAATCAATCTAACTGCATATACGTAGTAGAGTCCATTCGCGTATTCGAAAATCAACCAGTGCATCCACCGTTGTACACTGGTCGTTCCAAATTAATCGTTTGGTTGAGTCCGGTTGGACCGGTTTATCCATCGGTTCCACCGGCCTGAAAATTTGGTAGATTTGGTGGATATGCACCAAAAACATCAACCGATGAATTTTCGAACGGTTTCTCTAAAAAATTAAAGTTAACACACCCACAGCTCGTAATTTTCAAGCATTCCAAAATATACCAAAATTATTCAGACGTCGAGTTTTACAAATGGGCAACGAAAACTTTAAAATTTGAGTGTAATGGTACTAATATGTGTCTGAAAGCAGAGGAAAACGCCGCTAAAAAATCAACCTGATGTTCGAAAAATACACCGGTGTATCAACCACGGTGTATTCATCGATGAATTTTCGAAAAGGTTGCAAAGTTCTTTGACGCTATGCGTGGCTGCATACACTCTGGGCGCCAGCCAGTCCACGAACGTATTGGCTACGGTAGTAATTTTGATTGACACACTTATTGACGTGACCTCTGTCAGGTTGACAGCAAAGTCAGAAAATTAGTTCCATGTCGTAATGTACGTATCTAAAGTGCAATGTTAAAAATTCATGGACAATTGATTAATTTCATTGATTTTACATGCCTTTTTCCGTACATAAAACTAAGAACCGTCGTATTAGTAACGTATTTACATTTTTAACAGTTTCAAAATTTTGTGGCGATGTTAATTTATCACGTGGCGGAAGAATACATAACTGGCGGAAATGAAGATCCGAAGCACAGCTTTCAAATGTGTTCTGTTAACGGCAAGGACTACAATATTTTGGTCTCAAAAAACTTTCCTTCAAAGAATATGAATTGTATATTATTAGGGTGGGGAAAGACCTTCACAATACGAATATCGATACGAATAAATTCATCACAAACCATCCTTTAGAATACAAGTTAAACAAAAAAAAGTGTGAGCGAAGGGAAGACGCGAGGGGGGGGGGGGGGGGGGGGGAATTGCTACAAATACAAACAATGACACTTGCGCATGATGTTTTTAAACGTATACCGTTTGAATGATCGCCAAAAATAATATATCGTTATAACACTGTAATTTGGTAGAAGGAAGGAGATGTGAAAAGTAGGTGGCGGAAGTTGCAGCCAACCAAAACTCACTGGAAACGCCTCTGCAATTTCTCTGCATTTGTGATTCTGCTTTAACCACGCCAGGACTTTTTTCTCTCCCTGAGGCAAATCATTCATAGTGACGTTTTTCAGTACAAAAAAAAAAACAAGCACTGCGGGTTTTTTTCCGCCGACCAGCGCACGCCCATGCATGTGAAGAGATGTTGCCGGCGTTGTTAATTACGCTAACGATGTCTCGGATACATTTCAGAGAGAGAGGTCAACAAGAAGTCCGCTCATTTGAAAGAGGAGAGACGAATAGAGAGAGAGAGAGAGAGAGAGAGAGAGAGAGAGAGAGAGAGAGAGAAAATACATAAAGCGTCTAGCTGGGGGGAGAGAGAAGACGGGAGGACAGAGGAAGAGCAACATCGCAGGGGCAATGCTAATTTTAAACCATTAGCTCGCCATGACTGACTTTAAGTGAGCTGTAATACGATTTAAGTGACGATACTGGGGCGTAAATAGCGAGAAGCTCCCGCGAATAAAACCCTAGGAAAACGTCAGGATGCTTTTACGAGACGCGAGCGCCCCGCCCCTTTCTCTGCGCGAGGGATGTGGAGGGGGAGGTCTTTCCCCCTATTTAAATATTTAAGCGCGAGTTGGCTTCTTGCTTGGCGCGCGCAAAAGTTCCGTGTAAATATAAATTAATTACTCGACGGGCGAAACATAAACGACTCCGTAGAGGGTCCGCGGGAAAAAGGGGGGGGGGGGGGAGAGATCCTTGACGGACCCACTTCTACGACGGGTTATCTAGCGGAACGGTAGCTGGCTGGCTATGCCTCCACGAAATTTCTGGGTAGCTACCCATCCGAAAGAAAAAAAAAACAGTCCGCCCTGGTGGCCGGTGAACCCACAGATGTCTAGGCGTCATCGCGAGGTTTCCTCGGAACCATCAGACCACAAACAAGAGATTCCCAATGTGCTGCCATCCATCACGCTTAGATTGCTGTAAAGGGCTTATGGCGCTCACTGTTGCCAGGTTGCTTCACCTTTGTGACGTAACTGGCAAGCTGAGAAACAAATGGCCTGATTAAGATAATTTTTATCTGTTTACCTCCCCGCCAACTCTTAAAGGAATCCAATCCTGAGACGCAAAGCTAAGCGGCTCCTTTGAAACTGAAGCCTGTGAGAAACCCTATCATCGTGATTGCATGGCGCGCAAGCAACGAAAATGTCATTCGTTAAGGGCTGTATAAAGATAACACATCAGGCAACAGTGCACGCAGGAACAAGGACAGAGTTAACGACAGAAACTATGTATTGGAAAGAGAAAGTGAATGTCCATTACACCACACTCTGCAATCTAAGAGAGAGAGACGCTCTATAGCGATGGTGCTAGGGTCTTTCTCCAACTTCTTGGACCGGACCAACCACTGAGTCACCAAGTCTCACGAGTCTTCGATTAGTATTTGCCCCTGTTGAATCTTCGGTTAGTATTAGCCCCTGTTGAGTCTTCGGTTAGTATTAGCCCCTGTTATGGTTTCGCTGCTTGAGCAGAGTTAGTTACAACAACGCCGACAAAGGGGGGAGGGGAATGGGGGAAGACATTACGCCGAGGAGAAGGTTTTCTTGACTAAGAGAAAGTATGTTTGGCGCAAGAAAATTAATTGTTTGTACAGGGTCAATCAAATATTCTGTTTGTGATGAAACCAAATAATTAAGTTGTTTTTATTTGGTCGCCCCCAAACTGTAAGATCTGGTTGGTGAAACTAAATATTTGTATGGCTCTACGCACATTAAACCGTTTCGGTTTTTGTTTTTACAAAAACTGAATCACGGCCGAGTTTCGAATCCGAATCATTCGCTCCCGAACGCTATGCCTAGGGGCAGTGATATTTCAAGAAAAGATTTCGAGACAAGATAAAGTTGAAAGCACTGTGAGGTCGTCGAGCTTTTTTTGATTGGTTGAAGTATGTTCTGGTCGTTTTTAACTGGTTGCGCACGAATCAGAAGAGTACAGTGTCGAAGTTACGGAATCCTGGGTGACTCGGTCAAATGCGGAAACGACACCAGTAGCCAATGTATAGAGACATGCAAAATTCACGTTATTATTTGGTAACACGATAGACTCTACTTCCCTGTGCCTACTTGAGGGCAATGAGTTATTTCATTGGTTACTGGCGATCATCCGACGTCATTTACCTGTGTGACCGTTTTGCTGGAGATTGGTTGCTCAACCTGCCAACCTTTCCTATTGGCTCAAATTGCCCTTGGGACGAGCCACACAAGTTGTCTGCCAATGGTAACAGTCGATAGAACATAGATCATCTTGAAGTATAGTCTGCCGCCAAATAATAACGCGAAATTTGCAGGTCTGTACCAGTGGCGTTTATTCCATAGACGCAAGGTAAGCAATGCTTAGCCTATACATATTGGAAATGTTTGAGCCTTTATAGTTTTCGCCTTAACTTTATAAATTTAAACACATTTAAATCTGAGTTTCCCGATTCCGATTCGAGAAACAGAGTTTTCTGAACTCCCTACTGTACAAGCATAGTGCTGCTATCTAGTATTTATTTCCACAAACGGGAGCGACTATCGATGAATCGAACTCGCAAGCGAGTTACCCTGCTGCGTTCCTTCGGCAGGGTAAGCAGTCGTTCTGTTTGCGTCCTCCAGTCCTCTTTTCCTTGAAAAGTGGATGGAAATGTTCGGGAAAACTGGAGTTTTCTTATAATTTGTAGTATGCTCTCTAAATAACATTTAGTTTAATTATTATTACATTCATTTCGTTTCCGTTTTATAAGTAATATTAGGTATTATAAAGTGGCAAACACATGTCGAGGGTAAGCAAAGTTGGAAGTTGCGTTTGTTAGTAGAAATTGAAAATGGAACCACAGCCCGGCACTAGCAAATGTTATCTAAAACACTCAAATATGTGGGGCTATTATACTGCTTACCCTGTAAAAAACAACTACTATACGCCACTGGTCTCTACAATGTAGTTATAACAACAGCCGAGGTGTACATATGGTATTGAAGTGTACTGTGTGCTCCGATTTATTCGCAAAAAATCAGTGGCCCTACCTATGCCCTAGTTAAGTCTGATAAAATGGCTACTAACGAAACAGAAATATTTTTTAATGTAGGCCTACTGATCATAAAAAGTTTAGCATATATCAGAATCCAAGATGTTACATTGAATAAAAGTAGTTTACATGTCATGTTGTACTCCTAATAGCATAAAGTGGATAAAAACGCAATACTCGTTTACATCATTCCAGTATGAACAAACGAAAGGCATAAACTGAGAAACAACGTAAACAAAGGAATCTTATCGGTTTCAATAACAACAACATATGTGTTTGTGTATGTGCAATATGCATGTCGCTGGAGCGGACGACGCCAATGTTTACGTGATTCATACAACGTAGGTACGATCCACACCTACTAGAAACATAAATATTACGTGGAGAACGGGTAATATGCTGAACTTTTTGGAAACAGCGGGGAATATGCTAAAATTTTTGTAAGCAGTATACGTAAAGTTGACACACAGGACAACGCAAGTATGTAAATAAATATTTTATTTTATATTTTACAAATTTACTTTTTAGTTGCAAATGCATTACTGTTACGCGCTGCAGCTGGCACCGGGTTGCTGCCCGGTGCTGTGGGAGATGACCCACCTCGATCCTCCCCACCCTAGGACAGACACTCTCGCTGCCTTGTTTTCTCCCACCCCTTCTGGGAGCCTGAGAATGATTGACAGTGGCTGTCAAGCTGTCGCGCCACTCAGATCCTGGCTGGCGTGGTAGTCCCTCACCCCCCTGCTGGTGATACCGACAAATGTAGCGAAAGCGCAAGGATATTCTGGAAATTAGGACACTCGGCGCAACTAAGGGAATTAGCGAAATTCTTGGATGACGACCAACGACTGTATAAATACCGCCGCGGTCCAACCGCCAGCAGTCTTGGCGGAGGACATCTGGCCGGGTGCGTGAGCGAAGTTGAGTGTGGACGACAGGACGACGGCGGGCGAGGTGTTCACGGTGTAAATGGACGAGAGGGTATGGAAACCTACGAGTGATAGCTACTGTGCGTGAGGGCGCTCGGAAGACTCTAGAACATTTCGGACTGGCGGGATATGGACTAAACTGAGGTGGGACTGAGTGGACATGTAGGTCTGAGGCAGATTTTAATTTAAATATCGGAACTGTCAAATATGGACACATAATTGATAAAATAATTGAATAGGTTTTGATACACTGTCTAATGGGACTGACTTTTAATTGTTTAATTTCGTTGATTTACCATGGTAATTATAAATTGTATTAATTTAATTGTAACGCACTGTCTAATGGGACTGACTTTTAATTGTTTAATTTCACTGAATTATTTAAGGTAATTAAAATTGTATTAATTTAAGTAATTTATTGTAAACAGTAAGTGATATCAGTTTATTGTGAAACGTTGAATAGAGAGGATTTTGTTTGCAGTTGTAAATAAAACTAGGAAATTATAATTAACTCTTTTATATAATTAAGACCTCCATCCCTTATCGAACTTGATTTAGCCCACTGAATTTAGAGAGAGATATTGTAACAATACTTTCGATATGTGTTTTCGAACGAAGGCAATCAAATGGGCGGCCAAGCAAAAACGTACACTTGATTCAATTAATATTTTGTCGAAAGACTAATTCTTTTCGCCTCAACATAGAGGTTTGTTATTCAGGCATGTATTATTTTAGATAAATAAAATCAATGTTGTTGTTTTTCAAGGTTTTTTTTTTCTCATTAAGATATTTTTCTGGGGTACTAGATATGTATTTGGCCATATACAAAGAAGATTTTTTTTTCGGCTGGTAGAAACCTGTCTCTCAGTAAGAGACATTTTATTTTCCAGTGAAAATTCTTGAAGCATTTGTTACCCCTCGAAGTGCCTTGCTGAATTCTGCACCTTGCCTGCCGTTACTGGGCGCTATACTGTGTGTTTCCTCGTCCAGATGGTTCAGTGAGATTTCGGCTAATTTGGCATTGCTGATCCGCGTCAAATAAACCACCAGCAATATACACGCATGTATTTACAACAAAAATAACATCCTGGCATGAAATATTCCAAAGGAAAAAACTGAAAAAAAAAAAAGGATAACATTACTTACCCGGAAGAGCGCTGACTAACGCCAAAAAACAAAAAGGGTATTTTCATAAATTTATCTAGATTATATTACTGAAATTCCATACTTTTCGCTTGTTTCCTATGGAACAGAGAATACTTAGAGCTTCGCGAGGTTTGTCGTCAACCGGTAGCCTACACAGCCGCCCTAGTTAAATGTGATGATGACAACAAAGTAGGTTCCTCATCCTCTTCAAAGTTCGTACCGCTCCGTCAGAGGCTTGATTGCTCTTCGCAGCGTTTTCACTCTTGTGCAGAAGTTTCCAATCAACTTTGAGTGATTTTTCAGTTATATGAGAGGCGGTCGCAATGATGTAGTCTGCTAAATCGGCTTCGGACTGTTTGACATAGCGTAAAGACCAATCCGTAGTTCGGGGTACGAGGAGTTCAATTGTAATTTCCCTCACGGAAAATACAAACACTGTATCACCCCACACAAAATAATGTTTAGAAAAATCGACTGGAGAGTTTTGGGCGGCTCTTAACAACGAGGTCTTGAGAGCCGTTGAGGGTGAAGCGAGGTGGACGCGAAGCAGGGCCAGAACGCAAGCACGGGGGAAACGGGAGATCTCCGAAGAAACCCCGCGGACCAGCGGCATTGTCCGGCACGCTCCCACATGCGAATATCCGGGAGTGACCCAAGCCAGGAGTCGACCATGGTTCGTCTTGACGGAAAGCAGGTGCTCCAGCGGCCAGAAAATAGAATATACTGTAATTTCGACAATAAACATCAGACTTGCTATTAGGCAACGTTTACAAGGGAGCGATTGGTTGCCCACGAGATACCTTTACAAGCTTTGTTTCCTGGACCACCGTTCGCCTGGGAGAGTTACACGAAGGCAACGTTTTTTTTTTGTATTAATGTACACATAGATTATGACGCCACTAAAAGCGAAGGTTATACGCATTTTTGTATAAAAAAGAACTCGGGTGGGGAGGGTGGACCCAGGGCGAGGCAACACTCTCTGAGTGATGGGCTTTCCAGCTGGGACCCGTAGGTGCCCGTCATCCCCAGACATGACATAAATGAGACCCTAGGATGGAGCGGCGCTAGAATGCAAGCGCGGGGGAAACGGGAGTACCCCGAGAAAACCCGCCGGCAAGTGGCATCGTCCAGCACGATTCCCACATGCGAAAATTCGGGAGTGAACCCACCGGGGACCGAGCCCGGATCGCCGTGGTGGGAGGCGAACACCCTAGCCACTGTGGCACCGCTACCCCATTTTTTGTATAATAACACGGCACATCCTGTTTTCTCCATAATCGAGGATGATAATACCCAACAACCTTCCGCACACTTCAGATATCGACTCAAGACAACAGTATCAAGCCATTACTCTTTAATCTCGAGCAGGTTTTATTACTTTCAATTGACACGATTTGGAATCCTGATGTTCAAGGGCACCTGCCTTCCTTACGAATTACAGTAGGACATAGTCGTGTAATGTATTCTACATAATTTTTCATGGGGAATTTCACCTCCCAGCGTTTGTACCTGCTGTTTAGGATCAACCTGTATTTATGTACAGTAGAGCATAAACACGCGTATATTAACTGCTGGAGGAGATATTTTTATACTTTTCATATATAGCAAGTAGATGTATCAAAATTCCCGGGTAAAACTTTTCTGAAGCCCGGCTAAGTCCTACCTCCAGGATATTCCTCCGCGTCAAGCGAACAAAGCTTAACCAGGTCTAGGGAATTACACCAAAGGGACCACGCACCTCTTTCGTACGCACTCAGTGTAATAATATTTCGCATTAGAACTATTTCTTACTAAGGATTACAAACACACCTGTTTTCTCACGGCGTTTATTCATACATATTAATAGGGCCAGTGATATTTCGCGAAAAATATTTCCAGACAAGATACCGTTCAAAGCACTGTAGAGTCACCCAGCTCTTTTGATTGGCTGACGCATGTTCTGGTCGGTGTTAACTGTTTGCACACAAATCACGAAGGTTCAGTGTCGAGTTACAGGATCGTGAGAGGATTCGTCAAATGCGGAAACGATACCAGCAGCCAATGGTGGTGCGACAACAGCTGAAGCGAATATATAGTATTGTAGTCTTCTGTGTGCTCAGATTTATACGCAAAAAATCAGTGGCCCTACCCATTAATTGATGAAATACTATAATTTATAAATAAAATATAAATAAAAAAAAATTTAACGTACGTTTATGTCAACATATATATAAAAGGGTTGTAAGACACGACATATTTCGGACAGAACCAAACACGGCATATATGGAATGATTTTTTCAAAGGTTTGTTAAAAAAATTTGAAGAAGCCATGAAAGAAACCAGCACGGTCAATTCGCTTGTGTGACTCGCCTACTCTATAGGCCATTCATGTTAAAGTGAGCACTTTTTGCAGCCCTCTCATTTGGAATAATAGTCAATAAATATATTTTATTGTGACCTTAGATGTTAACTTCCGTGTGCGGTGGAATATACACACTGTGTTTATTACTTGCATGACAATATTTATTTTAAAAAAGTGGTTATTAAGGATAAAAAAATAGCTGAACGGGAAAAGTAAGTAGGAGTTCAAAAGTGCTCACTTTACCATGAATAGAACAGAACATATAAAATTGGCACCAGTACCCAGGCGAAGGCTGGTCTCAGAGACTTGAATTTAAAATAAATTTATAAAATAGTCGAAACATAAAATTTGTCACGTTATAACATTTAAAAACAAGTTAAATTATTATTTTTTTTAAACAGAGGTTTAAAATTATTTTGGTAAAGTTTAAAAGAAAATGTTACGTTATAATTTAAAAATGTCAAAAGTTAAAATTTCTTTGCCTCCGCCCTTGAACCCTCACCCCGCCATCCTCTCCGGAGACAGAGGGCCCGGCGGTTGTAGTTGTCGTTTTGTGAGGTGTCCGTCGTGTGTCTGTTGTTTGTGTCGGTGTTGTATTGGTGTCAGTGTACTGTTGTTTGTGTAGGTGTTGTGTAGTGTAAGTGTTGTTTCTTCAGTACATTTGTTCTTGTGTATATCTGTATTATTAATGTCTGTGTGGGTAGTTCGACATCAGTATATACTAAATATTATTGTTTATATCGATACGTGATGTATTATTTATGAGGGCTCAAGAGGAACATTTCATAATTTCGTTTCTAAAATTATACTAATAGTGGTTATTATTCATACTCTATCTACTATCTAGATTGGTAGGTTTTCTTTGATTAGTGATTACATTTCAATAAGGAAAATATTTATAGAAACCATTGCCATTTACCATGTATGTGTCGGATGCCGGCAGCGTCGCCCGCTACCAGCATGCCGCAGAGGGGGTTGGTTGGCAGGTCGGGCAGCGCCGCAGGAAGAGGGGTGGGGGTAGGGTAATTGGGGGGGGGGGTATTGAAGGCGTCATGTGTGCCCGAGGTACACACACGCGCGGGCGGTCTGAGGTGCGTGCGCGCGTGCGGCCGGCATGCGGGTTGACACTGCTCGCCGCACGCATGGTGTGAGAAAGGGGGGGGGGGGGGGGAGGTCATGGGTCACCGCGCAATCCGCGTCGCTGGCGCCGGCACGCTCGCACGCACGCACGCACGCGCCGACCTGTTAAAACAGTTGTGCCTGCGTCGCTACCGAGGCCGCACAAGCTTGCACGCATTTGCCAGCTCACTTAACTGGAATATTTTTTAACCACATAGTATTTTTTTTTGTCATACTGTAGCTTTTCACATCGAGTTCACGTTTATTCTACTCGCGTTGGAAATCTCATTGCTGATAGTTCGGCATTAAAATTTTTCACCTCCAGATAGCACTGGTGTTGCATGTTTACCGCATTTTCTCGGTTTTGTATGTGAACAAAGGTATAACAGCACTTTTCATTAACTAAACATATAGGAAAAGGCTGTTCACGATAAAGTGAGCACTTTTGAAACTAAGCTTGGAAAAAAGTCACTTCCCCTGCTTCCATATAATTTAATAGGCGCACCGAGTGACATTCGCCCAGCAAAGTTGGTAACGATGGATGGAAAGTAGTTCCATTCCTTAACGTCAAATAAAAAGTGTTAAGTAACCATTTGTGATCACTTAAATTATTTCTTTCACTTTCTGTTTTTTTTTAAACAACGAAATGAAAAAAATAAGCAGAGTTATAAAAAATTTACTTTTCTAATAATTTCAGTTTCACTCAACCGACGGATGAATAAAGGGATGAGGCCCAATGTCAATGTTAATTTTACATATGACGAAATAATAGAACTACACAAAATGCATACAAGTAGATTTTTAGCAGGGTTTTCAAAAGTGCTCATTTTTGACCGTGATCAGACTATATATTATCTCAAATATTTATTTTTAGTAGTATTTATTTATACGGAGCATTTCGGACCACTTTTCAACCATTTTTAATACAGGCGTAACTAAAATGATCAGATAATTTAAAATAAAAGTATTTTTAGTTAAATAGTATAAATCTTAAATTTAACAATTAAAATGGTTGTCTAATATTTAAAATTTATAAATAGTCTAATTAATTTTAGTCATTTATATTAATATTTTCAATGATTTTTTAAAATTTAATTTTAAAACTTGATTTTCAATTAATACCTCCATCCCTTAAAGATTCTGGCTAAACCCACTGACGTAGTGCAATTCTAACTATACGCAGCAACCAGTGAAATGCTGAGCTCTTCACAGACGCATACAAATATTTTAGCATATAACATTTTTTGCAAGCGATAATTTCGAATGTTGAAAGCATTAATTGCGAACTAGCTCTGCTTACGCCTCTAAATTGCTTAACCGGCGACCCGAAGACTTCTTTGCAAGTAGGCCAGCGTTGCCGGCGCGGAAAGGAATTTCCAGACACACGTCGGGTTCTCCATGCACGTCCAGAAATATGCAGCCCGAGGACGCGCGCTCTCTAATTTACGCCCCGCTGGGCGCTGGAACGGGGCGAAATAACTTCCCTCCAAAGCAAACACGATTACCGGCACAGCGATGCCACGGCCCCCGGAGTTTATCGCCGAAAATAAAACGATGTTTTGTTACATCCTCCAACCCTTTCCCCAACCCGTGAATGCGCGCGAAGATGTCGGGGAAGCATGCATGACGAGGTTGGGAAGGAGGGGTAGGGGGTAAAGGTTTTACGGCATCCTCCGACAGTTGGCAACAATAAACAGCGACTGAAAAGACAGAGCGCAACACGTGCAACACACGTGGCCTCACCTGGGAACAGAGGTTCCGCCTGGGGGCAAGAAGGGCGCAACTGCTTCCCCCGCCCGGGCAACCTTTTCTTTTTCTTTTTTTTTTACCGTGAAGAGCGACGAACGCACACCGTAAAAAATAACTCTGACATCAAAGAAAATTATTACACTTCTTTCGTAGTAGGCTATACCAGTTTCTCGTGGTAAATGTCGCCTTATTGAAATCGGAAATATCAAAAATGTAGTATATTTCTGACGCGATTAATTTTTTTTACGAGCACTGCCTTGTTACTTGTTATTTGACCTAATATCTGCCAGTTTATCAGTGTTTTATGGACTTGTTTAAACTTAATAATCACCACTTAAATTTAAAAAATTTTCAGTACTTAAATATGGATGTCACTATTTAGTATTAATTAGCTGTTTCATCAATGTCTAGTAACTACTATTGATTTTCTGCAATGTTTATTAATTAGTAACCACTATTATTTTTTATTATAAACTGTAATAACCAAAGTAAATTGAAAGAATAACTGCGCCAAATGACGATTTATTATTACTTATCGTATTGTCTTGATAAATGTACACACGCCGAGGGATGCAACGTGGTATAAGCTGTTCACGGCAAAGTAAGCACTTTGGAGACCCTAGTTACTTTTTTTCCAATCAGTCATTTTTTACCCTTCCACCACTTTTTAAAATATAATGTTGCCACGTAAGTAATAAATACGGTGTATCTATTTCACTGGACTCCAAAGCTAACGTCTAAGGCTACAATAAAAAATGTATTTATTGACTGTTATTATTCGAAATGAGATGGCTTCAAAAAGTGTCCACTTTACCGTGAATAGCTTATATGAACGTATGCAGCTCGAGGTAGGAAGGCGACGCGCGGAGATGTACGGTTGTAGCACGGAGGCGACACGACGCCCAGAGGTAAGGCGGAGGTTGAGATAAACAAGTGGGTCCCGCGCCGGGGACAAAGCGAAGAGGCTTCAGTGCCCCCGGGACAAGGAGAAACATCTGGAGCGGAGGGTCACATGAGGAAGAGGAGGGAGGGGGGCAGAGGGCGAGCTCCACCAGCGATATGCCTTCCCAACGCCGCGAGGTGACGCTGTACGAGACGTCTGGAGATACCATTGTCGCTTACCACGCACCACCGACATAACACTTTCCTTACGACAGGACAGAAAAGTTTCGCTGCAAAGAACATGTGTAAGTATGGATATATCAACATGTATTTATGTATGTAGATACATATGTAGGTATGTATAGTACGTATGAATTTATCCATGCATATATCTATGCATCAACGTATGTACGTCTACAGCAATATGTACCCATATTGGCTGTTCACGGTAAACTGAGCACTTCTGGAAGCGCTGTATGCGTATGCAAATTGTGTATTCTTCCACCATATGTAAAATTAACATTGGTATGGACCTGAACACTTTTATTTAGGCGGATTACTACCCGCCATCTTGGCATCATCGATTATTTTTGCCAAAGCTTCTATTTCAGAAGGCGTATTGAATTTTCCCGCACGACATATCCTAAATGACAGCTTCCCAAACGTTATCGATCTGCCATAGCTTCGCTACATTTATTAATTTTCAGCTGGTGAGTGTCGAAGCGAAACGCGAGAATATTTTTTTAAGAACGATTACAAAGGCGACGATATCAACAGTAATCAAGAAATACTGACCCCAGACAATGCACTAAGCAATGCTCTGTGCTCTGTCGTTCCAAAAAACACGATACCAAACAGTATTTCCAGAGTATGGCAAAAATTACATAAATCCAAAATGGCGGGTGGGAATCTGCCTTAATGCGTCGGTTAAGTGCAACTGTAAAAATGATTAGAAAATAGGTATTTTAAGATTTTGCTGATGCTTACACACGTATACATAAAATACACACAAAAAAAAAAAAAAACAAAAAAAAAACAATTAAATTCAGCATTTACAAATGTTTATCTGGCTCTTTTCGTACGTCAAAACAAGGGAACTACTTTCCCTTCATCGTTACCAACTTTACTACGCGCTTGCCAGTGTGCCCGTTAAAATACCTGCAGGCAGGTTCAGTGATATTTTTCAAAGGTTGATTTCAAAACTGTTCAATTTGCCGTGAACAGCTTGTAAATGTATGCATGTATATATTTATGTAAGACAGTATGTATGTATACAGTAGAATTTCTTAATGTATACAGTACGTACGTGCGTATACAGTAGTATGTATGTACGTATGTATGAATATATTGAAATTCTGAAACCAGTGAGAAAATAAAGTAACGAACTATTAAACTTCCTGCAATAAAAAATAATGCATGCATTGGGGTACCACGGTTTTCAAACGGGAAGAATTCTCTCAGTTATCTCGGAAAAAAATTTAATTCTCGACGTTTACATAGTTACAAATCATAAGAAATAGATTGTATAACAATTTAACTAGCGCTAAGAAGATTGAAACATTGATGGCAAACCGAGAATAATTCGCAGATGCATCTGGGATTAAATTTACATCAAATTTTCAAAACCTTAAATTACTGATTCAAGGACTGCAATCAACTTCTGCACGGTACAGTTAGTTCACGACCAGGCAACGCCCATAGTTTGAAGATTAATTAAGTCAACGAAATACGTTGTGACCATGGAATGAAACGAAGAACATGTCTACGGAGGCACTTATAAACTATACAGTTTACTAATAAACTTAAAAAATTAATAAAGGACACAATAACAACTGAGATACCTACCACAATAATTCGTGAAGTGAATCGCATCTCAGGTTTTGCTTATTTGTCGTCAAATATTAGCCAAAATACAAAAATGTAACCAGCTATATAAAATGATTTACAAAGCCTACAGATTGAGTCAGGACACAATGTAAAGTTGTATGATTAGTACAGAAACTGTATACGTATATGGCGCTTTAATGCCATGGTACTCAGTACACAGGATGATCCTGAACAACAAGTGCAAACAAAAATAACGCCGACTTGGAATAATCCATAAAACCAACAAAATTTCCAAGGGCGCAGTTGGTTGCGTGCCACACGTCGTCTGTTTCCTCGATAATCGTTTGGCTGAGAGGTTGTACACTAAGGCAACTATAATTTACATAAATGTACACATGATAAAGAGGTCATTAAAAGCGATATACACTCGAGGGCTGCACACATTTTCTCAATGAATGGGGATGATATCACTCATACCTCGATTCAAGACAACAGTATGGATAAACGGAGTTGTTCTTTCATTTCATGTAGGTTTTATTATTTTGAAAGAACGCCATACGGAAAATTGATTTTCAAGGGCAATTACTTCCCCTGCGAATAACTGTAGGAAATATATCGTATTATGTTTTCTTAACCTCACAGCGTATGCACTTGTGGTTCAGGATCAATTTGTAGACTAACACCAACCAACATTTTCACAGACTGACAATGGCAATCCTGAACCTATGCACCTGAGATATTATACAAAACACGTACACGTGTGCAGGGAAACTGTGTGCCAACGAGGCGTTCTTCAATATCACTGTCAACTTGACGCTATACCGAATTCGAAGCAGTGATACTCTTGACACGTCCGCTTCTTGGGGAGTCCATGCTGCGACTATGATATTCCGTCGGCGTGGGGAGTCTCACAATTTTTTTTCGCAGTAATTTTTTGATTATGATGAAGGACCACGAAAATATGTTTCCAATTATGTACTACTTGGAAGTTGTTTTATGAATGTATATATTCTAATTTTGTCAAAATAAAATAACTTAAAAGTGGCTAAGGCTACTTCTACTCGGGTAAACATTTACCATGGTTCGCCTTTAGTAGAGCCTTTATGAATTCAGTAGAACTAGTTTTTTTTTTTTTTTTTTTTTTTTTAAATTGAAATTGAAATTGAAATTTAATGCTATATAAAATTTATTTTTTAAGAACTGCTTAAGTATTTGCATATGGAACATGTTTACATATCAGTATTGTCATGAAATCGAGACAGCGTTTTTATAAGTTATTAGGCCTACAGATTTTTTGTGTATCTTACCTATTCGCCTTTGACATTATGGAGTGCTTGTAGGTAAAAGGTTTTGTAACTAAAGCTGAAAATTTTTATTTTAATATTAAGGGCCTATCACATTCGGTAAAACATGTCCACGATAGTTGAAAGTATTGAGTTTTTTATATGTATATATTTATTTTCGTATTTCCTCTGTAATTGTATCACTACCAGTAACAATAATAATATTCACACGTCTACTACAGTTTTAATGAACGCGAATTTTCGCCCACTGAAAAAAATGCTAACATATTGTGCACATCAGTAAATAAAAACCTGTCTTAAGGTCAATGACGCATAATTCCTGGCAACCAGTTTGTTTGTTATCTTAAGAAATTTTTTAGTGTGAGAGAAATGCTCATACGCAACCAATGATGGGTTATTAAACACGTTATTTACACTACTGTTGCTTGTGTAACAGCTTAATACATTTTCATTTCTAATTACAAATCATACTTCGTGCATTCCTATAGACGAAACATATATCAACTTGCCATGATTATTAATATTTACATATTTTGATTTACAGATGATTTGATAATGTAGTTTAGCTGGAAATTATATGTATTTTATTGCACATTATTCATTACATACTGTCCGGATATTCACTACATTACTTATCTCAGCATATTGTTAACGCGCACCTATAATCGTTATAAACTTAAAAAAGAAAGACAAAATGCTGAATAAATACTTTTTGTTGAATCCTATTTCACGAGTCTATGTGCAAGAGTTACTTAAAATATTTACGTGGCGTTTTTGAAAGTTTGTGTGCTTCATTGTAACTATTTTGCAGTATGGCTCATTACCTGTGTGCGTAATAACTAGAGCCACGAGTATTTGGCGAATTCATTTGGAGGCGAGGTAGACTCCAAACACTTGTTCTTTTCTCCTACTGTTGTGATTAGACGACAGTTCTTTAGACATTCCCCACTTAACTATGAGCCAGTAATAAGCAGGAAGCAGTAGTGTGCGTGAGTGTTTAACAGTCCTGTATAGAGGCCTCGCTTTATCACAGCAACCAATAAGCAGATAATGTCTCGAGTGTATAGAGGGCTGCCCAGCCTAGCTTGCAGCCAACTCAATGCGCGAAATACTCGTGGCTCTAGTAATAAAGCATGTTATTATTACCAATAATGTGAAATATTCTAACTCTTTCTCTATGGTTGTGCAGCGAATGTTTCCCGTCCTGCTCGTATGCGGTCGGTACGCGACTTTTGCCGCACATCCATTAACCTGTCTGTACTGGACACCCCTCAAGACAGAACTACGGAACTCGTGCGCCCGGATAACTGCCGGGCACTGTAAAGGTTCCGCTTATTTCACTAGGAATTCGGAGATCACAAACTGCATATCACCGATAGGGGGTTAAAATATTGTGACAATATGCGTACTCAGAGCAAAATGTCTGACAACACGGCCTAAAATCTATTAATTGATAAGTAATTATGTAGGCAAGTAATTTTTCGGATACTGCGTATGCTCAAAGGTGATGGTTAGCGTCGTAATTCTTGTTGTTCAACAAGCTTACTATAATCCTTAGATCTTCAATCCTATTCAGACTTTATATGGTCTATTCAAGGTGTCTCTACACTTTCTGACTCAAACATATGAAGAACCACCCGAGGTGTAACATATTCCACTGTGCCTGAACAAAAATCGCATACCGCATGCAATTTATAGTTATTATAGCATTAAAGTACCTTATTTTTTTGTTAAATGAAATATTCTCATACTGTACGTTGTCTAGAGAATAGAAAATTTACACCATAATCAATATAAATTAAAACAGGAAAGGCGTATATTGCTAATGACTAGTAGAACACAGTTCTTGTATTAAGTTTTAAAAAAATTGAATTTTGGTGCGTTATTTGTAAAGCAAAAGTTTCTTGCAACTATTTGCTATATTTTAGAGTAAAACTGCAGGAACACATTTTATTGTTATGTATAAAAACCTGCATAAATATGGTGCGTCGTTTCCTCTTCGGTGTTTTTTTTCTGGATTTATGTATGTTTCGTTTACTACGGCGGAAGGATACCAAATGGCTAGCCCAAAAGCAGAACTTCAACATGGCCTCAGAAAAGTTGGAAGTTGTGTGAATAGATTATACTCATAGTCGAGCGAAGTAAAAACTGCTAGTGGGTTTATAAAATAATTTCAGTAAACGTGTAGTAATATGAATATGGACGAGAATCTCCTTTTGTTTCCTCGGAGGGGAATCTTCGCGTAGAAGCAAGCTTGCCCCGCGGGTGGGAAAAGACACCACCTGCAGTCAAAAACTACCCTCCGGACCCGCGAAGGCCTCGCCCCTTCCCCGAAGCACCCCTCCTCCTCCCGATAGGGCGAAAACAGCCTGCGGCTTCTCGGAACATCTTGCCTGCTGTACAACCAACCCCTCTCCCATCCTCTATCCCGCCGCAGACAGACGCACCCCAACAACCCTTCTAGCACCATCTGAAAACTTCTCAGGATTATTACATTTCCCAACCTTTTTCCTCCCGTCTTTCATTCCTCGTAATAACTGGCACTCCTTCATCCACAAGGTAATTTCACAACTAATTACAAGCCATTACAACGAACCATGTCATTAGCCCTCAGAAATATTACCGCTTCACTTACAACCTTCGCTCCGTTTTTAGGGAGATAAAAAAATTATTCAGATGACGAGACTGGGCTGTCTGCACCGGACGTCTTTATTCGAGATTGAAGGATGCAATTCTTGCCTTTAACAGCTCCATAAAGGAGGCTGGCGAGTTTTAATTCGATGAATTCAAGAAACAGAAAACAAATGCAAGGTTGGAAGTTTGTTTAATTCCCGTATTTTCAACTTCAATCTACATTATCTGAAGTTACAGCACATTTACAATTTAACCGATA
Organism: Dryococelus australis; assembly: GCA_029891345.1. Taxonomy (NCBI): domain Eukaryota; kingdom Metazoa; phylum Arthropoda; class Insecta; order Phasmatodea; family Phasmatidae; genus Dryococelus; species Dryococelus australis. Next base: position 40,415,364 of record CM056995.1, on the reverse strand, counting down.
ATTATAAAACAACTGAAAATGTTAATGAAAATCTGAATCGGATTTGTTTGTGGCTGTAGTAAAAAAGAAGCAGAACAAAAGAAAAAGTTATATAGTGTAAAATACAAATAGGCTATTAGTTTTTACAGAATTGTCACATTCTGAAGGAACAGTTAATTATAATTGTTGATAAGACAATAACGCTTATAATGAATCATTCGTAATTCGCCTTCTCAGTAATCCGTAAGCATCAAATACTGACGTAAATGAAAACACAATGTATACAGGCTGTTCACGGCTAACTAAGTACTTTTGAAAGCCCTGCTTAAGAATTACTTGTGGGCACATTGTGTAGTTCTTAACCTTATTTAAAATTAACATTGCCGTGGGCCTGATCACTTAATTCGTGCCTCGGTCAAAAGAAACTGTAAAAGTATTATAAAAGATAATATTTTACAAATTTGCTAATTGTTACACCTACACGCATAAATAAAACAGAAAATGAAGGAAATTATTTCAATATTCGCAAATGTTTACGTGCACTTTAAATTCAAAGTTCAAACACGGAACTTTACTGTCCCTCAGTCGTTGGCAACTTTACTGGGCGCATGGCAGTCTATGTACCCATTAAAACATTTATTTAGGTAGGGGCAGTGGCATTCTTCTAAGGTTGGTTTCAAAAGTGCTCACTTTACCGAAAACAGCCTTTAGACTGCTTAATCGTTTTAGGCGTAGTAAAAAACCAAGCAGGAAGAGCACATATTAAAAATTACCTATCTTTACTTTATATGCCCAAGCGAGGTGACGCAGTGGTACCTCACTGGACTCACACTTCGGGAGGACCCGGGTTCGAATTCCAGTCCGGCCATCCTGATTTCGGTTTTCCGAAATCATTCCCAAACAAAGGCCATGGCCTAATCCTTCCCCAATCCCTCTTCTCTGTGTAACTTGCACCGTCTTTAATAACCTCGTTGTCGACGAACCGTTAATCCCATTTACCTATAAGCTGTTCACGGTAAATTGAGCATTTTTGAAAGCCCTGCTTAAGATCTATTTGTATGCACGTTGTGTGTTCTTCCGCCTTATGTAAAATTAACATTGCAATGAGCCTCGCCGCTTACTTCTTGCGTCGGTCAAGTGAAACTGTAAAATTATTAGAAAAGTAAGTATTTAAAAATCTGATAATTTTTACATTTCGACAAATTAAAAAAAAAAACAGAAAGCGATAGAAATGATTTAATTTATCACAAATGGTTACCTAATACTTTTTATTCTATGTTAATATATGGAACTGCTTTCCCTCCCATCGTTAGCAAATTTACTGGGAGCATGAAACTCAGTGCGTCCGTTAAAATATATGCAGTTAGGAGCAGTGACTTTTTTCTAAGGTTGATTTCAAAAGTGCTCACTTTATCGTGAACAGGCAAGACCTACCTTTACTTTTTATGGCACGATTATTTGTTAAAACTCACTACAGCTTTTATATGATATTTCTAGGGTAGGAATACCGTGAGAGTTTTCAGACCACAATTTTCATATGGGTAGTAAGGTGGAAACAATTTTTTTTTTTTTTTTTTTTTTGCGCAATTCACGGCAATCCCGTTTCCTCCGAACATTCATTCCGCCGTTATTCCATACTTATTTTATCCAACGTACTGTTATAGTTTTTCCCCCCTTAAGTTTGGTACTGATGCATTGCACTTATGTGCACAATATTATGCGAAATGTACTTGCTTACATTATGAAAAACGTAACAGAATAATAACGAATAATTATCAGAATTTCAGTAGCAAACCAAAAACATGTGTTAATTCATGTCTTACTTCGAAATACATGCCTATGGGCATACAGTGATAGAAAACATGAAATTACAGAGTTACATACCTACTTTAAAAAAAGACAAAAAATTAGTGAGAATATGATAAAAATTTTAAAGGGAAAGGAAAGCAGCCGGCTTAAAAATCAGCCAGTCTTTGCAAGCACAACGATAGTAATTAAATTATAACACACATTCTGTGGTAACTTTCTAAAAAGGCCAATATCTTTACTTAATTACTTTGTTTGACACTCTTATGTATGTAGAAGTCTAAACGCTTTTTCAGTTTAAATTGTATGTGTTGTGATTATTATTATTGTCAGAGTTTGTCATAGGCATTTGAATTATAAGGACGTAAGTCCCTGAAAATTTGTTGTTGTAACGAACTAGTGTTCAATTTTATAATTTTATTTGCAGGCAGTTATTGTTACGTGTGTATGTATGTGGGCCTGTTGTGAATTCATGCGTTGTACAAATGTACTATATTCTTGCGTGTATATGGTGCATATTTTGGCCTGATACCTGCCAGTTCATCACAGTGTTTTATGGACTAGTTTGAACTTAATAATAACCACTTAAATTTATACATTTTTCAGTACCAAAATATGCTTGTCTCTATTTAGTATTAACTACCTGGTCCGTTAATGTCTAGTAACGACTTTTTATTTTCCGCAGTGTTTGTTAATTTGTAAGAACTATTTTTTTTCTTTCTTCTACACTGTAAAAAGCAAGTGTAAATTGTAAAAATGGTTCAGTGTCAGAGAAGGCAGATATGCCTTAACTGCGCCAAATAAAGACGATTTATTATTTTTTTTTGTTTTGGTTTCATACGTTTAGAACAACCCCACGCACATAAAGCTATTAAGTTTTATTACTGAGTTACATATCACAGTCAGTAAGGCTAGGCTTTTCCACTTTTACAGAAATTCTTCGTTTTCGCACCATAATTTCGTATTCGTAGTAATTACTGCCGATGTACTATTAGGGTAGAAAACTTACGTTTTACGAGTCGTTTGATATTTCTGCGCGTAATTTTAATTATGTGTTATCTGCTTGGTGAAGAAATATTTACATTTTACGAATGAGTTCCTGCCTTTTCGCAGGCAGGGAATACCAAACAGAGAAAATTAGACACGAAAATATTAAACAACTAGTAAAGTTTAAATTTCCCATAATCGAACATTTTCAATAATACCTGTGAAACTGAAATGATAACACGAAAACGAAGAATTTCTCGGCATAATAGGTTAAGCAAAGATGTGTTGCAGGTGCCACTTACTTGCAGGTTTTAAGCGCGTTTGAGAAGGAGCGATAAGGACGACACTGACACGCACGCCTTGTGGCCCAGTCACCCCTACGCGCAAGGCGCTGAACTGCCGCGATTCGTGTACCTACGGGACTTCAACGATGACCCTATCAGTAGTAAATCTAATGTTTTATATATATATATATATATATATATATATATATATATATATATATACACACACACACACACACACACCCTAAGGGTGCACTTTTTGAGTACCTAGTGCGATGTCCTTGATGTGTATTTATATCACTCCGTATATTTAATAGCATAAAATAAATTTCAAATATTCTCCCCTCAATACACCGCCCTTTTTAATATAAAGGAAAGAAATATACAAAATTTGAAAAAAACTAAGTCCCTCACACAAACGTCTTATGTCACTGCTACTAAAGTCTAACAAATCAAATCTGATCATGCAAAACTGATCATGCAAATCCCAAAATGTGCAAACCTTCCCCTATCGGAAAGTCTGTAGTAAAGTTCAACGCAGGTCCCTATAGTAGTTTCTGGTGTTTCCATCCAGTATATAATCCATTCACGGTTACTTCACACTTTTTTGAAGCCCTGTTAAAGTTCTACTTCCAGGATATTCCTCCGCCTCGTGCAAACTAAGCTTAACTAAGTATGGAAAATTACACCAAAGGGACGAAGCAACGAACTCGTGCGCACTCAGTTGTAACAGTATTTTGTAAAAGAACTATTTATCACTAGGTTCTACCGACACAATGTTTTCTCACTTTTTTTATTAAAATTATTTATAAATGAAGCATTATAATTTATAGATAAAATAAGAATAACATTTCAATTGAACAGAAAAAAAAGTAACTTTCGTGGACACAAGTATTAAACGCTTGTGATATATGGAATATGTTGGAAATAACTAAGCCCGCCATACATGGGGAGATTTTTCAAAGGTTTGCTTCAAAAAGGGTGAAGAAACTGCGAATAGACTGACTTTATTATGAGATACAGAAGTGAGAAAAAGCCGTATTTTAGATACGCTGGGAGGCTCGTGAATAGTATTCGTAATGTGTATGATGTATTGAGAGTATTATACGGACCTCATCTGATGTGTGTTTTGTATTCGTACTTTGGTATAATTGGGGACACTTTTAGTGGTTTGGTAAATAAACACGGAATTCAAACACTCTGCAACGCAATTCAAGAGACAAGGTAGACGGCGCCCTTAATAAAAGTTGGTAGAAATCCTTAACGCAATTTACGCTTTTATTCTGGAGTCATTTTCCTTCCGACGTACGGCGTAAGAGAAGGAATTGAGAGATTAGAAAACTGAACGGAACCTGCTGGGACGGAGTAAGAAAAACGAAAATAAGAGAGAGGGGAAAAAAAAAAAAGCTAATATAGGAGTGGCTTATTAATATGGACTAACTTTTCATGTCAAAACCAGGCACAAACAAATCTGCTTCTTTTATTTTTCTCGTCGTGTCCCAGATTACTCATACAACATGTGCCGTTCTGGCCAGGAATTTCTATCTGCGACCCGTCAGCAGTTCGCTCTCTGGAATATAAACCAGCCCACGACAGTCAATTAACCTTGAAGAAGGGAGTAGCAGCGATTACGCCGCGCCACCAATTCCGATACAAGACGCCCCGAATACAAAAATCCCAGTGACAGACAATTAAATTTCCTTTAGAAAAGAGCGAAGACTTCTACAATGGCACCGTAATCCACACGATGTTTTAGATACACGATAACAGCCCTCCACTTGTTAAGATTTTTATTCGTCTCGTTGCTGGAACGAACCAAAACTTCCTTCTTATTCTAAGGGCCAGAACTCCTTTCATAAATCAGGCGATGGACAAATGAAAATTTCCGCAAAAGAAGCAGTAACATGATGTCACTGAATAATAATTTTTTTGTGGTGAAATGCAATATTTTAAATATTTCTGTAAACACATTATCTACCACAAAAAAGTATACGCTTACATTAGGGTCTTACGTAACGTTGAACTACGTACATTTGCTCCAATTACGACTGTAAATGAGACGCTAGAAATTTTCCAGAGAAATCAGCTCCTTATAGTATATCGTTAGAAAACTATCAGCAAGGTGTCAGTCTAGCCACTGTCTAGATGAACGAGAAAAGATGACGTAATTAGAAGCAAAGATAATTATGGCCTCCGAGAAATGCATTTTGCCGGTCGTGAATTTTTAAAAGGTTGCGTTAAGAGTTAATAACATGAGATATTCCTATATGCCTACTCATTGTAGTTGTCTGTATTCTAAATTAGTCATTATAGTCTATTTCATGATAATGATAACTTCTGTTCTATCCTATGTTTATAAAACGAAGTGTAATATAAATATTTTAGTACGTAAAAATACTCTAAACACACGGAAGACGAAGTAATACGCAACTAAATATGTTGGAACTGTTGTTTCCGCATGTATAATATTATACGTAATATTTAATAGTTAACAACAGTAGCAAAGTATTAAAAAGTATCGACGAAAACCTGCTAAGCGTTGTACTATACCTCTGCGAACACAATTTTATTTCCTTAACCCTAAGATTGGTTATGAGGTATTTACAAAATACGTCACTGCTATGGTATACACCATAGATAAACAATCCTTGGGATGTGAACTGTCAAATAACACAATCAAGTGAAGGGGAGGGGGACAACAAAAACAACATTTTAGTGAAATCTAAATTAGTGTTTTCGGGTGCTTGGGAACGACTAACGTGATATAAATTGGAAAATAAGTATGATTATTACTCAGGCGAACAATTTAACACAAACATATTTAAATTGCTATAACTGATACAAGACGCTGAGAATGAACATAATTCTGGAAGAGCGTTTTTCAAACCTTTCAAACACACAATAAAATACATTTTACAAACTACGAAGATACGGTTGTATTTATGTCGAAAGCTAGTCCCTTGTAGTAATGGTGCAACGACATAATCAAAGCATTTCTTTAGCTTCTTGAAGCCTGTCTTTTTCGCGTGTGGAGTAAAGGGCAAAAAAAATTTGGAGAAAAATGGAACGCTGGAAGACAGGAAGAAAGCGCAGGGGTAAAAAAAAAAAAAAAAAAGGGAAGCATGTCTCCATTTTCCCGTTTAATTTCATTCAAAATTGAAAAATCTTAAAAGCGTCATTTTAATTAAAAGGAACACTAGTGGGATACTTTCACCCTGGCAAACCTCCTCTCACAACACTGTTAAGTTCCGAGGAAGTTGGAGCAATTTCAGGGGGGATCTAGGGAAAAGGGGAGGGGTTTATGCGGGCGAAGGGAGTGAGGAAAGGAAGGGGGACGGTCACAGCGATGGACGCTGCTCGGGACACAGAAAGGAAGGAATGTGATGGCGGGGAAAAAAATAGCCGAGGGCTGAATGCAAAATGAGAACGATCTACAGCGAGGCCGAAGTGTTAGGCGAAGAGATAAGGACAGGGTGTTCAACGTGGTCTGCTCTCGTTGGTAGTCCTGGGCGGTCTTCACTTCTCGAAATCGTTTCGAAACGTATCGCCGCGATGTATCGAAGCCGCGGAGTATCGGAAATTAATGGCGACATATTGCAAATATCGATATTGTAGCAGATATTCGAGTGCTGTATTTAACATGGGTGCCTCCTTCGTCTACTCGGCTCTGTTTCTGCTACTCACTCAGTGGGCCTGGGTTCGATTCCCGGCAGCGAACATTAGCTTTTTCAAGTGGCTGTTTGTTCGGACTCATCACCGTGACATTGCCGGAGGACAAGATGCTCATCTACACGTGTAGTTACAAACGGTAAAAATCGTAATACCAATATCGGAATATCGAAATATCGCAATGCCAACTACATCGTTAGAATGTCTTGTACCATGTAACATATGATAATTTTGAAGATATTTCGTATCGTGAGTGATATATCGATAAGTTGCGCAGCTTTACTCACGGGTGCTACAAGTAAATGCGCAGAGCTTATTTTTTAAGTAGACCAACAAAAGCGTGATTGTAGTATATCTATATTCAAACGGACTTTGTTCATTGGCCATTATAAATACGTAAGCAGTGGACGAAGTACGTATAACGAATATAATATAGAATATAATAATATTTAGTGCCTTCACAAAAGCCGCAAATGGCCGGTAAAAAATGGCTCGGCAAATACTTTACCAAATTTCTCGTGAAAGCAATTCAGGAGCAGTGAGTTTAGAAGCGCTATTCGCAAGACCGAGAAATGGCGATAACGACACGATTGCAGATTCTTCCAAATTAACGCGACATCTTGCGAGCAGTCTGTTTAAACACCCAAGTACAGTAACCTAAAATAATACATTTCACATGCTTTTTCATGTTTAGCGCCGTGTTTAAGAAGATTATTTTAATTTTATCATATCAACTAAAAATAAAAATATTGAATAAAGATACTATTGCTGTAATATTATTTGTTTGACTGTTTCAAGGTTACTATTCGTGAAACAGTGACGCTGTAAACGCATCATCAGCAATAACATTTAATGAAACGATTTTCTGCTTAACATTAGAAAAATAATTAAATTCATTCAAAACCAGGAAAAGTAAGCAGCAATATTTCAGAAGAGTACGGTGAGAATAAAACTATAAAGTTCTATTTAAACACTATATATATATATATATAAATATATATATATATATATATATATATATATATAAATAAAGAATGATGGCAAGATGCATTGTGTTAGCATGCGAGCTGTCTATAGTGAATGTCTTCCGGGCATCATCTGAGAATGGTAATGAGACATAATACGCTCATGCAGAAATTTTGTGCTTGCGTAGATGCCTATGCAACAAATACAAGATCTTACCGGTTTGAAGTATTAGAGTTAAGCTTGTTTCCCTCGTCATGATGTAGTTCTTATACACATTATGTACAAGACAACATACGATAATTGCATCAATAAGACAGCAATCGTGTATAATACTTAGTCATTTAGTAAGTAGAATATACACAGTCGTTTAGTAAGCAGACGTGTTGTTTGGCTCCTTTTCAGTTACAGAAAATTAGATTTGTTGCATAATTTCAGGCGCAAATGAAACGTAGTGGGCGAAGCAGCTTAGAATTCCAGATGCAGAGCCTACCTATACTTCCAGTAACCCTACTATGCGTTTACTGTGTACTAAACGTGTGGAAATATTAATAATAAATTACCGTTCCGGCATGAATCCAGACCTTCTAAAGTGGAAGCCACCGTTTTGCCAGTTTCACCAAAGTGTTGCATAGGGAATTAAATTAGAACTAAATGGTCGATATCAGAGGCAACAAATCGTTTCACGTCCAGAACGAGATTCGCAGAAGATTACATATAGCTGTTTTGAGCTGTGTAAGTAGTTACACCGCACCGACAGCGATTCATAAGTATTCGTCAGAAGAGAAAAGAGGAAATTTAAGCGGCAACGATTTGCTAATCATTTTTAGGTTTCCATAATGTTTAGCTTAGAAGATGAGAATATTTGGCTCGGAATAGAGGCGTTTGCCCCCAAATCGTAATAAATTAAAATAAATTAACAATAACAAAAGTCGATTGAAAATTTAGTTCGCTTTGAAGCAGAGGAAAAAGTGACTTGCGAAAATAGTGTCACATTAAGCTGACCAGCTGCTTTACCACAAAGGTCAGCAGAAGTGTAATACTGAGAACAGTATTCAATAAATTCGAAGAAAAAATTTCGCATGTATTTTTTATATTTCTTAAGCTCAAGTGAAGAGCTCTCCTGGAAAGTTTCGCTGAGGAGTGAAACTGAAAGAAACAAATAGATTGAAATAAAGAGAGAGAGGAGACAGACGCATTGCATAAACTTGCTTCGCTGAACAGTCCGTAGCGCCGGGACAAAGGTCTCGCTGTCTTATAACGAAATACATAGTCTATTCTCCCCTTTCTTCACTTCGCTTTTATTTCGTCTGACAAAAAAAAAACCTTGAAAATTAAAATGAACACAAAACAGTCGAAATACAACTTGGAAGAATTGTTTTATATTCAAGCAAAGCGAAAACATTATAAAAAAAAAAGTAGTCGAGGAAACCCTTTCCTTTTGGACTAAACAATGAAGTTGTTTTTTTCTCTCCTATGTTGCGAAGTCGCAAGGGTGTAATCCTGAAGGGTTTTTTAATTATTACGCACGAGAAACTCTTCAATAAAGTTTTCCTTGAGTAATAAAGGAGCACGACAGAGTTAGAGGGTAAAGGAAGTGGCTAGGCAGTAGGACTTGGCATCCCGTGAGTATCATCTCTTAAGTAGGAGGGTTGGTAAGAGAAAAAATATGATTACAGAAATTAAGATTCTAGCAAGACTATAGCCAGACAAGAGAAAACCTCATGAAAGGCAACGCAATGCAAGAATAAAACATATGGCCACTTGTAACCCAGAGGTTATTTCAGGAATACGAAATGGAATCAGTAATACAGTAGTGAATATAATTTCCACATAATTGGCAGTCGTGTTGTACACAAAATTGGAATCTTCTGCACGTACAGAAATACATTAATAATAAATAACTGCCAGTATCTTGGTGTGCTTAATTATTGAAGCAGGTAGGCAATGTTAATAAATTTATTTTTTACACTTATGAATTACACAGACAAAATATGTGTACTCCTACCCTATATTATAGGCACTATAGAAACCTGATTTGCTACTAGCTATAAAAAATAATATTGTAATATTAGCTAAAGATACAAAATTGGATGGAAAAATATTTCCAGTTGAAGTTTGTAAAATATGAATATTCACGATTGTTCACAAAACGATCACATGCGTGTTACAGGGCAGTTAAAAAATTGCCTAAGAACATCTCACACGCTGACGCTAAACAAAGAAAAATTTGTTGCCACAACTCGTTAACGCATGTTTTTTACTTCCCCAAAATTGTTTAAAACTAAATAATGACTGAAATTAAATAAGTTTTCTTACTTATATAACATTTAACTTGGCCAGCTGCAGCAGTATTACAAAATATGTGCTCCAAGAAATAGAACCCTATTTTGCGTGGGAGTCAGCGTACCTTTGCGAAATGAGAAAGAGCGAACACTCACAATGAAACTAATGTTTCTACAAAAGAAAGCAGCAAAAATGTAAAACCAAGCTGTTTAGTTTTAAATAGGAAAAATCTATTTTAGAAAAATCTGACGGAACTGTTACTATTGTGGTCTAATCTGTGCTCATGAAATAAGATGTGGTCTTATTTAACAGCTGTCAATACATTAGTATAGAAAAGTATTTTGCTTAATTTAATTATTGACAGAAATCCAACCTCAGGTATCATTCTAGGTACACAAATTTCTTGATAATTTTGAAAAATCGCTGATTTAGCCAAAGAAGTGTTTCTAACGAATAATGATTCACAGTTTTGCAATTTGTGAAATCAACGTTTTCAATTATTACTAGATTTTTTAAATCGAAAGTTTTCTAACCCTAAAATGCAGCCACTTCTTCTGAAATATTTTTACAATGTCAAAATTAATTTACTATACAGGATGAGTATAAAAAAATACTCCAACTTTGAAGGTCTATAATGTCGAAACCAAACAACCTACAACCTTGGTTGACCAATCAAATTAACCGTGGAAGCGTGACGTTTGTTTACCATATCTTCATAAATGTTCAATGTGACAACCATGGGCGGCCCGAACGACATTTGCGAGATACTCAAACTCGTTCCATACTCTTGTCAGCATGTCCGGTGTTACGGTTTGGATGGCGTCCGTAATTCTCGTTCTGAGGTCGCCAGTGTTAGCCGGCAATGGTGGACGAAACACTTGATCCTTTACGCACCTCCATAGAAAAATGACGCATGAGGTAAGGTAAGATCCGGGCTTCTTGGGGCCAGTGATGAAGAGTCTGGTCACCAGCTGCTCCACGACCAACCCAGTGTTGCGGCAACATCTCGTTCAGGTATCCGCGAACAGCTAGGTGCCAATGGGGTGGCGCACCATCCTGCTGGAAAATGAAGTCCCCCGCCGCTTCTTCTAACTGAGGGAACAACCACTCTGCAAGCATGTCCAAATAAGGAATTCCAGTAACAGTGGGCTCTTGAAAAAAGAAAGGGCCGAAAACTGTGTCTTTGGATACAGCGCAAAACACGTTCACTTTGGGGGAAGCAACGTTCCTACAAATGATAAGGTGAACCGGCACAACGTGCGGATATGGGGTCAAGAGCATCCACTTGAAACCATCGAACACGAGCGCGCTTCCCCCAAAGTGAACGTGTTTTGCGCTGTACCCAAATACACAGTTTTCGGACCTTTCTTTTTTCAAGAGCCCACTGTTACTGGAATTGCTTATTTGGACATGCTCACTGAGTGGTTTTTTCCTCAGAAGAGGCGGCGGGGGACAACATTTTCCAGTCGCTCGTGGTGAACACATTGAACATTTATGAAGATATGGTTAAAAAACTTCACGCTTCCGCGGTTCATTTGATTGGTCAAAGAAGGTTGTAGGTTATTTGGTTGTGATATTATAGACCTGCAAAGTTGGGGTATTCTTTTATACACACCCTGTACTTAGTCCCAAGTTTTAAACTAACATTTTACGGGAAATTTAAAGCATATTGTAGTTGTCAACCTACAGCAACTCACCTAATTACATCGAATAGCAGTCACTAGGCATAATAATCTTCTTGCGTAACTGTGAAGACAATGACTTAAAGCAAATTGATTAGATTAAATATCTAGATATTACAAGATTTCATGACTAGTGCTTATCGGGCCATTGCCTAGAGCAGGATCGAAGACTTTTTCTCGAACAAAACTTTGAAAGAGTTTTAGGTCGAACGACTTAAGAAGAAATCAATTTCTGTGAAGTCGGACGACTTAAGTGTGTAAAGACCTCTTAGCCATCCTTTTAAACGTAACTATTTTAGGTCTTGTAACTAGTTTAGGTCTTGTCAGCCTGACGGATGACATTGTAATAGAAATATTTGACATTACAAACTTTGGCTAATTTAATCAATGTTGGAAATGTATAAACTTTGGGTATATCTGAACTACCAGTGGATAAGAGACAGTTATTTTACAACTTTCACGTTATAGGCTGTGCACGGTAAAATGAACACTTTTGAAAGCCCTGCTTAAGATCTACTTGTACGCACGTTGCGTATTCCTCCGCCTTATGTAAATTTAATATTGTCATGGACCTCATCACTTTATTCGTGCGTCGGTCAAGTGAAACTGTTGTATTATTATAAAAGTAAATATGTTACAAATCTGTTCATTCTTATACTTAGACGCATTAAAATACACAAAAGAGGAAAAATTAATATTTTCTGTTTGCACAAATGGTTACCTAACGCTATTCATTTGACATTTAAGATATGGAACTATTTCCTATCCATCATTGCCAACTTTACTGGGCGCATGTCCCTCAGTGCGCCCGTTAAAACATATGCAGGCATGGGCAGTGACTTTTTTCTAAGGTTTATTTTAAAAAATGGTTCACTTTATCGTGAACAGCCTTTATGAGTTATAATTTTCCTGCAGAGTACATTTGGTGTTTCAAGAGCTCTTACATAATATCTCAAAATGGGTCAAAATAGGGCTAGTTCCACTGTCAGGGACAATGTTAAAAAGATCACAAATAAACCATGCTTGTTTCGCCAAGTGTCGTGGTTCTTCATGCTGAACTTGCAGTCTTTTGAAAAACCAAACTCAAGAACAGGGCGGTCGAAAATTTATCCTCGTCTCTCCCGGTAACTTCAACTGCGGAACTTCGTAGATTTTGTAAACGATCAGCATGTGACTCAGGAAAGAAAAGCTATAAGCATGACTAGCATGGCCTTTACTTATCTTCGCGGGTGGCGAGGTCGCTGAGGGTTCAAATCCCGGGTAGGTATGTGATGCTTATGTTCGTCATTATTGTATATTAACTTTAGTTATAGTACGTTAAGTCTCCTCCCAATTAGCGGGGACGTTAAAAAGCAACCAACAGGTAGGTATAGCTTAACCCCTTTACGCCACACCTTAATTTCTGAGTTCGTGTTGCCATCACGGAATTTTTCGGTACTTGTGTTCAAAATTTTTACTACATTCAGTGGACAACGCGCTGCATGTTTCATGATATTGTAATTACAGGCTGTACACGATCAAATGAGCACTTTAGAAATGCACATTTTGTTTTTTTTTTTATGCATCGAAGCGTAAAAATGAGCAGATTTGTAAAGTATTTACTTTATTAATAATTTCACAGTTTAATTTAACCGGCGCATGAATCAAGTGATGAGACCCATAGCAATGCTAATTTTACATAAGACGGAGGATTATAGAACGTGTATGCAAGTAGATCTTAAGCAGGGATTTCAAAAGTGATCTTTTTACCGTGAACAGCCTATATCCACTCGTATCGAAGAGATGTAGAAAATTCTACTTACCAGAGGAGTGGAGATATTTGGACGTCTCTTTAACTCCAAGGTCTTGCCAGCCGATGAGGACGAGGCGAAGTGAGTATAGAGCAGCGCCGGAACGCAAGGGCGGGGGGAAACGGGATATCCCTGAGAAGACCACTTACTATCGGCATCGTCCGGCACGATTCCCAAATGCGAAAATTCAAGACTGACCGCACAGGGAATCGAAACCGGTTCGTTTAGGTGGGAGGCGAGTAATCTAATCACTTCACCACCACGGCCCCCTTTACTTGTCATATTAGCCACAACGAAGACTGGGCAACAATAACTTGTGTACAGTATGATCATAGTATCATTCATTTGCAACGAGTCCACAATCGTGGACTCGACTGACTGAACATGTTATCTTCTCCTCGGCATCGAGGTCATTAGGGATGTAACAAGTTGTTCGGAGAAGCAGGAACATGGTATAGACATCGGCCACAGCCTGTAGTAAGGGTCCAGCCCAGCATCCGCCTTTAGTGATCTCGGAAAACCATGGATACCGAAGTCAGGATGGCCGGATAAAGAATTGAACCTTGGTTATCCCGAACGTGATTCTAAAGGCATGCCGCTGCGCCATCCCGCTCGGAGGCAAATAATAAAATATTAATAAAAATCTTGTACTCCATTCACGGTTACTTCCAACTTTTCTGAAGCACTAATAAAGTCCTACTTCCAGGATATTCCTCCGCCTCGTGCAAACAAAATGTAGAAAATTACACCAGACGGTAAACACACCGTATTCGCGCGCATTCAGTGTAAAAATATTTTGCATGATAGGCCAAGTATTTCTCACTAGGCATTGCCAACACACGCATTTCCTCCGTATTTATTCATATTCGTTATAAATGAAATAATACAGATAAAATGTAAGTAAAAGTTAAATTTAACAAAAAAAAAAAAAAAAGGTATTTTAATGTTAACACAAGTATAAAAACACTTGTGATCGAACACGTTGCACATGGGGTGTTTTTTTCAAAGGTTTGATTAAAAAAGTGTGAAGAAACCGCGAATAGAGTATACTACCATTGTCTTGCATTGTCCGCGATCCCTGGCACCTGAAAAAAAAGTGTGCTTGCGTCATTTAACTGCCAGGGAAGCGAAGGTCTAACCTAGGTGCAATTCGGACGAATACGACGTGGTTACCTTTGAATTTATTGGAACACGGGTAAAATGTCTCACCTTGAACAGTACAGGAATGAGAATTGGGCGCGGAACACGGCACTAACGTAATTTGTAGTTTTTAATATCAGAGTAGGCGAGGTAAAAAAAAAAAAAAAAAAAAAAAAAAGTAACAGTCTGAGTCCTCCACGAGCAGGGCTGAGGCAGGGACGGCTGAGGCAGGGAAGAAGTTCTCCCCCGTGGCATCCGCGCGCGCTCCTATTAGACGGCCCGGCGCTAATCCGTGTTTAATGAGTAGCACCTACAGGGCGTCCCCGTCTAATCCGGATTGCCGAGCGACCCCGGAGACTCGCCTCGCGAGGGAGGAAAAATCAAGGAAGGGGGATAAAAAAAAAAAAAACTAGAAGAATCGCCGTCGTTGTCCTATCGCGCGCTTCCTAGACGCACTTTTCTTTCCTCTCTTCTGTTTCTCCACACACTCCCCCACGACTCCATGGCCAAGAGTACTTTCGTCCTAACCCTCGCCACGCTCGTATCGATTCGTCAGGACGACGGAAGTCGAAAGCGAATTCGTCGCCTCCCGAAAATGTCACGAGAGCACATGTTGGCGGGCATCGGTAACATCCCAACCCCTTCCCCCCCCCCTTTTTTTTCACGGTAAGTGGTTTCCAATAGTTCAGTTAGGATTTTTTTTTTTTTTTTTTCCGATTTGTTTTCACGGGTAACGAGCAAACTCAAATGCCAATTACACGTTGAACGAAAATGTCGCGGCCAGAACCCTCAGTGCTTCTCTTCTACCTGCGCATTTTGGTCATGCAAAGAAGTGATATTTCGCGAGAAAAAAAAATTAGTACGCGGTAGACTTCAATACTATAAGCACCAAAGCAGTTTGTCTATTGCCATTGGTCGCTGTCTGCTTGAGAAGGCGTTTTCGTATTCGACCGGGCCACTCAGAATTCGGCAACTTCGAAACGGCTCCTATGTGATTCGTATGCAGACAGTTAACAGTGTCAAAAAGTAATTCAACCAATCAAGATAGGTAAACGACCCTACATTGTTTTGAAATATAACTTGTCTTGAAATCTTTTCGCGAAATCTCACTACCTCTAGTCATGGATTTTGGGAGTTCATGGTTCAATACCGACCGACTGCGATGGATAAGGTTTTACCCAAGTTAATATGAACGTTTCCGATTTTGAAGTGATTAGACTGAAATCTCGGTTAGCTTCGGTGCAAAAAGAAGATAAGATTATTAATTCGATAATGATTCTGAGCTTAAAGCATTTTTCTACTTCGCGCAAGTGAGTCTGAAATACACGGATTTAAAATTAACAACTGAACCTTTTCGCAATACGTTTTCATATGATGATAAATTGCACTTCCTAGTCAGGCTAGCTCCGAATATATTCTACTGTCTAAAGACACATCGTGAACAGTCCCCACAAAAAGAGTATTGCTTTGCCTTAAAATACGCCGCTTGAAAACCTGCAAAACTTGTACGCCCTTTAATAATTACACTGACCAAAAACAGAGAACGATAATGCAGCGACAGACAGATGAGTTATTTGGAGAGGGCAACAAAGACAGCAAGGTAACTTTTTAAGTGGACTTCCTAGCAAATCTGTAAAGTCAGTGTTTGTGTGCACATGCGTTTCTGAGTACAGAAATGTTCTTGGACTACGAGTTTCTTTCCAGGAAAGGCAATAAAAAAAATATTATATACAGCTACAACTTTTTACTTTTATCATGGTAAACACAGGAATATGCAAATAAAAAAATATATTGCAAGTTTTTAAAAACAGCTTTTCAGGGCTATCCTACGCAGTTTTCTTGAGAGAAGGGAGAACAGCACACGGGCATATATAGGCTGTTCACGGTGGAATGAGCACTTTTGAAAGCCCCGCTTAAGATCTACTTTTATACACGTTGTGTATTCTTCCGTCATATTCAAAATTAACATTGGCACGGGCCTCAGCACTTTAGTCATGCGTCGGTAGAGTGAAACTGTGAAATTATTAGGAAAGTACGTATTTTAAAAATCTGCTCATTTTGATACTTATGTGCATAAAAAAAGCAGAAGCGAAATAAATAATTTAAGTTATTACAAATGGTTACCTAACACTTTTTATTCGACGTTATGTTATGGAACTATTTTCCATCTATCAATATCAACTTCACTGGGCGCATGTCACTCAGAGCGCCCGTTAAATTCTATGTAGGAAAGCGCGGTAGTTTTAATTTAAGGTAGATTTCAAAAGTGCTCACTTTGTCATGAAAAGTCTTTATAACTGGAGATACAGTGCGGCAGTAGCTCGCCGACACGTGAGACAGGTACTCCGTCCCTACTTCCTCCAGTGGAACACCTTTTCGAAGGAAATAGGGACCCTCCCGCAAAGTGGCTAAGGTAAGTCATGTTTGGGTTTACTAAAATAAATGGGTAAACGACTTTCGGTTTCACAATATATTTCGGAATCCTTATTTTTTCTCAAAGCCCCATCAAAATACATAACAATATACAAACGAGGTCATCCAAAACAGATACAAAACGGATAATTAAAAACCCATAAAATGTTACAGGAAAATTCCCTTAGTTACACAGCAAAATAACTATTGCACAACACAAAATAAAGTTATATTTAAATAATTTAAAATGTAGCATTAAAAATGAATGAAACCCCATTGGGTGAATCAATAAATATTTTTACAACATGATTTTGGCAGCGCATCCCCCCCCCCCCCGCCACTAGGAACTAAGTTATGTCGTATTAAAATCTATCTCTGCTTCTCTTCCAAAAAATGAGAGAAACCATTCTTTGAATTTCTTCAACGATCCGTTCTCGAATATGCTGCTACGTTCATGAAGTGTAGACAGCGACCCATGGTGACAAGACAAGATGAAGACACGATGGGTTGGATACAGACGGGGGGGGGGGGGGGCATGGTTGAGCGACCCGACGAGGAACTCAATATTCCGAGCTACAATTCTACGTCCATATAGTCTATTCGCGGTTTCTTCGCCATTTTAAAATCAAACCTTTGAAAAATCACCCCATGCATGGCGTGTTTAGTTATTTCCAACATATGCCACATATCACAAGCGTTTTATTCTTGTGTTCATAACACTGACTTTTATTTCTGTTAAATTGAAATGTTATTCATATTTTATCTATAAATAATTATGATGCTTCGATAATCAATAATTCGAATAAAAAGCAGTGAGAAAACATGTGCGTTGGTAGTGCCTAGTAAGAAATAGTTCTTATACAAAATACTTTTACAACTGAGCGCGCACGAATTCGGTGCTTTGTCCTCTGGTGTAATTTTCCAGACTTAGTTAAGCTTAGTTTGCACGAGACGGAGGAATATCCTGGAAGTAGAACTTCAGCAGGGCTTCAGAAAAGAATGAGGTAACTGTGAATGGATTATAACGTCAGCAGCCAATCCACTCAGATTCACGTAGAAGAGCAGCTTAAGGTAAGGGTTTCCTTAAAGCAGGTACTCGTAGTAGATATGATTCTGTCACAACAGCAGTCTGAAAATGTCACTTTTAGCTATGTCGGAAGACATGTAAATAATGTTTCCAATGTGCGTTACGTCTTGAAAGTACCATTTCATCATCGTCTGGAAGGTATTATTTTTGTAGGTAAACATATTGGGGGTACGTCTTAGTAGTTTGGTCCAAAAAAAATATTTTTCAAACATGATGCAATACATTTCAAGCATCAGGTAGGTGACCGCCTTGAAGGCATCACCACGAAACTGAAGTGCTGAAAGGGTAACGTTCAGGTGGCCCTCAGGGTGGTAACGAACCAGAGACCCCGAGTGAGTGAAGAGATATGGGCAGCTCTTAACATCGAGGTCTTGAGAGCTGATGAGGGTGACGCGAGGTGAGTAATGGAGCGAAGCCGGAATGCAAAAGTTGGGTATGTATGCATGGTCCGTCACCACTGCCGATTACAAGGCGGTCTCTGGGAAGTTTACCAGCAAAAACTGGGGGTCCATGGCGTAGTATGCTCTCTGCAGCAGCTGGTGGGGGTTGTGGAGTGGCACACTTACACCTACACTAACACACTCATCATTCATTAACACTCACATAAACTTCCCTCCACATAACTCAGACAAGGTATAATACTCCTAGCTCTAAGTTTTCCTCTTATACCTGTAACACTACTAATACTTTCTCCTGTGTTACAGAGGATGGCAGTCATCTATCAGGTGGGTGGCTTGGTTCTGGTACCCCACCACCAGGACCGCACATAGTGGCCCTGGTTATCAATACTGTACCGCGCTCATTTCATAACTGAGAAGGTGCTCACGCTGGCGTAGCGGGATTTGGAGGCTCGCCAGAAAAAAAAAATTGCAAGAGTTGGGGAAACGGGGAGATCGCCGAGAAAAATACGCCGACCAGTGGCATCGTCAGGCACGATTCCGACATGTGAAAATCCGGGGGGAGGTCCCACAGAGAATCGAACCCGGTTCGCACTGATGAGAGGCGAGCAGCCTAACTACTGAACTACACCCCCCCCCCCCCACGAACAGACACCATGGAACACAGACGGGCTCTCACGCGCGACTGTTCGTTTTGGAAGACGACTAGGTATTTAAACACGCTCACCGCTATTTCGCGCACGAACCCACCCCCCCCCCCCCTACTCTCCGGCGCATCTCGTCGCAAGCACTTGGTTCCCGCGAGCCAGCATTTGTCATCGTGCCGCGGGCTATACGTCTCCCCCTTGACGGACCGCTCTGTCTCTCTCTCTCTCTCTCGACTCGCGAGGGCAGCTCACACCCCGTCAACTTTAATCCAATATATATCTCGCGCACCATTCATCTTCATTTGCTGCCAACTTCATTAAGTGAAACTGCCTGCCCTGCCTGCCAGGTTTTCCCTTTTTCCTGCGCCAGGGAAAAGCGAAACAACAGCACCGCTGGTGAAGAAAAAGAGGGGCTGGAATAGGGAAGGGGGGATAGGCCTGAAACAGCCGCGCCCGTGACTTTCGTCTTCTTCCAGCATCATTTTATGACACGATGCTTTTTGTTTCCGGTCCCCCCATCCATCCCCCCTCCTCGCACATACCCCTCCTCAAGCGGAGAAAACTTCGCGACATTCTTCTGCAAATATACGAACAGCTTTTTAATTTATTTTAATTCGTTAATTTATTTTCCGTTTCCTTCGCCGCTCTGCCTCTCCCTCCTACCCTCTTTCACCGCTCACTCCCTTTGTTGCTCATTTATCATAAAACTGTCTGGCGTTGTTTTTACAAAGCAGTAAAAAGGCGCAAAGAGGGAGTAGCGGTGGGAGGAAAAAGGAGGAGTATCGAAATAAAGTCTTGCCGGAAGTTGTCGACAGCAGAGAGAAGAAGAAAAAAAAAATTCCCCCCCCCCCCCCTTATCTCTTTGACAGTGTTAAGTTGCTCGCCCAGATAAGTAATGGATTTGAAGGTTCCCGACGGTAAATAAAATGTATAAAAATTAGTTAGGCACTCATAAACATAACGACGTTTAAAACAGTTGTAATGGGACTGTAAACCAT
Source organism: Dryococelus australis (assembly GCA_029891345.1). Classification (NCBI taxonomy): domain Eukaryota; kingdom Metazoa; phylum Arthropoda; class Insecta; order Phasmatodea; family Phasmatidae; genus Dryococelus; species Dryococelus australis. The sequence goes on along the minus strand of CM056995.1, from coordinate 40,395,236 downwards.
ATTTATATGTACTCCCTGCCTCGTTTTACTCAGGTAACTGTTCGTTAACAATAAAAACTACTACACGACACTATTAGACTTAAAGTTATTTTTTTTAGAGTTAATTAGGTTCTAGGCATATATTCACAACGCCGTACTTAACAAATAATACTATGGAATACATATAGAAATGAGTAACGAAATTAGAGAAGTTAACAAATCTTCGGCGGAAAATTATGTTTTAGAAAATGAATGTAGCAGCTCACATTAGTTTGTGTTTCTCATACGAAATGTTTTAGTATTTAACTGAATCATTCAAATGACTGTTCGTCGTAGGCTACACATATATAATTTATAATTGTAAAAGTAACTGTTTCTTTTTATTGTTACTGTCAGAATAAAAAGTGACACCAACGAAAAATAATAAGCAACGAGGAAAAATCAAAAACAAAATTAATCCAAACTAATGACACATCCGACGTTAAGCTGAGACTGTATGTAGGCTACAAAGGTTTGTTTCGCCCATACAGCGTGTATAGGAAACATGTGTACAAACTTGGGCACGTGATTCGTGACCGGAAAAGCGGAAGATTGATATAGGACACCCATGGTCCATCTCATATTAATAAGGGCTCTAGCAGCCCCTGAAGGCGGTGGGCGACAAGGACATAACGTGCGATATTAGGCAAAGTACTTGCGTTTGAGAAACACAAAATGGTGTACGGAGCAAGTAAACCAAGATCTTGGATACACGGAAGGTATGATCCGTCGTACACACCAGTATCATGTAAATAATAGGGGTTGACACCCTTTGATTGCATGCAAAACGTACACCGTTGAGATTAAATTGATTGTTGATATCATGTGATGAACCAGGACGCCGTAAGTAGCAAATAAGCCCCCCCCCCCTTTTTCTCCTTGTTGCAACTCTCTAGAACCAACCATTTCCGGTTAAAACGGGAGTACCCCGAGGTGAACCGGGTTCATTTCCCGGCCGGGTCACCCCCGGATGTTCGTATGTGGGCATCGTGCCGGACGATGCCGCTGAAAAGGGGTGGGGGGGATTTCTCGGGGTTCACCCGTTTGCTCCGCCCTTTCTTTCCGGCGCAGCTCCATACTCAACTCAATCACCCTCATCGGCCCTGAAGCATTCGCGGTTACGTGTAGCCACACTCTCTCTACGCATTCGGCTGGGAATCCCCGCTGAATTCCTCCGGGTGTGAGACGGGTTGCCTACTCACTAGGCCATACTATTGCTACCACTGTATCCTTCGTTTGCAATTTAACCGGAAACGGTGGGTTCTAGAGAGTTGCAACAAGGAGGGGGGGGCTTATTTGCTACTTACGGCGTCCTGGTTCATCACATGATATCAACAATCAATTTAATCTCACGGTGTACGTTTTGCATGCAAATAAAGGGTGTCAACCCCTATTATTTACATGCTACGGGTGTGTACGACGGATCATACCTACCGTGTATCCAAGATATTGGTTTACTTGCTCTGCATAACAATTTGGGTTCCTCTACCACAAGTACTTTTCGTAATATCACACGTAATATCCCTGTCGCCCACCGCCTTTAGGGACTGCTACGGCCATTATTATTTGAGATGAACCATGGGTGTCCTATATCAATCTTCCTCTTTTCCGGTCACAAATCAAGTGCCCAGGTTTGTACACATGTTTACTATACACTCTGTATAGTCCATTGTGAGTTTGACTGCAAGGGAATTTTTTTCTCAGAATTTTACAGTTTTACGTACATGGAATTTATAGCAACATATATGTACTGGCAAATGAGCGCTCTTTGTATTTTTCGGGATCCCAATTCAACAGCATTGATACTTAAATTTCCGGGACGCTATTTCTTTCTAACTATCTGCATGCCAATCTGCATCTAAAACAGTCTCTAGGTCCTAAAAATCTACCAATTTACAAGTATTTTGTCCTTTAGTACAGTAGTCAACATCAAATTTACGTGTCTAAATGACCTATTCTGAACTTAAAAAAAAAATTTTAACGCACAGGGGTAATATTACCAATATTACAGGAAAATTTAATTACTGAAACTGCAATATGAATATATATATATACATATACATATATAACATTTAAAACATATAGAAAGTGCTGGTACTTTGATCTTTTAACGCTATAACACGACCCAGAAGAACGGTACGAAAATTTAAAGTTATTAAATTTTATTTTATTATTTATTCTGCAGACTTATATGAAAGAAAATATAAAGTGATTCGCAAAATATTTTCAATCGCCCAAATACCCTTTAAAAAGGCCTAATATAATGTTTCGAAGAATATTATGTTATAGGCTTATGGCATTACATTGTTAATATCATTGTACAATACACTATAACGCTGACTACCGTTTGAAACCTGGAAATGTCATGGGTAAAATAACATCCCAGGTTACTGAGGTCGTCCATACTTAAGTACGCCAAAAGAAAGTTGCCACAATATAGCTAACCTGTACTGTTAGTCACAATAATATAAGTGAAATAGCGATTGTGGAAATCTTCGACGACATAGCTACTTTCGTAACCCACATGAGCATAAACAATCAAACACGTATAACATTTAACATAGTGCATATAACTCCCAAAATACAGTAGTAGTAAAATATTTACCGTAAGCTGACTTTGCTACCACCCACAATCCACAACTTGTATACAATCTTCGCATCGCAGTATGTACAAAATTAAATAAATAACACAAAAACTGGCCTCAATGTATACGGTTGACATCGATCAATTCAAAGCAAGTATGATCAAAGGTCAATCGTTTTTGAGAGACGAAAGAACATTATAGAAAGATAATGCTATTTATCTGTGATTGCTATATCCATTTTATACCTCACAACGAAACCTTGAAATACTACCTAGTTTACGAATTCAAAGCGAGCAAAATGAGATTTAATTTGGAATAGCGAATTCAAATGGCACTGCACACTTATATAAATTGCAGTGGTAGGTTAAAAAACCTTTAAAACTTCCACTGAAACGTTTATTAACTTCATTTCTAGTAGGTACGTAAAATTAAATTAAATTCTAGCCAAGAAAACTTTAAAACATCACGAGTACGAAAACTAATTAATTTTCTTGTAAACTTAAGTTTATAGTTTTATTAGAACGTAACACAACCATGCCATTACAAAGTATGGTTTGTTAACTCCGTATGCAGATTAACAGCTACCGCAGTCTGAGCATAGTATTATGCTGTAATATAAAAAAAAATACCGAGCCGTTAGCATGAAAGTTAGACGGTTTCTTCTAGCTATTAATGAGCACAATTTTTTTTCTTTCACGTGGACAATTTTTAACACCAGAAAGAAGAAAAAAGGGAAAGAGAGAAATTGCATAATTAGTCGTTTATTAGCAGACATTAAGACGACAAGAATGGTTCTAAGGGCGCCAGGAGAGGAAACATAAAATGAGCGGACGATGGGACGGGGAAGCGGGGCTTCATAGAGGCGAGAGAGAGAGAGAGAGAGAGAGAGAGAGAGAGAGAGAGAGAGAAGGGGGTTGAGTAATTCAGGGAAACCCTACGGTTGCGTTAACCAACAGCGAGAAAGCGTCGGCAAGACCGAGATTTGATTTCGGCCACTTTCATTTAACTTTCCCGTCAGGAGAGTGCTTTATTTCTCTTGCCGAGCCAGTAACAAACAAGGTTTGATTGATCGTCTGTGCTTCATTATGCTGTTTCCATTCCGCGGACGAGGCGTAAATATATTTTGCGTTTTCTTTGTTATCGTCGATTACCGTTATCCAAACGTATTCGTCGGCAGGGAATTCCGACCAGGACGAACTTCGTAATCAACAGCGATGCCAATTCTTGAGTCGGGACTGTAATAAGCAAAATAAGCTGAAATTGTCTGTAGTTATCTTCATCCCCATACAAGACATGTTTTAAATTTCGCGTGAAAAAAAAAAGTATGTCTCTCACTTAGAATTAAAAGTATATGGGGCTAGTAAAAATGTCCTGTCGGATCGTGCGGTATATGAAATTCTCTTGTCGACTTCTACCCGAACCATTTCTGCGCAACTAAATTGCTCGATGGAGTGAAATTTGCAGATGAATGTTACGTGGCGAAACAATATAATAATGGGTAATTATTAACTAAAACTAAAAGCTGTTGTAATATCTTCAAATTGGCAGCAGGTAGCTAAATGCAGTTATTATTTTTGATTAACTGAATGATACATGATATTGTACAGCTCTTCGCTTTCTAAAAAAAATTAACTTCCTGTTCATAATTATTGGCTGTGAAACTACAGCACTCGTTCTTTTCAGAAACCTTCCCCGTATTGGGCCGTGATTTTTCTTAGAACGAAAAGGAGATCGTTTAGCGTCGCTGTGCGGTTAACTTACTTCTGAGTTCACGTTGCTGCCTGTAAGGAAACACAATATCCACACTAGGCTAGACTCTCTCCTGAACACACAAGAAAATCAACAGAGGAGTAACAACACAATCGTTCTGTAATCAGACTTCAGCGTAGCGGCAACCAAACTTCGGTACCGAAGTATCAAAATGTACCGTAAGTTTGTTAACATTTACGCTTGTTGCGGGAGCAATCGAAATGCTGACAGAGTTACTCTACTCACGGAATAGTCTGTCCTGCAGCAAGAACAGGATATTCTGTACTACGAATGATGTATGGTTGCAGGCACAATCACAGACAGGATCACCGGAAAGTTCTTTCGCTACTCCTACTTCCGTTAACAATATTTCGACTGTATAGAACCCACTTGATTGCTGTGGCTATATTAACAGTCTAGATGGGTCGTGGCTACAAAAATTGTAATCCTACAACCACAAATTTTTCTCAGTGTAAGGTAAGATCAGAATGGATGAGAAGCTTTAGAGGAGCTCGGCAGCGTCTATTCCGAAAAATGAGTCAGAGTTAGTTTCTTTTAAAGTTATCAATTATTTTACAATGGGAATTTATGGTGGGATAAGGACGCGCGACTAGGAACAGAATAATTTCTAAATAAGTAAGGTTTTTTTATTCAGTTTGAATCTCAACAGAACTGCTTTCAAATTCGCCGATTCGGAGCAGTTTTTAAGAATTTCAAATTTATAATGTGGAGTTTTCTTTTGATTGTCCAACTTAGTAAAAATTATTTTTAACCTCCAGTCTACACTGAAAGTTATTATAAAAAAATAACTTCGATAGGTTGAAATAAAGGCTGCACCTACAACATTTATAAACTGGAGAATGTCGCATTTGAGGGCAAAAACACCTTTTCTACAGTAACGTTTGCTTATTGCACGGTGTGTAATACTTTGTGCGCAAACAAATAATTTCCTAATTATCATAATACATATGTTAAAAATACCGAACGAGAACAAAACATTTCTGAAGCAAAAGCTGTCAACTTAATTTCTATTTATAAGGAATCTAAATAAGAAACCCAGTAAACAACTAGACTACGTATTTCATACACCGCAGAATAGCTCGGCAAAATGGCTTCAGCCAGAACCAACTCAAATTTTATTTTTGTTGTCAGTGGCTAACATCCACAATTGCACCCCCCCCCCCCCTTACCCGCGAGTTTTTGAAATAACAAACACGTGAGAGTAGCCGTGTACACGTTCGGAGGTAAACCGTTTTATTTGGATACGGAATGGACCGGTGCGGGAGAATCGATAGGCCTAAGCCCTTTCACAACACGGTCCAGTTTTTAAAACAACACACTCCCCGCGACGAGCAGAATAAACACAACATATGCAGATCGCGTGTTGTGATAAGTGGCCGGTCGGGCCGCCATGTTGGATACCAGGGGGGGGGGGGGGAACACACAATCCATTCCTGCACTGCGCTGCGCGGATCAGTTAGTACCTAAAGCCCGCTGGCAGGACAGGTATCAGCGATTTATATTTTGGAACGCGCCCTGGAAGTTAGTCAGTGATAGCCTACTTCAAAGGAAAGATGGTGAGGCATTACAACAATAACAACTGTATTGCCGTATTGATGGAATTTATGGTAGGCCTATCTACAACGTAAAAAAAAAGTTGGTAATATTCCTAAACATGTAACGGATGTGTTTAACTGTAAGCTATTCGATAAGGAAAATTCATCATAAATCGATCAGTTGATATAAAAAAAAAGGTTCAGCTACGTTACCAATATTAAAATTGTATGATTAAATAAATGTCTTTGCATTGGGGGAGCATAATTAAATTTAAAAAAATATTATCGTTGATATAAGCCACGGGAAACCAGACGAGGACATGAAAACATATTGGCCTACAAACCAACCAAGTTTGGCTATAACCAACATATGTTATAAACGTTCATAGAAAATCCCAAAAGGAATTTAGTCAAAACTTAACTAATGCAATGGTAAAAAACAAAACAAAAAACAATTTAATGAGACAAAAACAACAAACCTTTATTACACGAACGAACAGCGAAATTAGACGAATATAGATTAATGCAAAAAAATGAACTCGGGGACAACAGACACACGACAACACATATTAAGACTGGGACGTTGGCTCATCCAGTTTGGTGTGAATGATTATCATCTTCTCCTCAATATTAGTCTGGGGGCGTAAATCCTGAATTTTTTTTGGCATCAATATATTTTCTTCTTGCTTCGTTTTTCGTTCGATTTAATAACAGTTTTGTTGGTTTCTGTTTCATATCGTTTTTTAAACTTTGACTAAATTCCTTTGTCGAATTTTCCGTGAATTATTTTGATACCTGTTGACTATAGCCAACCTTAGCTTGTTTCCTGTAATGTATGTTTAACATGTCGTCGTTTGGTTAGCTTGTGATTAGCATATATATTTATAAAATGTCGCATGCCTACAATCGTCATTACGAAAATGGTAACTTACCTTTGCATGTAACTTTTTTTCCTAAACAAACGCAAAAGATTTACACCTAAAAACAGAAACAGCGAATATGACTACAGATATGTTGAAACTGCTCCACTTGAGAATTTTTTTTGTATTTTTACAAGGAAAATCTCTCGAAACCCAACTGCCAAGAAAATTCTTCGTAAAACTACAAAGAGTTTTCTTGTAAAATTTGCAAAACATAAGTTAGTAATATTACAAATGATAACCTTGTATTACCTACAACTTACATTACTAAGAAGTGAAAATAAAATAATTGTTTTCTTCTTGAAAACGAATGTGATGAATTAATAACAGGTAATAACGTAAAAAAAAATATTTTTAAATATAATTTACCAAAAAAAAAACTATGTTTTGCCAGCACGGCACATTACAAGCCCGCAACCTTAACTACAATACCATACTTAACTAATAAATATAAATTTTATATTTATAGTAAATATAGCTTCAAATACATACAAAATATTAAGGAAGTTATTTGCTTAATAAATAATAGATTTATTTCGTTTTAAGAGTCCTGTTGTTGAGTTGAGAGATTTGGACGACTCTTAACGACAAGGTCTTGAGAGCCGATATAAGAGTTCTGTGTAGCTAGAATGAGCAATACGGACACGTTTTATTGAAACTGTCGTTTTATTATGATTATTCGAGTTGTTTTAAGATTTTTACGTTATTCAAACTTGCAGTACATTTCTTCTAGCACGCAATTACACTTTACATCACCCATAGTTTTTGGCGCAAACCACTATATACGGTTTTACTTTGACGAGTGTCCACCATTTTGCCGAAGCTCAAGGATACGGTCTGTATAGTACAAACATTTCTTGTGGTCTATTACAAACACGACCCTTGTAGTTTTACAAACGAGTAGTTTTACAAGAGAAATAGGGCCTATTTGTACAGTTACAAGCATTTGTAAAATTACGAAGAATTTCTCAGTAAATATGACCATTTTTACCGTGTATTGATTATTTCAATTGCTGGTACACACTGATTAAACAGTGAATTCTACTGATTCCTAGTGAACCGCACTGGTCTGGCAGTAAAACTTCAGTGCATCCCACTGATCCTCCAGTAGATAACAGTTCATTAACTGAAGGTCGAGTAAAATAATTCTCCTGGTTGAAATCACATATTCAGATTTAATGTGCACTAACGTTGAATATAAATGACATTACCCGAAGCCATAAGAGATTTTCCGCAATTTTGAGCTGGGCTCGCTAACACCGAAACCAGGTAGCTCTGTGATCGCTTCAGTTTGCCCCGTGGTGCCATCGTGCGGTGATCCATCCCACTTTCTGCTGTTCCTTCTCTTTGGAGCACTGAAGTTGCGCACGTGTTTGTCTATAACGTTAAGCTGCGTAATTCTCTACAACGATGACACCGGGAACTTACGTAAGCGACTAACAGTACAGATTTGTGACGGGCTGTAATTTACTTTCGAGAGCCACTTTGCTTTTTAAGTTTTATGTTGATTTTGTACCCACATGAAAGTTTCCCCTCATACAACTCAAAACTAATGTCCTGTCGGTTCATGTCAGAAAACGTCTTGTCCACCACATACAGGTTACACAATTAATACTGCAATAAACCTGAGGCTTTGTATACACAGGTCCATCAAGCAACCAATGACCAATATTGTTAAAAACATAATTGTGTTAATTACGCCAATGACACTTAGTAAACTATAAGAAACCAATTCCAAATGCTGTCAATATAAACATTGCACTTTTAACGAGACGAAAAAACATAGCACTACTTTTCCTCATCTTCCGCCAAAATTGCCTTGCCCAGTTCTGTTATCAAAAACAAGAAAGACTCACTTTTAAAGAATTGTATCTGTGTTTGTAAAACGTCCTAAATTAACCCTGTAAATCTGAAGGGTTATCTTAAGTTGGCGTATATTGTATAAACATTAAATTTATATTTGTATATTATTATCTAATTTATTTTATTCCACTTGGAATGAAGAAACTGAACATACGTTTGTAATTTGTATATAATGTTGGTGGTTTACATACTACATCACATTACATGCGCGAAATATTTTTCGTTTAAATATAAGAAATATAGGAATTATTGGTAGCTTTATTTTATAGACAATGGTTACTGCATTTGGCTCCATAGCAATTTTAAATGGTAAAATTAAAAATACATGGTACTTAAAAATTTTACAAGTCTCCAGGTTTCTTCCTTGTTACTGCCTACTGTGGCCATGAGTAGACACTTGTCTGTATAGCGGAACAATGTAGGACTAAATTACTGCAACAAAGGTCTACGATTGACGTGCGAGCGGCTACTTCGTTCCGAGTTTTGAAGCACGTATGGTCGCGAAATCTCAAAAAAGAAAATGCGGGTCTTAGTTACAATCGGCAGTGACGCCACGGTAAAACAAGCCAATCAGATGTCAGAACGGCAACGACATATCGCACAGATCGACACTGCCTCATTGTAGCAGGATCCTTATTTTCCCGAAAGCTAAGTGGCACAGCTAGAAATTTTTCAAGGTGGAGGGGGTTGCGGTGACTGAAGTGAAGAGTCGGTAGATATGAGGGGGGAAGGGGATTTGGTGCGACTCTTAACATCGGGGGCTTGAGAGCCGATGAGGGTGAAACGAGGTGAGTATGATGAAGCAGCGCCGCGGAGTGTGAGGGCAAGGGAAACGGGAGATCCCCGAGAAAACACGCCGACCAGCGCGGGGGCATCGTCCGGCACGATTCCCACATCCGGAAATCCGAGAGCGACCACATCGGGAATTCAACTCGGTTCACCTTGGTGGAAGGCGAGCAGTCTAACCTCTACGCCACCGCGACCCCAATTTATGACAGATCTCTTCGTCGTGAAGAGTGGACACTTCGACCCCTGAAGCTCATTCTGACGCCGGGGATAACGGTCGGAAAATCAACTTGTCGGCGGGGACGTTAAAAGCGCAGTAACTCGACGTGGCCGCCAGAGGCCAGCACCGTCAACAAGCTTCTATCCCCCCCCCCCCCATTTTTTTTTCATCAACCCACACCCTGCCCAAGACGCACTAAACGTGTTTATGATTTGCGTCGGTGCGCATTTATATCCCAGCACAGAGCTGTATTAACCGAGCGACGTAGGGGACAGCTGGGGGTCTAAATGTCGGCCGTCGCTCAACTTGCGGCGTGTGCAAGAAGTAGCTCTCGCAAAAGGTCACGGCGCTAAAGCGTGAATCATCGCAGGGCGCGCAACCCACACACGCACACGCACACACACGAACAAAGGCGCAAGCCTGCGATGCTGTGATATAGTCCACTCACGGTTATTACCTTCAATTTTTCTGAAGCCCTACTGGAGTTCTACTTTCAGGATACCAACACACCTATATTCTCCCCGTTTGTATTCATATTAAGCGTTAAATAATTATTATAATTTATAAGTAAAATATATTAAGTTTTTAATCTAATAAAATAAGATACTTTAACCTTAATAGAAGTATAAAACGATTATGATTAGGGATCCGGAAATTTCGCGGATTCATTTGAAGACAAGCTGGACTCCAAACACATGTGGGTTGTAAGACACGCCCTGGAAGAATAACTGACCCGCAAGAAAACAATGACGGAATCCCGTGCTACGTGGTCTTAGGTGAAAACTGGAACGTCAGCCAATGAACAACTGAGGCTCGAGTACACAAAGGGTTGTGGAGTCTAGCCTGTTGCCAGATGAAACAGCGAAATTTCCGTGCCTCTAATTGTGATACAACATGACACATTTAGGAAAGGAACGAGTACATCATGCATGGGGTGAATGTTCAAAAGTGTGTTCAAAATGTGCGAAAAAACCGGGGCGCCGAGCATTTAAGTCCAGCGAGGCTGATGTAACTTATTCGCGGCTTCTTCACACTTTTTAAATCACACCTTTGAAGAAAAAAAAAACCCATGTATTAATTGTTTAGTCATTTCCTAAATATGCCGTGTATCACAAGCGATTCATTTTTTTCTGTTCAAATTTAAAAAAAAAAAAATCTCATTTTCGGTTAAATTATACGTTTACTTATATTTTATTTTCGAGTTATAATATTTCATTTATAATTAATATGAATAAAAACCGTGAGAAAATAGGTGCGTTGGTAACACCCAGTGTGAAATATCAATACCCTTAGTGTACACGAATACGGTGTGTTGTTTCTTTGGTGTAATTTTCCAGACTCGTGTAAGCTTTGTTCCCACGAGGCGGAGAAATATCCTGGAATTATAACTTTAGCAGGGCTTCATAAAAGTCGGAAGACGCCGTGAATGAACTATAATGAACGTCCCGTACCACGATCTATCCGCTCGTGGAGGAGTGGAGACTCGCCGGTTTATAAATCGCAGCAAAAGTAAACGTGAGCACGAAACACTGTTTCGCGTTAAAAGAGTTCCCCCGACTTTCGTATACTCTGACGAAGTTGTAACAGCAGCGAATGCAAATCGGGAATACCAACGGACAACTTTTCCCGTACGGTGAAATTCGCAACTGCCATGAGCTGTCTTCCGCGAAGAAATTGGTAGGCGATGGAAACCATTAATAATAAAAATGCGCCTAAAAGCCACCAAGTTTTTTATTTCGGTCAAATATTTAACCTCTTGGACTTCCCAACTATACTGTAGATGGTTTGTATAGAGTCCAATCCCAGAAATGCATTTGAGTTACCTGTTTATATGTAGACTGTTCACGGTCACATTTTATTCTTTAACCACATTTTAAAATAAACATTGCAATGTAATACATAAACATAGTGTGTATATTCCACCGCGCTTGGAAATTAACGCCTAAGACTAAAACAAAATATAGTTGTTGACAATTATTCCAAACGAGAGGGCTTTCAAAAGTGCGCACTTTACCGTGAACGGCATATACATCCGAGTTAGAGTAAAGTTAATACTCTCTAATCGAAGGAACCGAATTTACTTACCAGTTAGTCAAACAGAAAAATGAAATCATACGTTTCTTTTGGCAGGTGTCTCTGAAATATACTAACATGAAACACATCCAGAAAGGATTGTTACTCAATTCACGACCATAATTATCTGCGAGATTAAACGAAATTCTTTTCTGAAAGCCAGTTGATAAAACTGGAGAGGAGACTAAGTAAAGGCTTTGTTTTACGGCGGGGCAATCATTCACGCAGCGCACTGTACGAGACGTTCGCTTGATTCCGGAACGGACTGTACCGACTCCTCTCGTTAGCGTCCCGTCGCCCGCCGAAGAGAAATACAGGAGAGAGCAAGAGGGAGAGAGAGAGAGAGAGACGAAGAAACCGAGGAGAGCGGAAAGATACAGAGAGAAGAGAAGAGAAGAAAAATCTGTTCGGAACACCTGGCCTCGTTTTAAAATTCATTGTTCTATTTTCATTTCGCTATTTGGCCGCCTTGCGCGCTGCGCTGGCCCGTATAAACGAGGAGATTGAGGGGGGGGGGGGGGCGTGGAAGGGGAGTGGTAACTTCTCTGGAACAGCGCTGCTTATTATTAAATACTTTGAACCCCCCTCGGCTCTATTATTTTTACTGCCGCCCGCTTCTTATAGCTGTGACGCGTGTTTGAGACGTAACTCGGAGCGAAGGGAGTTTCGACCGGCATTAAGGTGCACTGTTGCTGTTTTTATATTCACAACTGCCCCGGCAAAAAAAAAAAAATGAAAAGGGAAGCCTTATCACGTCTATCCTTCCACGCGGCCCTCATTGCCAGCAAGCGGGAGGGGGGGGGGGGGGGGAAGAATGGAAGAACAACGCGAGACGATTATTCACATGCTATTCCCAGTGTACACAAGATCTTACACAAGAGGTGAAACACAGGAGACATATACGAAGGTGGATCGATAACCAAGGTTCCTGCGGTAATGATTCGTAGCATTCTAGGGAATTTTTTTTTTTTTTTTTTTTTCACGTGTTCACACTGCTCATGACGCAGCGCGTTCCGAAGCTAGCGGAAACACAGGAACTTTTGCTATCCTTTCACTGGACGCTTTAGGGGCCGTGGTGGCTGAGCGGTTAGCTTGCTCGTCTCCCCAAAAAAAGGCGATCCGGGTTCAATTCCCGGCCGTGTCACTCCAGATTTTCGCATGTGGGTTTTCTCGGGGATCTCCCGTTTCCCCGCCCTTCAATTCCGGCGCTGCTCCACACTCACATCAATCACCCTCATCGGCTCTCAAGACCTCGATGTTAATAGCCGTCCGAATCTATTCACTTCACTAGACGGGCTTGGTTCCATCAAATTTGCATTCGTTAGGGTCACTAAAGTCATATCTTGGTTGTCGGGATGTTGCAAGTAGATACTGTACGAGACTTGTTGGAACATCGAGATCCAACTTTCTACAAAGAGGAAAACTTCAAGCCTCGCGCCACGCTAGGATCGGAGTATAAATCGTCTTGGGAACTATGCAAAAGAGAAGGAATAATTAAACATTGTAAATTCCATTTGCGCATACGCCAAACATAAACTTCGTAGTGCAACAGGAAACCTCACATATTATCCACCCTCTTATGTTCTGGAAAGGAAAACGGCTATTGAAAAATATTTTTCCCCATAAAAATGATTTGCTCCTGCACGGAAGCATGAATCTCCACGAAAGTGCATTTTTTTTCACTATAATTATGCAAACACTGACGTGTTAAAGAATTGAGTAGGTTAAGGAACGATAGCATCAATATAGCCATTTCGCTGTTAATTAAATCTTATTTAAATCAGTGTTTGGGAAAATAATAATTATCCGTATAACTGAATATATTTTAAAGAACGCAATGTCAAGTATGCCCACAGCAAAATTGGCACCGACTTAAGAAAGCAGTTTCGTGTCTTAAAATTATATTTATTTCAAGTGTGGGGTTTAAATTCTTAGATATTGAATTTACTCAATATAGTTCCGGTTTGTTTTAGGTACGTACCTGTCAGAATGGTCACAATAGGCTGTTCACGATAAAGAGAGCACTTTTGAAATCAACCTTAGAAAAAAGCCACTGCTCCTACCCGCATATATTATAACGGGCGCCCTATGTGACATGCGCCCAGTAAAGTTGGTAACGATGGATGGGAAGTAGTTCCGTATCCTAAGTCGAATAAAAAGTGTTAGGTAACCATTTGTGATAAGTTAAATTATTTCTTTCGCTTCCTGTTTTTTTTAATGCATCGAAGTGCAAAAATGAGAATTTTTGTTACATGCTTACTTTTATAATAATCTCACAGTCTCACTTGCACGGCGCATGAGTTAAGTGACGAGGTCCGTAACAATGTTAATATTACATAAGGCGGAAGAATACACAACGTGCATACAAGTAAATTTTAAGCAGGGCTTTCAAATGTGCTCATGTTACCGTGAATAGCGTATAGGTAGTTGGGCTTAAAGTCTCGTCTACAGCGAGGTCATTAGAGACGAAGCAAATTGCTCAGGAATCGGCCATTGGCCTTTGTTAAGGACCCATCCCAGCATTCGCCTGGAGATATTTCGGGAAACCATGCGAAACTGGACAGCCGAAACGGGATTCGAACCCCCGCCCCCGAATGCGAGTCCAAAGTTTAGCCACTGCGCCACCTCACAGGATAGAATTGGCACATTAATAACATATTTACATTCCTAATAATTTCCCATATACGCTTGTTCGACGCATGAGTGAGATGGTCCACGTTAGTTTAAATTTTCCATCTGGTGGAAGGTTACACACTCGGAAGAGAATTAGATCCTAAGCCGGGCTTATACAAGTACTCTGTTAATCGTGAACAGCCAATACGTACCGCTGACATAATGACCTGCAGTATGTAGCATACATAGAAAGCTACACTCTAATTCTGAATCAGTCAGAATTTCACTGCTTGAATCAGCCAACAGCGACTGTCCGATTTAACAATCACCTCTGTTAATTTAACTGACAAATTAGTGACAAAAATGCCAGCTTTCCTTCAGTTAATTGATTCAGTGACATTTTATACTGATTCGTCAACTACTTCATTCCTGTTTTTCAGTTATTTCTTTCTTGACTGATGGATCAGTTAAACAAAATGTATTGAATGAAATAGCAACCATAAACAAGACCAATTAAATATACTTTTTTTTAAATGTAGGTTTTGTTTTTTAAAAAATTCAGACATTAATTTTGTTTTTATGTTTTTCATTTCGTTTTAACGTAATTGCCATGGCTCTCGGTTTTAAGGTTTAAACTGCATTAAACGTGGTGAAGTGAGTGCATTCATACGTACTTATTAGTTGCAGTAACACTCCTAATATTACCAACTGAAATGAAAACGGAAAGAATCTGCATACACTTAAAGTTACATATTTTTGATACATTTTAACTAAAAAAGTTTTCCTCCTTCCTGCCAATGTTGACTTAGTATCTCAACTGGTGGAGTAGGCCTATCGGTATGTAAGTACGAAGTCCGGGGCTATGGGTTCAAGGCCTAGTCACTGCAGGTTTTTTTTTTTTTTTTTTTTTTTTACTTTCTTTAAAATTACGTTAAATTGCACAAAATAAACAGTGACTGTTGTAAACATGTTTATTCATCGTAATGATTTGGCTAAATTGAATAAAAACAATATTTAAGATGAAGTATACAGTTCAGTTAAAGGCTGTTCACGATAAAGTGAGCACTTTTGAAATCAACCATAGAAAAAAATCACTGCCCCTACCTGCATATATTTTAAAGAGCGCACTGAGTGACATGCGCCCAGTAAAGTTGGCAATGGTGGGTGGGAAGTAGTTCCGTATCTTAACGTCGGATAAAAAGTGCTAGGTAACCATTTATAATAATTTAAATTATTTCTTTCGCTCTCTGTTTTTTTTAATACGTCCAAGTGTAAAAATGAGCAGATTTGTAAAATATTTACTTTTCTAATAATTTCATAGTTTCACTTGATCAACGCATGAATAAAGTGATGAGGCCCATGACAATGTTAATCTTACACAAGGCGGAAGAATACACAACGTGCATACAAGTAGATCTTAAGCAGCGCTGTCAAAAGTGCTCATTTTACCGTGAATAGCCTATAGCTATATTTTATTCAGTCGTCGAAATTGTTTCATTGAAACAACTGGTGGTTTTCCAGATATTTCTACGTGGACCCAATTTCACTGATTCTAGTAGTTGGCTTAGACTGTGAATTGGTTCGAATTTAGGGTGTGAGGCGAGGAAACGCGAGTTCAGGGTAGAAATCAAGGAGCCCACAAGGACACGTCTACCGCTTGAGGAATGTTGGTTTATTTTCGTCTTTAATATACTCGCACGGTCGTAAATATAAGGTCTTGAAAGCGGGGCCTGGGAACTGTCCTCCTTTTCGTGTCACCGGGGGTCTCTGGCGCCACACGTCAAGGAAGAAGGACGCGGGGCGACCACATAATAGATAACTGAGATGGCGACACGGCAGTTTCACGTTGTATTTTCGTAACAAGGACTTGACGAACAGCCACGGGAGTGTTCCACGTTCGTCTTGTAGCGCACTTGGCACTTCTGATAAAGGACGAGTGAGTCGTTGAGAACTACTGGCCCCTTATCCCGCGTGGCAAGGTCCAACTGTGAACATGAATCAGGGAAACCATGAAAGGAAACCGACCGTGGTATGGGGCGAAACAACCTTTTGCACGGCCCCGAATACTGTTGAAACTCATCACTAGAGATCTGCCAAATTAGCGGTGTTATTTACCGTACACTCGAGCACAACTCGTGATTTCATTGGCTGCTGGTATTTATACGTAGAGTCCATTCGCGGTTTCTTCCAACTTTTCTGAAGCCCTGCTAAAATATCTTATTTCAGACCATTCCCCCGCCTCATGCAAACATAGCTTAACTAAGTCTAGAAAATTACACCAAAGGGACAACGTACCGAATTCGTGAGCGCTCAGTTCAAAATAATTTGGCACGGGAACTATTTCTTATTAGGCATTGCCAAACACAACTAATTTCTCCCGTTTTTATTCATATTTACTGTAAAAGAAATATTGTAATTTACATACAAAATACAGATAACACTTTGATTCAACCAAACATATGATTCTTTCATTTCATTTCAATAAGGCATAAAAAGCTTGGGCCGCATGGCATATTTAGGAAACGACTAAACGCGTAATACATAGGATGATATTTTTAATGTTTGATTTTATAAGCTTGAAGAAACGACGAATATACTTTAGTCATGAACCCTGCGTGTTCACGTAACAGGACGAGCCATACTACAGCGTTGACTTTTTATTACTGGCTGAAAGAGGTCCTTTTGGAATGCCACACAAATTGTCGGACAGTGGCAGAAGACAAGTTAGCGAATAGCATCTTGCGGTTCAGTGCGATGCCGGATAGCGTGAATTTTGCAGGTTCATGATTACTACATAACAAGCAATTATATTTTCCTGAGAATATGTGATTTTATGTCGAAAAATTGTTGTATGCTTACGTACACGAGATTATATCCAAATAGAGGACCTTCAAGTTATGGCTGTCACACGAGTATGTATGGCAAACCACAACTGAGTGCAAAAACTTTTAAATGTGTTAACGTCGTACCTAAAAGACGTAATGTAGGTTTATATGTGAGTACAGTGCTGCAACTTAAGGTATTAATGAATACAATGTGGCAGCGTTATGATGTTACAGAACAATTTATTTTGTAAGCATTCATCAGTTCTGATTTTATTCATACAGCACCTGAAATGTTATTTATTTTATAATTCAGAAACATTATTCAACAATCTTACAACACAGACACATATCCAGAAAGCTCTTATTTCGCCAGCCGTTTTAAAAACGTTACAAGTAATTGAGTATTAAGTATATAGATTGTTAACAGTAAAATTATCACTTTTGAAAGTCCTGCTTAAGATCTACTTGTATGCACATTGTGTATTCTTCCACCTTATGCAAAATTAACAATGCCATAGGCTTCGTTACTTTATTCATGGGTGGGTCAAGTGCAACTGAAATGATCGCAAAAGAAAATATTTCGAAAATCTGCTCATTTTTACACTTCGAAGCCTTGAAATAACTGAAAGTGAAATAAATAATTTAAGTTATCACAAATGGTTACCTGACACTTTTCATTCGACGTTAAGATATGGAACTACTTTACATTCATCGTTACCAACTTTACTGGGCGCATGGCATTAAGTTCACCCGTTAAAATATATGCAGGTAGGAATAGTGAATTTTTTCTATACAGTTGATTTAAAAAGTGCTCACTTTATCGTGGACAGCCTTTAATAACAATGTATTAACGTCCATCTAGAGCAACATCTCTACTTCTGGGAAATACGTCTTTTATGAATACCTCTCCTTGAAGGATATCGAATCCGCACCGCAATACTAGCGTTTTGCGGGCTTGGCACCAGCCGGTCACCCGGACGAAGCACAACTGTGAACTTCCACGGGAAGTTGAGTTCGCAACTT
This sequence comes from Dryococelus australis, assembly GCA_029891345.1. Lineage (NCBI taxonomy): Eukaryota > Metazoa > Arthropoda > Insecta > Phasmatodea > Phasmatidae > Dryococelus > Dryococelus australis. The sequence continues at coordinate 40,377,005 of CM056995.1, read as the reverse complement.
CTTCCAGCTGCGTGGTCATTTCTTGCTTCCGGCTTCGCCTTTCCAACAGAGAAGGAAAGAAACTCCAAACCGTACAATTACAGCTTGTCCGAGACTTCCTTGTAGACCCTCTGCGTGAGGCAAAACGGCTCAAGGTAAAATTAATTACATACGCAGCTGTACCACAGCAAAGTTCATTCACAGGAGAGAATACTAGTGTTTTCTTCTTGTACATTCAATTACAATATAACAGAATTATCTACCAACACTGAAGAAATTATATCGTTGCAGCAATAAAATGTGTTGTGGGGATTCACTCTGCCAATTTTATTTTATCGTGGACAGAAAATAATTAAGTTGGCACCACAAAAAAAAAAAACTGGCTGGGTAACTTTCTTATTGACATTTTTTCGCAATGTACGTACACATTTCACTAATCTATGGAATGTAACTTTGCATTGTACGGAACATGTAAATGTAAATAATAAGTATCGCTCTCATTATGTTTGTAAATAACGTGCCCCTCAGTTGTATGAAGTATGAAGAAAACATGAAGAAACGCTACCCAAACATAGTTAACGCAAGACTAGAAACGCTGTGTGTATGGGCGTAAATAGCGTTTACTTTCGATTTAAATCTTTTAACCTATGAAAAATTTCAAAACAAGCAAAAATTATATATGAGAAACGCTACCAAGCGATAGTCAGCTAACAGCATCTAAAGATAAGACGGTACATACCTGTACAGTAAGAAACTGCGTGATAAGTAAGCTTGGAAAGTATTTATTAACGCGTGTTAATTTCAAGTATCACTATGCCGATACAACTAAGCCGGTCTCTGCTCCATCCTTAATTCTGTTTTACGTAACATGAGCGCGCAAGTATTAAATAACTAACCCTCTGTGGTTCAGCGTTGCCTTCTGCGGGCAGGCCGAACCGAGTGGACCTGAATGATGGCGTCCAATGTGAGATATACTGGATTATGTTCCCGTCGGGAAACACAAATAATCTTGGGGCAATTACTAAAGTTGATTATACTGCTGCGAATTCAGTCGATATTTGTAAATGGCCACATATATTTCCTATTTATTAAATTGCTGCTCTGTCGTTATTTCACCATTTAGGAGGGGCACACTTAGTTTCTATATTCTGCCATTATTAATTCGTCCACCACAAGTCAAAATCAACATTATTAAAGTTTTATACACTATAAACACAAGTGTCAGTCTTGTGGCAGAGAGCAGTATCTAGAAACACAAATGCGATGCTATCTTTTACTCGGCTGAACCTAGAACCAAACAAATCTATTTATTCTGCAACAAATTTTTAATTGGACATAGCACTCGTTGATAAGACACCAAAGTAAACAATTACAACATTACTGCCACTGTACCAATTAGTTTTCACCTAAATTTGTGTGAATATTTTTAAAGGTTTATTTCATAAGTGCGTAATGACGATGAAGCAACTGTACAAGATGATATACCTAAGCTTTTCTTGATTAATTGAGTACTTTTGAAATCAAACTTTTAAAAATGTCACAGCCCCTAACTGAAATATTTTGACGGGCACACTGAGTAGCATGCATAAGTTAAATGATAAGCGTAAGTTGTAAATACTGAGTTATTCTTTTGTATTATTTTCTTTTGTAGTCTACATATAAAGTGTAAGAAATAGCATATTTGTAAAATTTTTACTTTTCTAATAATATGACTGTTTCACTTGACCTCCGAATGAATAAAATTATCAGGTCCATGACAATATTAATGTTATATACGGCGGAAGAATACACAATGTGTATGCAAGTAGATCTTCCGCGGGGCTTCCAAAAGTGTTCAGTTTACCTTATATGCGTTTCGGCTCTCGGTGAACTCGCATGCTCTGCTGGGCCGCGTTAGTCTGGCTTCACTCACTTCACAGCGGCAGTTTGGCCAATGATGGAAACCCCGTTCACAAATACACTGCAGATGGGAATACGCCGCACGACCACGTCCTCTGTGGATGCGAACGCCGAGGCATCGCGCTTATGTGAGGTCAGTAACCAAAAGGTTCGGAGCCCTGAGGATCCGCTGTCTCTAACTTCTGGTCGTAATTGAAACTTGAACCATAGCCTATGAGCGGTTTCTTTATACTTTTTGAATCAAACATTTGAAAAATTACACCATGTATAACGTGTTTGGTTATTTATTAAATATGTCACGTAGCACAAGCGTTTTATACTTATATTAGCGTAAAATTATCGTATTTTAGGTTAAATCAAACATTTACTTACATTTTATCTATAAAATATATTATTCAGTTTTAATTAACATGACTAAAAAACAGAGAGAAAATAGCTAATAAGAAATTGTTCTTATGCAAAATATTATTGCAAAAAGTGCGCACGAATGCGGTGCGTGATCCATTTGGTGTAATTTTCTTAACTTGATTGATCTTTGTTTGCATGAGGCGAAGGAATGGCCTGGAAGTATAACTTTATAAGGACTTCATAACATTTTGAAGTACCTAACGGTGAATAGTCTATATAACGAGGCTGTAGCTGATAATGAATGAAAACCCATGTATTCTTTCCCTAGGGGCAGAGGTACAGCACAGACGGGATAGCGTTTGCGTCTAGGGACGCTGGCTGTCTTGTATGTCGTCCCCGCATGACTGGAGAACGCGTGGGGTGAAACGACGCGAGGTAGGGCTGTCGGGTAACGAAGGCACGGGAGGTAATGGAAGCACTCCGAGAAAACTCCCATACCACGGACACTGTTCCTTATGTGTGCCGTTTCGCTTTGTTTTGCAAGTTGATTCCGCTAATACTCGTTCGCGTATTTTTTTAATTGTTACATATTTCATAGATCAAGGTGGGTCGACAGCACTGAATTAGAACTTACATTAAGATTGAGTGTGAACGTGGTGGGGTGCTTTATGTCTTTCGTACAAAAGGCAGCACAATAGATGACACGCATCTGCTCGTTCAATTTCTTTACAGTTCACAAAAAAAACAATAGTTGTTATTTTATTTCTCAGAAGCCGTGCGCACTGCTCATGCCACATTATATTTCCTCTCTGGATGATTCCAGCTATGTTCTAGTGTAAGAGCCAACCCAACATTTATACCTAAGGTCATCAATTAAATGTCGTGTTAAATTATTGTATAGGCTATTCACGGTAAAGTGAGAATTTTTTTAGGTCCTGCGAATTTACATTTCCATGTGACTAATAAGCACGGTGCATAGGTTTCACCACCATTATAACTTACCATCTGAGTTTGCAACAAAATACATTTATTTGTAGTTAATGCCTGTTGGGAGGGCCTAAAAAAGTACTCGCTTACCGCGAACAGACTATAAAAATATTACTTTCTCTGGGAAAGGAAAAGGGAAATAATTTTTGCAACTCATAGGAACAAAAATTTAAGAGGTACGTTCATGTGCGTAAATGTGTAGGCGGTGAACCAAAGTGCAAAGATCCATTGTATTGGCCTTGGCGTCAACAAGAAGGGTGTCATGAAAGCAAAGAAATTTTGTAATTTTCTTTTAAAACATTTCTAAACACAGTGGAAATCAATTTATTCCCTAAGTATGAAGTTGTGTTACTTGCTCCACGTGGAGAGTGCTACTGCGCCACGCTGACAAATTGTCTGCAGTATTACCTTCCCGGCCAGAAAGCCCACGTTAATATTCAAAGAAGAACAATAAATCACTGTTATTTTCCTTTCTCCGTTTTTGCACGGCTCTTTCGGTCAGCGCAGCGAGTTTCTGTTTATTCCCCCCTTCCCCCCTCCACCGCCCTGAAATGAAAAGTGTAAAATCTGTAGCAATTTGCCTCGCGCGCCTGTATTAAAAGCAACAAAGACAGTAGGCGAAAGAATTGTTCATAATATTTTGTAGACTCCTTATTGTTCGAGCAGCCGTCTACAGCAAGGAAACTCAGATGTGCGCCTTCATTGCGTAGACAAATTTGAAAAATTCGTCTCACCAGGAGGCTTGACACAATTACTTTTTAAATTGAATACTCAATTAGAGGGAATCCTCAACCAAACATACGCAGTGTGGCATGTTATAATATCAACACTGATAATTTATTATTTTGCGTTAGAATTTTGAGTACTTTCAGGTACGCGCAGCAACGCCCAGGTGGACTCCGTGTTACGAAGATCTTCGCCACAGTAAGAATTTTCCAAAGCCGAAACTAGCAACCTTTCGTCACTTACATGTTGCTGTGACGAAATTGAAGGGTAAAAGTTCGAAAGGTGAAGTGGTGATAATCTTGGAATTAACTCACTTTCTGATCGAACTAGGTAACATGGGGAAAGGTTTCACACTCAAGGATGTCCTGTCGGACAAGCAGAACGAAAGTTCCGAATAAGAAAATTTCCCAACCTGCTGCTTAAGACCCTGATCTCGTAACCATTGAGGATACTCACGGAGTATCCCAAGTTGTAATATAGGGGCTTCATTGTAAGATATTGTGTCTATTATAATTTTTAAACAACACGGATAGAGACCAGCGAAATTTTAAACTTAAGCCAAAAGTTCTCTCAAATACATTTCTACACCCTCTCTTTCGTTTCTCTCCATGCCCCCCTCATTTATTTTATCATCATATCTCCTCTCTTGCCTCCCTTATTCAATGTCTTTTTCACATTCCATCCCTTTCTCCCTCTCTTTCGTTTCTCTCTCTTGCCTCCCCTCATTCAATATCCTTCTTTCATTCCATCCCTTTCTCCCACTCTTTCGTTTCTCTCTATTTCTCTAATTCCATTTCTTTTCTCTCTTTTTTCTCTCATTCCATCTCATATCTCCATCTCTCTCTCTTGTCTCTCTTTCGTTTCTCCCTCTTGCCTCTCCTCATTCTATATCTTTCTCGCATTCCATTCCTTTCTCCCTCTCATTAGTTTCTCTCTCTTTCTCTCATTCCATCTCTCGTTTCTTTTGTCTCTCTTCCTTCCTCTATTTCATTTCTCTCTCTTGGCTCCCTCATTCGATATCATTCTTTCATTCCATCCCGTCCTCCATCTCTTTCGTTACTCTCTTTCTCTCTTTCATTCTCTCATTTCATACGTTGTCTTTCCTTTCATTCTCTATATCGTTTCTATCTTTCTCTATATCAGTCCATAGGTATTTCCGAGTCCTCCCATTTTTTATTGTTTCGTTTCTCTCTTTCATTCCATCTAGACTTTCACTCTACATCTCTTTCTCACGTTCTCTCTTTCTTTCATTCCATTTCTTTCTATATTTTGCTTCTCTCTTTCTCTATATCAGTCCATAGGTATTCTCGAAGTCCCCCAATTTTTTGTTGTTTCGTTTCTCTCTTTCATTCCATCTTGTCTCACTCTGCATCTCTTCCTCACATTATCTCTTTCATTATTTCATTCCATCTCTTTATCTCTATCTCTCTTGTCTTTCATTCCATCTCTTTATCACTTTTGTTTCTCTCTTTCTCTAGATCAGTCCATAAGTTTCCTTTGAGTCATCCCATTTTGTGTTGTTTCGTTTCTCTCTTTCATTCTATCTTGTCTTTCACTCTACATATCCATCACCAATCATCACCAAAAGCACCACACTCTAGTCATACACGTTATAATTTGGAATACTTTGTATTTCTTATATAATTTAAAAGTGCATATTTTTTATTATATAATTTTCTTTAAGTATTACATATCAATAATTTTTTAAGTTTACATACTAATCAGTAATTTTTATAAATAATATAATTTTTAATTATTATTATTTTGGTTTAACTTACGTATATAATATTTAGATTTAACTTACATAATTTTTTAAGCGTTTATTTCTTTATTATATAATTTTTAATTTTATTTTTATTATGTTGGTTTAACTTACATAAATATTATTTAAGATTTAAATTATATACTTTTTTAAAGAATTTTTAAAGTATTTTTAAAACATATAATGGAAATGTGGACCTACGGAACTATGGAGCTGTGGTGCAATTGTGGAGCTATGGAACGATTATGGAGCTATGGGTGTGTGTAGGTGCGTGTATGTATGTAGGTGCGTGCCTGTGTGTAGGTGCGTGTGTAGGTATCGTATCTTCGTATTTTTGAGTGTCTGAAAACAATCAAATTACCATCACAAAACACCCCCTGCAGTTCACCTTACAGGTGAACGGGTTTTATTTTCGTTGGTTCCAGTATGTATGCGTATAACATTTTTTAAGTGAGTGTCACATGGCACACACGTTTAATTGCTCATTCTATGTATATCATTTTAAGTGTGTCTCATGGCGATCACGTGACATTGCTCGTTCATGTTTGGCTGTAGATCAAGAGTCATCACAGGCTTTGGTGGTATTTAAGGCACACATATTCGCACATCGTCACAGTTCTATGTCTGATGCGACAGATGACGGATCGTCATCTCTCTCCCGACCTTCTTAGAATTCTGACTGGTAGGCATTTTTTTATGACCAGCTGTTCCATAAAATTCTGTAGGGAATTATTATTCATGCTCGTAAATATACGTAAGTATATTCCATTTTGTATGATACAGATCCCTTATACCTTTCAATTATTAGATGTATTAATTCTGTTAGTTTTTTTCCCTGCAGGGATCAAGATGAAGCGTGCATTTAATGGTGTGCTTGGAAGCGAGTCCCAATTTCGACTTTGGATGTACGATCAGCGGCCCCGGATGAGCTGCATATATCGCCATCGTTGTCGTTCGTGGTACCCTCGTCGGCATCTTCAAATACATTGGTACCATCTACTGAACCATTACATCGTCACATGTGTCGCTTCTTCGATAAAGCCTTCGTGTTCGACCACGATGCACGAAGGCACGAGAAGTACGGCTGTGCGATGAATACAGATCGAGTGGTACACAAGTGCACGGATTGTGGACTGTCATTTGCTAGGCGCGATAACTTGTAGACATGCGAAAACCTACAAAGCTGTAGGACCTTCACCTACCAAAATCACTCGTGTACAGTCTTCTTCACCACAATGTGTGTGTGTACAACTTGCAAAACCAAGGCTTCAAGATGTTAATCCACCTTCGTACCAGCGACCATCGAGTCCAAGAATCGTTGCTGGGTCTGGAGCTGTTATTGGCAATGGTTTCGTGGAAGCTTATTTCGTCTGGATCATTGGGTTCTACTAAGCCCTACTACAACAAGGTGAGATCTCATCACAAGTTAAAAGTTTTTTTTTCATTGTAACCATGTGGGAGTGTGTGCATGTCGTCTTCACAAATGCATGGCTTGTCGTCCATCTACACAAATTGCAATTTATTACCATACTCAGAATACAACTGCTTTTTGTGTAAAATGGTGAAAATTAATTTTACTTTGTACCACACAAGACTGAATACTTTTTGCTCGTTTGGAAACTTTTCCTCCGCACTTGGACGTGTACAGTTTTGCATGTAACCCCACGAATTCTGTCATAATGTTACCACCGCACTCGTTCTTGAAGTTGCCAACCACTTTCTTGTTTGTGTCAGAGTATCAGCGGTGTGTGATAGGGTAGGCGCTGGTGTCAAATTTGTTTTTAAATTTGTGATCGCTGGCCAAATCTTGGTGAAAGTCTGGGGTTCGAAACTGTAACAGGTACGAGTCGGTGTAAGTATACAGGAGTTAAAATTATCTCTGTACCGAGCCTTCATTACAGCGTAATGGAAATTATACATTAAAGTTTTTCACAGGTCTAGGACAGTGAACCCTGAATAGATAGGCTTATCAAAGGGAATGAAGTCATTCTGTAGCTGGAGGAGAGAACGATTTTCTTTGTATACTGTCCTGCCTAAGAATGTTGGTTTTGCTACCAGTTTTTAAAGTGCTTTTCACTGCACACTAACTCCATTTTTAGACATTTTCTTATATTTTCCATAAGTTTTCCAAATGATGCATTATTCGCCAATTTGAAGAATTCCTTCTCAAAGTCGTCGATGGTCGTCTGTCGCTTCGCAGTGTTGAGCTCGATGTAGGGTTTTAGTTTGTTCAAATGCAAGTACACGATGCATTTTCGTAAGCTTCAAGCCATGGGTGATGGCTTGTTTTATGTTGCGGCAGTGGACGATGTGTTTTTCTTGTCTTCCAGAGTCGTCATCAGTTTCGAATGCTTGGGACCAGGTGGATACTGGTTGACAGGAAGAAATGGTAAATCAGGATGTTCTTCGTGCAGGGACTTGGGATACTTGACATCCACCTCGAGAATATAACCTGTTGCCCCGTTGTCTGAAACGGACATGGCGTTGATTGGTGTTGACCCTTCTGAAATTACGTATTGGGAGCAGTAAACTCGTAGCCCAGCCATACAGGTTATTTGCATCGAGGTACTGCAGGTACGTCGTCAGCTTGCTGGGATCGTATGTAACCTTGGTTTTGCAAGTTGTACACTCATGCGTCGTGGTGAAGGAGACTGTACACGAGTGCTTTCGGTAGGTGAAGATCCTACAGCTTTGCAGGTTTTCGCATGTCTCTGAAAAGTTATCGCGCCTAGCAAATGACAGTCCACAATCCGTGCACGTGTGTACCACTCGATCTGTATTCATCGCACAGCCATACTTCTCGTGCCTTCGTGCATCGTGGTTGAACGCAAAGGTTTTATCGTAGAAGCGACATGAGTGACGATGTAATGGTTCAGTAATTGAAGATGAAACGAGGGTGCCACGAACGACAACGATGGCGGTATATATGTAGCTCATCTAGGGCCGCTGATCGTACAGCCAAAGATGAAGTTGGGACGTCGCTTTCAGGCACACCATTAAATGCACGCTTCATCTTGATCTCTGCAGGGAAAAAAATTAACAGAATTAATACATCTGATAATTGAAAGGTATAATGGATCTGTATCATACAAAATGGAATATACTTACGTATATTTACGCGCATGAATAATAATTCCCTACAGAATTTTATGGAACAGCTGGTCATAAAAAATACCTATCAGTCAGAATGCTAAGAAGGTCGGGAGAGAGATGACGATCCGTCATCTGTCGCATCAAACGAAGAACTGATACGATGTGCGAATATGTCCGCCTTATATGCCCCCAGAGCCTGAGACGACACGTGAGCTACAGCCAATCATGAACTAGCAATTTCACGTGATCGCCATGTGACACACACTTAAAAAATGTTATACGCATACATACTGGGACCAACGACAGCAAAAACAGTTCACCTGTAAGGCGAACTGCAGGGACAATACACCCTCGTGGTGTGTTGTGATTGTAATTTGATTGTTTATTTTCAGACACTCAAAAATACGAAGATACGATACCTACATACGCACCTAAACACATCCACGCACCTAAAAACACCCATAGCTCCATAGCTACATAATGGATCCATAATTGCACCATAGCTCCATAATAGCTTCATAGCTCCATAATAGCTTCATAGCTCCATAATCGCCCCATAGCTCCATAGCTCCATAATAGCTCCATAGCTCCATGATCGCGCCATAGCTATATCGTTCCATAGGTCCGCATTTCCATTATGTATTTTTTTAAATACTTTAAAAATACTTATAAAAAGTATATAATATAAAACTTAAATAATATATGCAAGTTAAACCAACATAATAAAAAAGCAAATTAAAAATATATAATAAAAATAAACACTTCAAAAATTATATATTTTAATTCTAAATAATATATATATTTAAGTTAAAACAAAATAATAAAAACTAAATATTACATTATATATTAATATTACTGATTTGTATATAAACTTAAAAAATATCGATGTCTATCAAATACTAAAAATAATAATATGAGAACTAACAATTACACAATAAAAAACATACACTTAAAAATTATATGAGAAAAAAATCATTCGAAGTTGTAACGTGCATGAATAGTGTGTGGTGCCTTTGGTGATGATTGGTGAGAGATAAATGTAAACAAAGATGTAGAAGTACAAGATGGAATGAAAGAGTGAAACGAAACAACAAAAAATGGGATGACTCGGAGAAAACCTATGAACTGATATAGAGAAAGAGAGAGATAAAAGAGATAAAGAGATGGAATGGAGACGAGAGAGATGGAGATAAAGAGATGGAATGTAATAATGAAAGAGAGAACGTGAGAAAGAGGTGTAGAGTGAAAGTTAAGATGGAATGAAAGAAAGAAATGAAACAACAAAAAATTGGAGGACTCGGAAAAAACCTATGGACTGATATAGATGAAGAGAAAAACGAAATAGAGAAATAAAGGAGACAAGAGATGGAATGAGAGAATGAAAGAGAAATGAAATAATGAACGAGAGAAGTGAGAAAAGAAAGAGTAGGAGAAAGGGATGGAATGAGAGAAAGATATTGAATGAGGGAGGCAAGAGAGAGAAACATATCTTAATCACAATCTCTCTCACATGAGAGAGATTGAGATAAAGATATGTAATGAGAGAAAGAAAGAGACAAGAGCTGGTACAAGAGAAAGAGAGGGTGAAAGTAATGGAATGAAAGATATTGAATGAGGAGGCAAGAGAGAGAAACGAAAGAGAGGGAGAAAGGGATGGAATGTGAGAAAGATATTGAATGAGGGAGGCAAGAGAGGAGATAAAATGATAAAATGAATGAGGGAGGCAAGAGAGAGAAGAGAAAGAGAGGGTGTGGAAATGTAGTTAAGAGAAGTTTTGGTTATACTCTTTGCACTATTTCGAAAAAAAATAAAAAAATAAAAAACAGATTTCGAATTTGACATACCCTAAGTCTATAAAACCAATATGGCTAACAGAAACATACATCAAAACTTAAGGAAAATTACTGGACGTAACTGCCGATCACCTTCGGGTATGTTCGACAGACACGAGCAGAAGACTGCCAAGCACCAACCACCCTGAGTCGAGCCGAAGATTGCCGAGCTCGCCCGAAACGAGCCGAAGCCATCTAGCCCGACCAGTCGCACAAGCTGCTGCGGATTCCATTTAATAGATTATATACATATATATATAACTGTGAATTGTAGCTTGATGTCAAAAAATAACACTAATTTTGTAGGTCCCTAACCATGGAATAATTTAATGTAAATCTTTCTTTTTTTCAGGACAGAAAAAAAGTAGATATTTTGTCTCCCGTTAAAAATCGCTGTAAGTAGCCCACCTCCGTTTACGGTATGTATTCTCATATAAAACTGTTTTAAACTTTAGCGACAATGCTGCATTTTTCTGAACAGATTGCTGTATTAAAACCCTATACAAAACTCTGAGGAAACAGAGCACACGCGAAGTTTGTTTATGGTATTCTACATCGCCGTCGCAATGCTTTCTCATTGCCGGACATGATCCCAAGGCGTTTAAAGGCTGTTCACGATAAAGTGAGCACTTAAAAATAATCCTTAGAAAAAAGTCACTGCGTTGCCTGCATATATTTTAACGGGCGCACTGAGTCACATTCGCCCAGTAAAGTTGGTAACGATGGAAAGAAAGTAGTTCCATATCTTAACGTAGAATAAAAAGTGTTAGGTAACTATTTGTAAAACTGATAACTTAAAATTAATTCTTTCGGTTTCTGTTTTCTTTATGCACATAAGTCTATAAATTAGCAGATTTGTAAAGTATTTTCTTTTCTAAAAATTTTATAGTTTCACTTGACCGACGCACGGATCAAGAGATGATGCCCATGGCAATGTTAATTTTACGTAAGGCGGAGGAATACGCAACGTGCGTACAAGTAGATATTAAGAAGGGCTTTCAATCAAAAGTGCTAATTTTACCGTGAACAGCCTATATGAGTCGTAATACGTTCCCAGGTTAAAGTTCTGCTTCGTTGGTGATATCTAACTGAATTTTATACGAGAATAATACTGGGCGTTACACTTTTCAGAAATTTTAATGAGGTCAACTTTTGACAAATTTACCTTAACTTACAAGACCATACAGTGAAATACTTCGTTCGGAAGGGTAAGAAACATTAACCGTAAGAGAATGCAACTAAAACTGCATTTCCTTAATGATGGAGAAAGTGAACCTCATTTTTGTAACACCGGGTGAATGTTCCTGCTGATGAAGATAGGGTTGCTCTGAGAAAATCACCAACGAATACAGCACCTTAACATGCTTCACAAGCGAGGAACAATTCTGAAACTAATCACAATTTTTGGCGCCTGGTGTTGTATGAGATATAAAGGAGATAAACTTTACAGTTTTTTTTTAGGGATGCACTTACTCAGAGCCACGTGACCCTATTATGCGATGGATGGTGCAGGAACGTGATTCTGTAACATTTATGGTTGGATTTGTACTTTATTTTCTCACCGCTTAATATCTATAGCCTTCTTGAAGTGCTTTCGACGAGCGACCACTTTAATTTGTATTTCTGGGATCACGCCAAGTCATCTCATTTGTTTTCTACCCGTAACCAATTTAAATATTCGGCAAAAATATTTCTTCAAGCAATTGTGGCGAAGACAGGTTACTAAAAAGCAACTGAAAATTTATGATGCGACTGCTTGTTTTTTAATCCAAAGAATTATTCGAATAATTAATTTTTATTAAATTATCTACATTTGGTTATAACAGTAATAGAGTTACAAGCCTTCTCAAAGAAATTTTAGCACGAAGAACGATATAAATGGTTTATTAATTCATTCAAGAAAAATTAATTAATGTACTTGTTACTGCTTTTTAATAATGAAACTGCCAGGAGGATGGTAAAAAGACTGAGTTAGGGAGGTATTGCACACAACCATATCTAAATAGGGACTCTACTTTTGTCATTTCGTGAAGACAAAAACAGCTCAGTAAAAACACGAAATGTTTTATAATCACCGAAAATGTTTTCAGTAACAAAAGTGTTATAATACATACGTTTGGAAATTTTAAATATGTTTGTCATGTTCTGTAGTCAAGCACCAGAAACATTATAAGAGCATTACAACCAACCCTAGTTAATTACTCCGGAACAAAAATTTCAGGTTGTTTTAAGTCATTTTCTGATGTAGTAAATTTGCTATATATGCTAGTCGAGAATAGCAGCCGTTTTTAATACCGGAAAAATAAGTTTCAACTGAAATAAATTACGATGGTCACATTATGTTTCCTGGCATTTTTTAATTTGCTAATTTTGTTGCGAAGAGGTGTGAAGGGAATAATTTTTATTGTTTAACTGTTTCCTTTGAATTATGAAAGTTAACACTAAAATAATACGTATTTTTATCCTTATTTCACGTGACAATGGTACTGAATTTCCAAGTGCAGATAAAAAACCTGCAGATAAAGCAAATTGTCTGCAAATGTTAGTACCAAAAATAAATTAAAGCGATAATTTATCACACAGTTTATATGGAGTAGCAATCACTATTGTCGTGTTATATCTCCGGGATCTATCGCAGTTAGCATTCTATATCTTTCCTTTATATCGCGATTTTGCCTCTTTCTCCGGCACTTTTCTAGACCAGTAACTAAGACGAGCTTTGGGCGCAATTTTGAGGAACGCTGTAACTGCGAAAAAGAAAGAAAGACGGCAGGGTAGCAGGGGTTGTAAGAAGGAGAAAGAGGTAGGAGGGAGTGAAAGTTTTAATGTGGAAAGGGATCTTTGCCCCATCTACCCATGCCCCCCTCACCTCCCCACCTCCCCTTTTCACTCCCAGACTAATGTCTGAACACCGGCCCGACGATTTCATCTCGGGCTGAAATCCTAAGTTTGTCCTGAGTGGGTAATCAGACGTGGGCGGGAAAGAAACACGAAGACATAATCGGGTATCTGGAGATGGAATTAGCTACCCTTGTCGGTTAAACTGCCTGACATGGACGTCGCGTTGCGAGTATAAATACTTTGGTCGCTCAACTCGATACACGTGTTGACTTCACGAGTTCTCTTCTTGCCCACTCCGATTGATTATACCTGGTTCACCGCTGATCGAGAGCACTTTCGAAATCAACATCTGAAAAAAAAAAAAAAGAGTCCCTGCTCTTAAATACATACATTAAAAATATGTTAACGGTAAAATGAGAACTTTTGAAAGTCCTGTATAAGATGTACTTGTATACACGTTGTGTTCTTTCGCCTTATGTAAAATGAACATTGCCATGGGCCTCATCACTTTAGTCATGCGTTGGTCAAGTGAAACTATAATACTATTATAAAAATAAATATTATATAAATCTGCACATTTTTACACTTCGATGGATTAAAAAATACAGAAAGCGAGATAAATAACGATTCATGCAAACACAAAAGGGTACCTAGAACTTTTTGTTCCGACGTTAATACATGGAACTACTTTCCCCTCTATCGTACAATTTTACTGGGCACATGTCACTCATTGCGCCCGTTGACATATACGGCAGGTAGGGGCAGTGATTTTTTTCTAAGGTTGATTTTAAAAGTGCTAACTTTATCGTGAACAGCTTTTAACGTAAACTCCAACTGGCATTTCTACATTTATATTGGCTGAGTGAATTAATGTCCTATCAAAGCTAACGTTTAAATCAGCGACCACTAAAACCAACTTATATTTTTATACGTAGTACGTTAACAGCTTTTGTAAAAGTTATATATTTGTGTTTCTAACAATTTCATAGCGTCACTTGAGCGACACAGCGATATACGAATGGCAAATTTTCCCCTGGCGGGAAAATACACAAAGGGCTATTAAGCCAGTAATAGAAAACAGTGCTTTCAAAAATGATTGGCCAATCACACTCTTGTCAGCAAATATGTAGTTAATACTAAATAACCCATCCGATTATTCACAATTGTTATTGCAAAACAACTGCGATAGTCTCAATAAGGTGCAAATATTGTAACCAAATAGCCAGTGTTTGCAAATTAGCCTATGGCGTTTTGGCGCTGTTTGAACCATAATCAATATTCAAAGCGCCTGCAGTAATAAACGTGCACGTGCAGCACATGAAGCGCGTGTTGCATACATTTGTAGGCGCATTGGGTCTGCGCTTTGTATTTCTGAATGACTAATTGGGGGACACTCACTGCTTGTTACAATTTTTCCTACAACGCCGCTTGCCCTCATTAAACATTCTAAAGGCTGTTCACGATAAAGTGAGCACTTTTGAAACAAACCTTGGAAAAAAGTCACTGCCCTGTGCTCCGTATATTTTAAAGGGCGCACCAAGTGATATGAGCCAAATAAAGTTAGCAAGGATGGATGGAAAGTAGTTCCAGTGCTTAACGTCGAATAAAAGGTGTTAGGTAACCATTTGTGATTATTTAAATTATTTCTTGTGCCATTTGTTTTTTAATGAACCGAAGTATAAAAATGACCAGAACCGCAACATATTTACATTTCTAATCATTCCAGAGTTTCGCCTGGCCGACGCATGAATAAAGTGATGGGGCCCATGACAATGTTAATTTTACACAAGGCGGAAGAATACACAACGTGCATACAAGTATATTTTAAGCAGGGCTTCCAAGAGTGCTCATTTGACCGTGAACTGCCTTTAGTTACACGGCGAAGACGCCGCACTGCGTCAGAATGCGATAGGGAAATTTAATCGCGTCGAAGTCCCCGTCGCGCAATCGGCAAATTGGTTCCCGGCAGCTGACCGGCCACGACTCCGGGCACAATCCCGATATATATCACCCCCCGGCCCATAATAATCCGGGAAATAGGCGCAAATCGAGTCTCGGGATGATCCCGCGGGAGGAACCTCGGGACCCGCGCTAAGCGCGCTGTTTACGAGATCGACGCGACGGCATCGGGACGGTCTCCTCGATAACTCCTCGTCCTGGCGGGGTCTTTACGGGGGGGTGCCGACGGCTTAAATAACCCAGTCCCCAGCTATCCGCCGTAACTCCGCTTATCGGCGTGGTTTGCGCGCGCCGCCCTGCTCCGTAACTCCTCGACTATTCTCTATTCACCGTTACTTCCAACTTTTCTGAAGCCCTGCTAAAGTCTACTTCCAGGATATTCCTCCGCCTTATGAAATAGAGATTAACTAAGTTTAGAGAAACTACGCCAAAGGAACAACGCACTCTTGCGCACTCAGTTACATAATATTTTGTACACCAACTATTTCTTACTAGGCGTTAGAGGCTGTTTACGGGGAAAAAAATGAGCACTTTTGAAAGCCCTGCTTACGATCTACTTGTACACGTTGTGTAGTCTTCCGCCTTGTATAACATTAACACTGCCATGTACCTTATCACTTAATTCATGCGTTAGTCATGTAATACTGTGAAGTTATTAGAAAAGTAAATATTTTCCAAATCTGCTTATTTATGCACTTCGATGCATTAAAAAACAGAAAGCGAAAAAAAAAAAAGTTTAATTATCACAAATGGTTACCTAAAACTTTTTATTCGTCGTTAATATATGGACCTACTTTCAATTCATCGTTACCAACTTT
Source organism: Dryococelus australis (assembly GCA_029891345.1). Lineage (NCBI taxonomy): Eukaryota > Metazoa > Arthropoda > Insecta > Phasmatodea > Phasmatidae > Dryococelus > Dryococelus australis. The sequence continues at coordinate 40,360,761 of CM056995.1, read as the reverse complement.
ACCAGCGTATGTCTCCCAGTGTGCCCGTTAAAGTATATGCAGGCAGGGGCAGTGACGTTTATATAATGTTGATTTCAAAAGTGCTCACCATCGTGAACGGCCTTTACCAACATACCCATTTTCTCCCTGTTTTTATTCACAACAATTATAAAATAAATATTATAATTTATAAATACAAGATAGTTACAAGTTCTATGTAACCAAAAAAAAAAAAAATAAAAAAAAAAAAAGTACTTTTATGTTACACCAAGTATAAAACGCTTAATGATACATGGTATATTTAGGAAACAACCAAGGACGACACAAATAGGGTGATTTTCCAAAGGTTTCATTCCAAAATTGTGCAGAAAACGAGAATAGACTATTAACGCCCGACGTGTGGGCGCGGGGATTATGCAACCCGCAAAGCGAGTCGTTAGCGGAGTGGAGAGATTTGGGCGCGGAGCAGCGCCAGAATGCAAGGGACAGGGGGGGAGCGGGATATCCCCGAGAAAACCTGCTGACCAGCGGCATTATCCGGCACGATTCGCACGTACGAAGGTCCGAGGAGGGTGTGGCACCGGGAATCGAACCCGGTTCGCCTCGGTGGCAGGCGAGTACCGATCACTGCGCCACCATGGCCCCGGGCCATTTGGCTCCTCTGAAGTTGCTATAAGATTTTTGTTGTGATTGTACACCCAGCAAAGTAATTGAATAATAAGTCAACGTAAAAAAATATTAATCTTTATTTCACTTTGAATTGAATTCCTTTGATCCATTGGCTATAGTTTCAAATTAAGCAAAAGTTTAAACAAAAATAAGTGTTTTTTTTACACTTATGTTATTTGTTACTGTAAGCAGAGGTCACTCTGTGACACAAAAAAATCACATTTAAATGTTCCCCGATTTCAGTGGGATGTTTTAGATATTAACTGGTGGCAAATGAAACACTGAACAATATAAATAGCTTCTTTTAAATGGATGGAAATGTAAATTACAGTGAAAAATCCCGTGTCACAAAGTCACCTCCCAATATTTTTTTTTTTTTATATTCCGTTAATCCCGGGCCGGAACTGCATATTATTTTTATTATCTGAGGGGCATTTCACTCAGTTTCTGAACACGTACCTGGAGAGTAACTTACGTTTCAATTGTACTGCGGCGTCCTCAATCTCATGACCGAGCGAGGTGCAGTGGTAACTTACTGGACTCGCATTCGGGAGGACCCGGGTTCGATTCCCGGCCCGGTTATCCTGATTTCGATTTCCCGAAATCACTCTCCAGGCAAATGCTGGGATGGGTTCCCAAACAAAGGCCGTGGCCAATTCCACCCCCATTTCTTCCTCCATTCCTCTTTCCTGTGCAACTTGCACCGTCTCTAATGACCTCATTGTCGACGAGACGTTGAGCCCACCTACCTAGTTTAACCTCATGACGGCATCTCCGGGCGACTTCGACTGAAGACAAATGACGACGAGTAATAAATGACTCCAGGCGCTAGTCTCGAACTCTCTTATAAAACATACCCGCGACCAGTGTTTGAAATCCTGCTCCCTCCACAACCTTCCTATGTAGAATCCATTCACAGTTACTTCACACTTTTATGAAGCCCTGCTAAAGTTCTCCGCCTCGTGCAAACTAAACTTGAGTTAGTCTAGAAAATTACACCAAAGGACAACGCACTCGGTAGTAATACTTTTCAATCATATTTATTATAAATGAAATACTGTAGGTTATAAATAAAATACAGGTGAAACTTCAATTTAACGAAAAAAAAATGGGGCGTGGCTGTGTTGGAGACACGGCCGTTTGTTTTGCGAGAATACGTCTACGCTGACACGCTCGGACGCCTTGATGTTTATTTTACATTACTGGCACCGCTTCACTCGATCATATGGGGTTTTATGGGTATCACTGGATTGCTTTTGAGATGCTCTTTCCAACCGTATACGATTTCTGTAATTTGACTTGGCTTTTTTACGAATGTAGGCCGACATTGTGTTAAATTTTTTCTTAATGTATTACATTAAACTCATACAATTTAACCATAACCACGCCACACAAATGTTTTTATACACGCAATCAATAGATCTTGACGAGAACTATCGACTGAAACTCAAACGAGCGTCGTAGCTTCTCCTAGTCAAGAGTTATACAACGCGGAAGTTAGAGACGCGGCGGAACGAACTCAAATTGCGCCCCTTCCCCCCACCACACTCTCACGATGCTTCGTAGTCCTCACTCAACGTAACATATTCGTTGATCCTTTGCCAATCAAGCGGTGTAATTGAATTTTGAGTGTAGGCGATAGATTCGAAGCTGCAATGCCAACCTGTATCCCCCGATTTTTCGTTATCATCGAATTTTCCGGATTGCCCCCCACTATGGTTGCAAATTTAAAGACGTACCCACGTCAAAAATAAGGTATGTTCATGTTAACAGAGACATAAAACGCTTGTGATACATGGTATATCTGGGAAATAACTAAACACGTCGTACATGGGATAATTTTGCAAAGGTTCGATTCAAAAAGTATGAAGAAACCGCGAACAAGCAATGCCACTCCATCCCCGTCTGGAGTATTCTTAGGTGAACATACTGGGAAGACGATTTAATAATTTCGTCAAGGAAAAGCCGCACTTCAAACATGCTTCAACGCAGTTCAAGAGGCAGGTATACGACCGCCTTAACACATACTTCACCCCCTTACTGCTTCCCACTCGCGACGCAGCCAAAACGTATTAGGAGGCGCCTTGTAAATATTTACAACTCCCGCGAAGTGGTTCGGGCGGCTGGAGGGGTTTGTTTCGTCTGGCGGGAAACGCTAAGAGCACCGCTGTTGATGGCTATTGGCCGCCAATAACCACCCCCTCCCCCCCCCCAAGCCCTTGCGTGATGAGTGTTACGTCCGGAGACGAACACTGTATTGGTGACGGCCCAGCCGACTGTGTTTCACGGGGCCGATGTTGATCCTGCCGCCATGCGGGGGGAACGACTATTTATAACAGCGCATTTACGGAGCGATTTGGAGAATTTTTTCAATCTGTGGACGGATGACGTCGGGTCGTGGTCTGTCGAGCAGGGCGTTTGTTAAAGCATCCAAATGCCACGCGCGTGGTTCGTGACCTTAACTTAACACTCGTGTCCACTTATTCTCGAGAGCCCACTAAAAGTCACGTGAACGATATTTTTTTTTTAAATTTATGGTTCTACGTCGCACGATTTCGCAAATAAAAGCTAAAAAAAAAGGCGGGAGTTTTGTGTTCACGACTCGGTGTACAGAAAAAAATTACGTGATATACACGGTGAATCGATTTCGATGGAGAAATGTTTTCATGTTAACGGTCCACTTACCTGTGAAATAGAACTTTACAAATCCTTCCTTTACTACAAAACTAAAAATTCTGTTGCTGGGTTTCGCTTAGATAAGTTTTTAACAAATATTACACTTTTTTATACAGCAGTCTATTTGTAACTCTCCGAAGTTTATATAAGCTTATATTACTTTTCATGGCCAGAAACGACTACTGCCAGCTTTTTAGTGATGACATTTATTTCACGAAAATTCCAGTATTTATTTAGGCTTTTTTTTTTATTTACTGGATTATTTCTGGCGAAGTTAATTATATTTAACCACGTACAACGATAATAATACAAAAAGGCAACATCTGATTATCACTAAGACTAGGTTATGCCGTACTTAAAATACACTAAAACTATTGAATAAAAAATATTTTTTCAAAATTATAAAAAATTAAGAAACACGGAAGCAATTAGGTTATTGCTTGTGAGGCACTGATAAAATAATAAGAAAACAGAAATCAAAACGAAAACTTGTTGAAGAATTAATGAAAATCCCATTTTCAACAGATAAAACGTCTCCAAGGCTAGTACGTATGATGATGACGGTGGAGGTCAAAAAATTGTAAATTCATAGTAAGCAGCTCTATATATATATATATATATATATATATATATATATATATATATATATATATATATTATTATGTTACAATAGCGTCTAAATGTGTCAATTTAATCCATGTGTAAAAGTTAGTTTTTTATGATTGTTTGCCTTCCTTCGTTATTTTTTTTGTGCGTGTGTGTGTGTGTATATATATATATATATATATATATATATATACACACACACGCACAAAAAAAATAACGAAGGAAGGCAAACAATCATAAAAAACTAACTTTTACACATGGATTAAATTGACACATTTAGACGCTATTGTAACATAATAAACAGCCTCGGATGGCACCGTATCTCTACCGCTTCAGTTTTATTTGTTTGCGCGAAATGAATTTTTAAACTACGTTTGAAATTATTCACGTTTAAATAAAGTCGTATATATTAATGGGCAGTTGTCGCTTTTATCGCTCGCGCGATTCTCGACTTCAAAAGCGCTAAATAAACGCTCTGCACTGTAAGAAAAAAATTGTATTTGTACAAGGATTTCGTTTTCGAAACTAGTTTTCCAATATATTTCTCTAATCGTACAAATTTATTAGAGTAAATTTCATGAAACAATAATGTGACATGTGCCAGTTTATTAGGAACATTGAGCTACGTAAATAATATTGAATATTTGCTAAAACTATGTGTTTCAGCTGCTGTATATTTACAACATATTCTTCGGCAACCAGTTTCTAAAGAATAGCTTGTAGCAGGTACAGAATTTTTTTTAACTGTAAATGTAGGTAAGGTGTTCACGATAAATGAGCACTTTTGAAAACAACCTTAGAAAAAAGGCATACCCCTACCTGCATATATTTAACGGACGCACTGAATCTCTGTGACCAGTAAAGTTGGTAACGATGTATGGGAAGTAGTTCCGTATCTAATGTCGAATAAAAAATGTTAGGTAACCATTTATTTAAATTATTTCTTTCGCTTTCTGTTTTTTACTATGCATCGAAGTGTAGACACGAGAGATTTGTTAATTTTACTTTTAAATATAATTTCACAGTTTACACTTGACCGACGCTTGAATAAAGTGATGAGGCCCATGACAATGTTAATCTTACATAAGCGGAAGAATACACAACATGCATACAAGTATATATTTAAAATATTTTAAAGAGGGTTTTTCAAAAGTGTCATTTTTCGTGAATAGCTATAAGGGAGTCGCCTTATAATCGCTGAAACGATTCGGTAACTGCAGTGAAAGCGACGGCCCTCGACGTGTAGGACGCACGTGCGGCGAAGAGTGCCCATCCTCATCCCCCCCTTCCAAGACAGCCGGGGCAGAGTCGGGGCTGGCGCCGACGACGCCCACGCCCGTCCGTCAGCCACCGCGTGGCTCTACAGAAAAAAAAGGGGGGGGGGGGCAGGAGGTTGCGACTGGGGCACGCACCTCCACTATTCATCGCCCTGGCTTCCTCGACTTCTGCTCCCTCCTCCATGCCCCTTCCCTTAAGCCTAGTACACACGGGCATATTTCTTGTACCAGAAAGTGAAAATAACGGTGGCCAAGAAATTGAACACTAAATTGCCCATAGGCCATTCACGATAAAGTGAGCACTTTTGAAGCCTCAGTTACTTTTTTCTTTCAACCAATTTATAGCCTTCCACCACTTGTTAAAGTAAACCCTGCATGTGAGTAATAAACCCAGTATATACATTCACCATATCAAAAACCAAAAGTCTGAGGCCACAATGAAATGTATTTATTGGTTATTATGTCTAATAAAACCGCTTCAAAAAGTGCTCACTTTACCGTGAACGGCATATACTAGCTAGTATGCACGGAACTGTGTGATCCATACACACCACACTAGCTGGTGAGCAAGAAAGTGGAAGGTTGATGTCAACTATATATGATTACGAAGCAGTTTTTGGGGTTGTGGGGGTAATTTGTGCATTATCAATAGAATCTGCCATAAAAAATAACAAAAGATTTAGTCCATTCCGATATATTTCAAGCACTAAATTTATACTAATGTAGAAAATGTAAAATTACTCACAGAAAAAAAGACAGACCTCTATATTTTTTTTTCAAATTCATACACAAAATTATTTACGATAGTGGGACTATTAAACATTTGATCGCATTAGAAACATTAACATACTTGCTAAATGCCAGCATCAACAAAATATATGTTTTGTTTACATTCAACTTGCACAAGAAAGATTGTGAAAATAGGACCGTCCCTATATGCCACTAGATAGTATACAGGCTCTTGTGTGCTAGTAACTAGCATTCTAGGCGGCCGTTCACACGATGCAGGCTGGATGTGTACAAGAAAGTGCTCACTTTCTTGTACAAGAAAGATGCCCGTGTGTACTAGGATATAGACTCTTACCACCAAATCTCTTTCAGTCATTCCCTTCCACCTCGGCGCCGCCGAACTCGATAGCCCTTCTCCCATCGACGATAGGGATCTGTTCACTTCCCCGGTGGAGACCGCGGTGGTGTAGTGGCCAGACTACTTGCCTCCCACTTAGGCGAACCGGACTCGGTTCCCAGGCGGGGTCGCGACCGGGTTTCCGCACGTGGGAATCGTGCCGGAAGACGCAGCTGGTCGGAGGGTTTTCTCGGGGATCTCCCGTTTTCACCAACCCTTGTAATCCAGCTCTGCTCCAAGCTCCCCTCGCTTCAACCGCATCGACTCTCGAAACCGCGGTGTTAAGAGCCGCCCAAATCCCACCACTCCGTTGTTTTCTGTTTAACACAGAAGTTGACCCAAAACAGGCGTTCAATTGACACGGCTGTGAGGTAATTATATGTATAGACCATTTACGGTAAAGTGAGCGCTTTCGAAAGCCCTCTCATTTGGAATGAAATAGTCAATAAATATATTTTATTTTAGTCTTATATGTTAACTTCTAAGTGCGGTGGAATACACACACTGAGATTATTACATACATGACAATATTTATTTGAAAAGGTGGTTAAAGGATAAAAAAATATGTGACGGCTATCCCTGCACACCGAACGAAAGCTACAACCGACGAAGCAATATGAAGTTGAGAAAATGTAGGCCGTTTGCGACGGCTTACCTTCGCTGCGACGGCGGTGCGTTTGACGAGCTCCACGACTCACGTCCACTGGGCGGGGCCTGCTGGTCTGCAAGTGTGGGCGCCGCAGGGCTGCTGCCGCCCACGAACCCTCGGCTGCCTTCCCCCTCCCCCTTGTACGACACCTTGACCTCGTGACGCCAGCAAGCCAGTCACGTACCTCCAGGGTGCCCTTCCAGGACTTCCGGATATCGACGGAGTGAAGATCAATTTGTAATGTACTCGATGGTTTTGAATGACATATGAATAGGAGTGTCTCGCCCAGGTTCGGGGAGACAGCACAGAGTATTCACTTGGGCAGGAACTGCTGTTCCGTCAACATTTTAAAGGGGGGGGGGGGCTCTTGCTGCCATTTTAAGTTAAGTATGATTAAAAGGAAAATATTTAATGTAACCTGCATATAGCTGGGAAGAATCGTATTTTTGTAAAAATGTAAATTTTGGGGGGAAATTTTAAACAGAAATACATTTTTATACAAATCTTTTATTGTGAGATTGGAGACAAAACTATGCAAACGTTTATATGATGATATAAAAACCTAGGCAACGAGTAATTCTAACCTTTTCACTGGAACCAACCCAAATCCCTTTTCTGACATCATTGGGGGGGGGGGGGGCTCTCAGCTGTTTCCAAACCTAAACACCAACATTCAGGAAGCACTGAGACAAAAACCTCGTCCTGTGTGTGTTGGTAAACATCGTCACAAATGGATGAAAGCGATAAGGGATATGTAAATAGGGCGTCAAAAGTGTTCACTTTACTGTGAACAGCCTCTACACAATGGGACGCCCCTTCTGAATTTCCTCGTTGTTAGTGTTGATTCACCACATTTCTAAAGTTCAGTCAATATTGCTGTCCTTGTGTCTGGCGCATACTGTATTCACTATATATATATATGTGTGTGTGTATATATATATATATATATATATATATATATATATTAAACGGGAGGAATATTAATACTGCTTAGAATAACACTATTCACTATAGTTATTCTATAGCACTACATTGTCCTAACCAGAAGTACCAATTAACATTTACGCTATGTTCACGAGCGAATTATTTTCATTTCCAGGAATGAATTTTGCATAGATTTTCCAACGGAAGGAAAACCCGAACACAAAAAACATCTTCAGCAACGTATAATCAAGCGGTCGTACTGACGACTTGTCCCCATTAGATAGGCCTACACAGTTAGTTACACTTTAGAAAAGTAATTTTGATACAAAACCTACAAAATTGTAGTTTCGTAGGCTTATCTCTACTAAATTAATTTGCATACCTAAAGTAAAGCTCGCAGAAAATTATGAAGAAAAATTCAGTGTTTTAATATCTTAAAAAATATAGAACTTATCATTAACAATGGACACACAAATTGTACTCCGTTCGCTGTTACTTAAATACATTTGAAAGCACTTCTCAGCATATATTGTTCCCATTTCGTACCAACCCACTATGTGTAACATTAACATTGAGACGGACACGCTCCCTTTATTTATGCGCCGAAGAAAGTCAAAATAAAATTTTCCTTGAGAACAGAATACGTTAATAATTTGGCCGACGCAACAATAAAGTGATGAGGCGCATAACAATGTTAATTTTACATAAGGCGAAGGAATACACAACGTGTACGAAAGTAAATCTTAAGCAGGACTTTCAAACGTGGTCATTTTACCGTGAACAGCCTATACCTTACTGTACACGCAATTTTTACGTCATAAAAATCGATAAAAAAAAACCTGCGTGTTACAAACACACGTTTGGTGGTTAATGACATGGCGCCCTCTAATTTTCAAATGAAGGGCGACGTTGCTATCCGCCAAATATTCACAAGTGACATTTATCAAATCAGAATGCTCTATTCACCAATTTGTAGATCCATCTCACATAGTTTCTGATTCTTGCTCATAACTAATTTTGATTCCCAATTTTCAAGATCGTATTCCTCCCTTTCTACCTGCTTAAGATTTACATGTATGCAAATTGTGCATTCTTCCACCATACACACACACACGCACATATATATATATATGGTGATGTATATATATTTGGTGGAAGAATGTATATATATATGGTGGAAGAACTTTACGGGACGCATCAAAGTCAGTACGGCCGTTGAAATATACGCCCGTAGGGGCAGTGGCATTTTTCAAAGATTTATTTCAAATTCGCTCACGCGTAAGAAGAGTATAGCAGGGGCTTCTAGGACCCGTTTGATATAATGAACATTTTGCCGTATCCCCGTAACTTTAATACAAGCTAAGGAAATATTCTCATTTCACGATACAAATTGTTACAATCTCAAGTTTAGTTTAAAACAAAATCTGCCAAAACCAGCGTCATTAACAACAGAATAGTTACACAGTTACACCACAATTAAAATATTTTTTTGAAAAGTAAAATATATTAGTTTAACTCATGGACCCGTGACTACAAGCTCAGAAACTCCAAGGGGTCCGCGGACTACAGGTTAAGTGAGTGAAGAGATTTGGCCGGCTCTTAACATCGAGGTCTTGAGAGCCGATGAGGGTGAAGGAAGGTGAGAATGAAGCAGCACCAGAATGTAAGGGCGGAGGAAACAGGAGATCCCCGAGGGGACCCGCCCATCAGCGGCATCGTCCGACACGCCAGGAATCAAACGGCCCCGCCAGGAATCGAGCTCAGTTCGCCCAGTGGTGGGGGGGGGGGGGAGGCGGGTGTGCTACACCACACCGCTCCCACTATAGTTTGAGAATTGCCGGCCTTTAGCGTTGTCTGCACGAGGCTAACGAACACACAAAGAACCCAGAAGCAGCTATTCAACCTAGTCAGCGGCGAGGAGTATTTCTGAACTCATATGGCGGTCGCGGATGTTTCGGGTGGGGCCAGGTTGTTAGTCCCGCGTAAGGCATCGACGTTAACAACCCGGGAGCTGAAGGACTAACGGCGCGGAGCTTGTTTACCTTGGCTTCGAGCGCGCGCCGCCCCGTGGAACCTCCCGGGTCGCGGAACTTCGCTGCCGATCCATTTTCGAGACCCTAAACCTTCACGACTAAATGCAGCGAAGCCGAAAAAAAACCTTCCCCGCCGCGGGATCGCAGCCTCAGTATTTTTAAAAATTTCTGGCGCGCCCGCGACTGGAATAAAACCCCGCCGATTGCGACAAGGTGGCAAGGTACGCTGCGACAGCTGAATGCTGTTAACCCACATCGCTCCCTCTCCTCCGAGTCCACTCCCTCTCCCCCAAGCCGTATCGCACTGGTGCCACAAATATACCTGCCGGCGCGCAGTACACTCATGTGCCGATGAAGTCGCGCATCCAAACTTAACCCGTTCAGTCCTCGTGTCCACAATCGAAGAAATAACTTTTTTTTTTACTAGCCGTTTTGAGTTCCCCTGAAGAGCGACAGGGCCTAGTCGGGGAATACTAAATATCCGGGAAAGGGGAAGGAATCGGACAGAACCTGCATTAAGGAATCATCCCAGCATTAGCCTGGAGTTGTTTCGGAGAACCATAAGGAAACAGGAATCTTTGTGGCCGGACCGGAAAGCGAACGCGAGTCCTTCCGAATGCAAGGCAAGTTGTTTACCACTGTGCTACCTCGCTCGATTTTTAGCATATTCAGGACAATAATGGCGAGTACTGACCACAGCAATGAATCAGTGGCCGGTGTTTTATAGGCTATTCACATTTAAATGAGCACTTTTAAAAGCCCTACTTAAGATCTACTTGTATTCTCGTTGTGTACTGTTCCGCCTTATGTAAGATTAACATTGTCATGGGCCTCATCACTTTATTCATGCGTCGGTCAAGTCAAACTGTGCAATTATTAGAAAAGTAAATATTTAACAAATCTGCTCATTTTTACACTTCGATGCATCAAAAACACAGAACTTTTTATTCGACGTTAAGATACGGAACTACCCACTCAGAGCGCCCGTTAAAATGTATGTTAGGCAGGAGCATTCTAAGGTTGATTTCAAAAGTGCTCATTTTATCGTGAACAGCCTTTATATAGCTGTATCTAGGCTAGGGTTGTTAAAAAAACGACGTATAGAAATGGCAAGACTATCTCAACGCTATATTAAAATTAATCGTCGATATATTTCAAAGATATTTGATCGAAATCAATATCTTTTGCAGGTATCGGAAATAAATATTATTAAAACGCTGGTTTTAAGCTCCGTTTTGAATATTAAAAAATAACTTAAAAAGTACTATGTTTACTTTGGCAACGTACATTAAAAACAGGCGCCACATCATTCTGCAGTGCTTCGTATCCTCAATGTGAAATGGGCCCACGGTGGCTGAGCGGTTAGCCTGCCCGCCTCCTCTCAACGCGATCCAGGTTCAATCCCAGGCCTGGTCACTCCGAATATTCGCATGTGGGAATCGTGCCGCACGATACCGTTGGTCAGCGGGTTTTCTCAGGGTCTCCCATTTCCCCCACCCTTTCATTCCGGCGCTGCTCCATACTCACCTCAATCACCTTCATCGGCTCTCAAGACCTCGATGTTGAGAGACGCCGAAATCTCTTCATTCAATCATTCAATATAAAAATTCCAAGAAATTTTACATTTGCCATGTACCGAAAATCGATATTTTTCTTTCGATATATCGTTTTGTAAAACGATAACCAATATACATAACATCGATTTTTTTTCGCGATATTAACATCACATCCGTACTATAGACTAATCAAGCCGAAACAACGTTACGGCTGGCCGAGACCGAGAGAAGGTGGATTCTGAGGAATGAAATGGAGAGGTAGAGGGAAGCGCTAAGAATAACGCACGGCGTTTTGGATCGCGCCAGTGAAAGGCTTTTTAACGGTCTCCACGATCACGGTTCTGAACAGCTGTGCGGGCAGACAGGCGGCTGCGCCAGTAACAAGACTTCAAATGTAGATACACACGCCTCAAACAACAGGCCGGGGATTCGTTCTCGCTTGTTTAAGTCTCTCGCGTGGCCTGGCAAGTCGAATAGGTCTTTGTATCACCGACATAACTAATCAGACTTTAATTCAAAGGTTGTATCACAGGTAGACTGACAGGGTAGTCCTCACACTGTAAAAAAATTGTAATTTTCACTGAGAATTTCTTTGTAATTATACAAATGCTTGTAACAGGGCAAAGATTTCTCTTGTAAAACTACAAAGGCAGTGTTTGTAATATACCTCAAGAAATGTTTGTACTATACTGACCCGTTTTCACAAGCTTCAGCAAAATGGCGGACACTCGACACTGTAAAGCCGTATTTAGCTGTTTGTGCAAAAACTATGGGCGAAGTAAAGTCTAGTAGTGTACAAAAAGGAATGTATTCCAAGTTTGAACAGCTTAAAACACTTAAAACCACTCAAATAATCACAATAAAACGACAATTCCAATAAAACGTAACCGTATTATTTATTAATTGATAATATTTCTTAGCTACACAGAACTCTTAAATTGGCTACCAATTCATCGTTATTAAGAGCCGTCCAAATCTTTTAACTCAACAATAGAACGCTTAAAACGAAATAAATGTACCTATTCTTCTAAACCAAGTAACTTCATTAATATTTTGTACGTACTTGCAGCTATATTTACTGTAAAAATTAAACTTTAAGTTCATAAGTGAAGTTGGAATGGGGGTTAAGGTGCCGGTTAATTACCCAAGGGATGCAGGTTTTAGTCCTTGTGTTGGTCTAGTGTAATACTTTTTTTCTTCGTAAATTATATTTTGAAAAATTTATTTTCATTATTCTCTGTTAGTTTAACAAATTTGTAGACTTCTCAATGATGATAGTTGTAATACAAAGCTATAGGCTAATTTGTAATATTACAAATAAATGTTTTGCAGATTATACAAGAAAACTCTTTGTATTTTTACAAATGATTTTCTTGGCAACTAAGTTTTCAAGGATTTTTCATGTAAAAGTACAAAAAAAAAAATTAGAATGCACCATGTTCACCTCCCATCTGAGTTTAAGTTTGTACTCAAGCCTACCCATTCATAAACTTTTATGATATGGAGATAGGAAATATAACGACCAGCATATACAAGGTGGGGAACAGTATACGTATAAGTACCATTTTAATAAGTGTGTAATTCCACCGGGGCCATGGTGGCTGAGCGGTTAGACTGCTCGCCTCCCACAAAGGCGAACCGGGTCAATCCTCCCCATCGATTCTTTCCGTATTTTCGCATTTGGGAATCGTGTCAGACGATGCCACTGATCTGCGGATTTTCTCAGGGATATCCCGTTTCATCCCGCCCTTTCATTCCGGCGCTGTTCCATATCCACCTCACTTCGCCCTCATCGGCTGCCAAGACCTCGAGGTTAAGAGCCGCCCAAATATCTTCACTCACTCAATATAATTCCACCTGTTTTTGTTTTTAAAGAAAGTGACATTTGAAACTGTTTAGTTAGAGATACCTACTGAGTCACCATTTTATTTCGAAAATAAACATTTATTTACCCAAATTGACAAGTGAATAGACATCAGCCATACTTGTGTTGTAATTATATAAATAAATAAAATAAATTACGTAAGCGCTGAGAGATTGCTTAGGAAATAACATGTGCGGGATGCCGTCAGTAACAACTAACACTCGCGCGCGCACGCACGCACGCGCGCGCGCGCGCGATTGAACAAGCCACCATAAATTGCAGTTTTTACGTGTTACCGATTTCCTACGAAATTGGCACGATGATGACCCAGTGCAGACCTGATTAATGAAACAAACGGCAATGGATAACAGCAAACACGTTGCTTAGTAAAATGGCGACTCGCTACTTCTAGCTGGACAGTTCAAAATGTAACTTCCGTACAAAACTGGCCGAATTGTACGCATTTTAAAACGCTATGTCAACTGCAGCCCGTCCTGTATAAATTATTAGTGTTTCGTAAGAAGATAGTATTATAACTATAACATGTAATGACAAGACGCACGTTGGAAACAAGTAGACACAATTCTTACGCCTACGATTCCTAGAAGGCAAATTACGTTAACGTTTTGGTGGGAAGCTAAGAAAAAGTTAGGAAAAATCCAATACAACTATGTTCGCAGAAATTCCTCTTTTTTCGCTGTAGTCGCGTGCTCCTATTTTCAGCCATGTCACCAACTGCTTTCTCACTCATAGTTTGAAGCACTCCATGGCATCTTACACCTCCTCTGCCTCCCACGGACTTGGTTGAGAGTATAGTTGTCCTATGTACACGTTACTAATTAACAGAAGTTAAAAATGACGGGGCAACAATTTTATAGAACCAGGTGTTTTTTAATTTATTTGCTAATGGTAAACGAATCACATTCCCAATTAGTTCAAACCGACCTAAATAAGACGAGTTAAGAATCAAGTACTTTTGTCAAATTTTCTATTTGATTGATATTTTTTCAACACTTAAATACATTCATATTTTGTTCATTTTAGATTACTTGTTTACATTTTTTTTTTTTTTCGTTTAATTATAGGCGTGGATATATACCATAAATTATTTAACCTTCTTATTGTGTAGTTTTACCAATCCCTGATACTTAGATAAAGATAGGCAATTTCAGCAGAAGGAGGCTTATTGGTAGGAAGACTCTCAATATAAGGTACATCTGCTATAACTGCCGTATTCCAAAGGAGAGGAAGTTACAAAGTGCGAAGTTATGGCATCTCGTAAATGAATTCTGATCTATAAATTAGGATGTTTTTTTTTGTGTTAGACATCATTTTCATGTCCTTTTAAGGTACACTAACATAGAGAATGTTTGATTTATGTAATTCCCATCACCGAAGTCTTCACGTTCGTCCTTTTAACTTTTACGGCACTACAGAAATAGTATCTGAAAACGGCCCAATGAAACATGGATGTGGCGTCTTCCTAAAATAGCACGCAATGAAAAAGACAAAAAGTTCACACGCTTAAGAAAATTTTAAAGTGCTTTCAGATTAATTGACAAAAATATATTGGTCCAGCAACTCAAGCAGTTGTGGTACCCTAAATAATTATGACGTTTAACGAACGTCCCGCTAAACACATTGTACCGGTAACGTATCTGGCGATATTCTTTTAAACAATATCAATTTCACAGCGTGCTGAATTCACGGTGATTTTGTTTTAATCCAACTATGAAAAAAAGACACCCTGCCCTAACTGCACATATTTTAACATAAACGCTGAATGAGAAACTGAAAGTATTATTAATAGAAAATTAGGAATTTATTTTTGTACTGACAAGTACATATGTATGTTCCTGGCTGGTATGTTCCGTACCCGAAAGGCGAAAGAACTTGGGCGTACTACTTGGTGATATACTAAACCCTACATTCAGCTATCGTTTTATTAAAGTGTAGCAATTCTTTTCAGCCACTGAATTGCGATACATATTTTACATACTTTTGTTTAAAAGGAGCATATTCACGGTTTTAAGAATTTCATACAGCTACTTCAACCACGCTTCGAAGAGAGATATCGCCAAGAGAAAGGTTTGTTTGAATATAAGTGAAGAGAAGAGATTTGAGCGGCCCTTAACAGCGAGGTCTTGAGAGCCGATGAGGGTGATTGAGGTGAGTGTGGAGTGGCGCCGGAATGAAAGGACGGGGGAAACGGTACGGTTCCCACATGCGAAAATCCGGGACTGACCCGGGCGGGGATTGAACCCAGTTCGCCGTGTCGGGAGGCGAGCAGGCTAACCGCTCAGCCACCGCGGCCTCCGTTTGAGTAGACTTTGTTTGGATATGGTCAAACGAATACACAGGGGCTTCGTCAATTAAAGTGTGTATTTGTTAGATTAACAAAACTAATTTTTGCTCCTATTGAAGTTATGTTTACTCAGCAAGATATTTTTTTGGAGCAACTAGGCTACGTAGGTATTTGTGATACTGGAAGATGTGGTATGATGTACCGTTTTAATTCGGGATTTCACAAATAAAATATTAACCGACCTATTAATTACGATAATTTTGTATCGCTTCTCAATGCACTGATATGCACTGACTGACAGGTGAAAACCTCATTGAAAAGTTCTTACTGACACGTGGTGAATTCCAGTATAATATGCAGACACAAGAAAACGAATAGGGCTTGTAAAAGTATCACAGAGCTTGTAAGAGGAAGCGGCAAAACTCCTCACCCACACTTAGGAAGGTAATATTGATTTATAATTGTTTTTTATTAAAAAGCTTGTTTTTCTATTAATATTAAATAGTAAAATCCCAGTGTAATGAGTTACGTCAGAGACGCATTAAACGTAGGCCTACTTCATTCCTTTCCTTAAAAAACACACAGAAACGTAGAAATTATACCAGACCTACATATTTTCGGCTCAAACAGATAGATACAAAACAGGTATTACATCTGGCATTAAAATAATTGGAAAGATTTGAATAGAATGAACTGGTCATAATATTTAGTTTAAATAGAAAGGCGTGAAAGTATTTTACAGTATTTAGAGAGATTTATGATAATGTATTTTTTTTACGTAGTTTGTAAACATTTCGTTAAATACCGGAGGAACTAGAGATGGAAAGGCAAAAAGAAACCACGTATTAATGTACAGTTTTCTTCCTCTCGGGATGATCCCTTCATTAATCCGCAGGACTAGCCAGCAATACACATGTGTGTGTAAAGCTAGTTCCACACACCTGCGTCAGATGTCAGTCAGTTCTAATAGATATCCATGTCGTTGCAGAGTCGCCATTTCACTCCCCTCTTAACCCTCCGCCCCTTTTCTCCCTCACTCCTTACCAACTCTTTCCCTTCTCCCCTGTTTAAAACCACGGGCAACATTCCCAGTAGGACCCTCCACGGAATAAATTCAGGGGAAAGCCACACTTACATGCAGTAAAACTTTACCAAATAGAATCCAATTCTGTTACGAACACACACACACACGCGCGCGGGCAGGGCTTTTCCTGGGCATAGACAAGACCAGGGAGTCTGGGGGATTTATACGGCGGCCCAATTAGAGTTACCTCCGGCCTCCCCCTTCCCTCTACATTTTCCGCCGGCTGGGCGACCCTATCGTCCGTCCTTCTCCACCTCACACAATTCTCCACGTCTCCGTCTCCCTCCAGGACGTTCTACAGAGGAAGGAACGGTTAAACCACGTAAAAAGCACACGTGCCCCAGATAATTCAGACACGGGAGTGCGGCTCCGGGCTTCCCCTTGCAACGGCTGCTACCGGCTAAATCATAATTTTTCTTTCTCTCTTTCTCTCTTCCCCCCGGCCCCTTTTAACCCCTTCCCCGCATCGCCGGCGCTGAGAAATAAAGAAAATCCATTTCCTTTCCTTTCTGGTAGGCGAGAGGGAAGGAGCACGGAGGATTCAATATTCATACACAAGCTGTGCGCGGGGTGGGGCTCGACCCCCTTGACGTACGAGGGGCACCTGGTGGGGTATTGGCGCGCTGCGCTCCGAGGTACGGCTGTCTCGCCCGGAACTTTTACTCTTCCATTTCCCGGAGCCGGCAACCCGGAGCGGTTACACAGAAAGGCGTAAACGTATCGACTGTTCTCGGTTAATTGGCCACTCTCGAAAGCCCTGCTTGAGATCTAATTCCCGCTCAGTCTGTATCCGTTCGCCACGTGTATGTTCACACTACCAGTCAAGTTAGGAGACTGAACTTGTTACTTATGTGCCAGTTAATTCTCTAATGTGTGTAAAGAAAATGAAAGACTCGAGTGAGTGAGTGAAGAGATCTAGGCGGCTCGTAACAGCGAGGTCTTGAGAGCCGATCAGGGTGAAGCGAGGTATGGAGCAGCGCCGGAATGAAAGGGCGGGGGGAAACGGGAGATCCCAGAGAAAACCAGTCTACCAGCGGCATCGTCCGGCACGATCCCCACTTGCGAAAATCCGGGAGAGACCCAGCCGGACATTGAACTCAGTTCGCCTTGGCGGTAGGCGAGAAGTCTACCCACTCAGTCACCAATGCCCCTAAAAGACTCGATTTTCTACTTATTAAAAAACGACACTCGCAATAAAACTTCAAATCTGGAACTATTTTACTAATTCAGTGCCAAATTAACTGGGTATCTTCACGCCCGGTGTATAGGTACGGTAGCATATATGCAGTTAACAGGCAGTGACATATTTTTTCCAAATGTTGAATTCAAAAGTGCTCACTTTACCGTGAACAGCCTATAGCTTAATAACTCGTGCTCTATGGGAAGCCTTATGTGCGGTTGCACGTTTTTTGGTAGTATGACTGCGGCAGTTCTAATGAAACTCTAAAAACACCACGGTTTTAAAACATACACGCTCAACTTAAGTAAATCGTCAGGTAAAATTGTACAATAAGAGAGAAGTCTTTCAACAATATTTTTTGATGGCCAAACAAGGAGAAAATATATTCTATGTATCATAACTATAAATGTTAACAAATATTTAATATTTATAAGAAGTTTTAACTTTCAAATTATTATTTATTTCGTACGAGCGGGAGTGGCTAAAACACATATTTTACAAGATTAAAAAAATATTACATGAAAATTAATTTTTCCCTTTTCTTAAATATACCGTAAAATAATAGGGCAAAGACTGCAAAGATTGCAGACCAGTTACAGTGTTATGCGCTTAGAGACGAAAGTGATGTTTGATGTGCACAGCACCGTAGCCTCTACGCGCTCTCCTGTTATTGCTGTGCCTCAAACATAAGGCAGAGCAAATCGTTCTACTAGACGGTAATCATTTTCAACCTAATGAGCAACGAACGTACAAGTAAAACCACAAATAAAAACACAATCATTGATCTTTCCCTGACCACACATCATTAGTAGAACGTTGGACATGTTTCGTTCTATTCGTCAGCGAACCAACTTTATAAACGGCTAGAGGTCATTTGTCCCTTGGCTGGCACTTTTGTCTGATTGGGCAACTCAGAACCTCGGAACTCGGCCATTCGAGCAATAAATGTTTATTACTGGCGCAGGGACCTCCTAGCGCGTCACATAAAACTCGCCCAATGGCAGATGTAAAATAAACTTCCAGTCCTTTGAAGTTCCACGTATTAAATCATACGCAGAATTTTTGTTCCAGAGCCTGCCTGAAGGGCATTACAGATGTTTTCCATTTGCACGCGTGTATTCCTCTGGCCAGGAGGACGAGTCCATTTTACACTTGGGCGGCCGGGTGTAACTGTGGTTAGTATGCTTGTCTCAATACCAGCGTAACACGAGTTCGACCCCACAAAGTTTACTTATACAGTCCATTCACGGTTTCTTCGGCCTTTTTGGATCAAACCTTTGAAAAATCTCCCCGTGTATGATATGTTCAGTTATTTCCTAAATACGCCTTGTATCACAATCGTTTTATACTTGTAATCATAAAAAAATACTTTTTTTAAATGTTAAATTGAAATTTAATTAATATTTTATCTATAAATTATAATGCTTCATTTATAAATTATCTGAATAAAAACCAGACAGAAAATAGGTATATTGGTAGCGCCTGGTGAGAAATAGTCCTTATACAAGATACTGTTACACTGAGTGCGTACGAATGTGGTACGTTGTCCCCCTGGTGTAATTCTCCAGGATTCGTTAAGCTTAGTTTGCACGAAGCGGGGGGGGGGGGGGAATATCCTGGAAGTAGAACATTAGCAGGGCTTCAGAAAAGGCTGAAGTGACCGTGAATGGACTATACATAGAGCCACTTGTTTCTCGCGAAGGAAAGATTCCACGACTAGTTGTACTCCAAAACACGTTAGTTGAGGACCAATATCGCGGTTGGATGATTTTAACTAGCACTCATCTTAGTTGTCTGCCAACTAATCACGAACGTTCAGCGTCGGGGTAGCATTATTTTAATTGGCCCAGTCAAGTGGAAAATGTCTTCTCACACAGGCACGTGGCTGATAGGGAAAGGAAATCTTCAAGCTTGTAAGTAAAAAGTTGAAGTCTAGCCTGCGCATAAATATTTTCGTGAAAAAAAAGGTGGCTCTATCTATAGGTAGGGATCTGCAAAATTCGCGTTATTATTTTAGATCAGGCTAAACTTCACAGTACTGTACTAAAGGAGAATGCGTCGTTTATCCATTGGCTGCTGCACAGACGTGAAGTCACTTTCTTTTCTTTCTGACTGAACTCCGCGTGACCGGGGCACACAATTGCGAAGTGTTCATTTATTGGCGCAGCTTTACCCAAGGCGTCACGTGAAGTATAGGCTGTATAGGCTTGCAAGATCTTCTTGCAAGCACATTGTGTAGCCTTCCGCCTTATGTAGTATTAACATTGTCAAGGGCCTTATCACTTTATTCATGCGTCGGTCAAGTGAAACTGTGAGATTATTAGAACAGTAAATATTTAACAACTCTGCTCATTTTTACACTTCGCTGCAATAAAAAACCAGAAAGTGTAAGAAATAACTTTAAGTTAGCAGAAATGGTTACCTAGCATTTTTTACTATACGGAACTACTTCCCATTCATCGTTACCAACTTTACTGGGCACATGCCACTCAGGGCGCCCGTTAAAATATATGCAAGTAGGGACAGTGACTTTGTTGTAAGTCTGAATTCAAAAGTGCTCACTTTATCGTGAACAGACTTTATCGTCGAATGACGCACATATAGCAGAGGTACGTATTTTTCAAGTTGAACGTGCCACTAAATAATAACCTACCTATAGGATATAACTACGCGTACACAGTTTCCTCTACATAGACCTACATGCCCACTTCTATTCATTAAGGTGGCTTACTTATCCCGGTGACTGTGTTCAAATAGCAATGCAGTTTAGACCTAGCCAGCAATAACTTATATCTGATAATATATGTACCTATTTTTATTGGTAGTTTCTCACGAAGCACTTCATCTGAGTAATTAGAGTTACTGCAATCAATACCTTAATAGTATAATAACGTAATACTGCGTTTTATTAAGTCAGCCAACTCCTTGGAGATATAGGACGTGCAAGTATAGACGTTCCGGATTTTATATAGTTAATAGTGCGCATCTCACAGATATACGCGACGAAGTCTACAATTTAAGTAGTATAATGGTATATTCCAACATTTCTTTAGGTAAATTTTGATGCTTTATAAGAATAAGTAAATACATTACTGAAGTCACCATGCATTCAGGACAAAAAGGCAAAAAAATTTTTGAAAAATATTTATGAATTAGTTTTTATAGCAAATTCTTAAATTTAAGGAAGCTTTATGGGTTGCCCCTGTGGTCCAATATAGTATACGGAACAGTGTTAAATGCATTCTGTTCGTTTAGAGGCCACAGTGTCAAAGTTTACAGTTGCTTCTTACTTTCCGATACTTACTTTAATTTGTTGTCTTTCACTTGTTTACGTCCCTCGTACTGTCCAACTTAAATTTTTACAGTATTGTCTACATTACACCTTTTACAACTATGGTTTCATGGTGCTTGATAATCGTGGAATAAAATTACACCTGCTCCTCCCTTCCCACATTTTAGTTGTTAATTTTCCGTTTGCAAAATCCCGCAGACTCCTTTATACTGTTTCCATTGTCATCGCACTTGATGACTACATGGTTGCATGCGATGGTCAGCGTTCTCGCTATTGTCATTGACGCTGTAACTCATTTTTGTTTCACGTTTTTTTTTTTCCCAATACACGGTCAGTTGTGTTTCTTAGTGTTTGATTATTTCCCGCAGTGTCTTCTTTTCTGTTACATACATATATTGCGAAGCGTGTTTTCGCTATTAGTAAAATCTGTACTTTCTTTTTTGACGCTTTGGTTAATTTCCTCATGTAATTACTATTTTTTGTTACAGTCATTGACCGCGTCTCGTCGTTTATACTGCGTTTGTTACCGACCAGGAAGACAGAAGAGCCTGATAACTTTGGCTGGCATGTTGTAACTGATGTACCTTTGTATTGTATTGCTCTACCATTGTATGTGCATACTCATGTTAATAAATAACGCTGTAAATCAAAATCAGTTGATGAAGGCAATAATTCAGATGCTACCAAGATAGACGTTATTTAAAGGAAATGCCGATTAAATTAAATTACTATCGAAAGCCAAAGACATCAGATTTCAAGTCACTGTCTTTCTCAGGACAAGAATCAAACAATATTCTCCCCCTCCCCCCCCCCCCAATTAACAGTAATGGACTATAAGAATCTAAACACGAAGAAGAATTGAAAAAAAAAAAATAGTTCTAAAAATCAATTTGCTGCACAGAGTGTACTACGAGGCATTGCCACTATTTAGTGGCAATAAAGTATTTATGTTATACTGTGCCCGGATTAAATAAATTGACACTGCTGCTCCAAACTATTTATATTAATAGGACAATGGAAGAGTAATTGGGGTCTGATATCCATGCGTTATTAGCTCTGTCCCTCCTCCCTCTTCGATTTGAGCGGTTGTTACGTACTAATATTCGCCTGAAAGATTTGCATTTATTCAACACGCACTGCAACACTGCATATAACTGGCCTGATCTGTAGGGGTGTATTGAAATCCATTTTCGGCAAGGTAATGAATAGGGAACATCTCACCCAGGTGAAAGATTATCATGATCGTCAGTTCCACGTATACTACTCGACCTAGGCAGGTGTGCATCCGGAAAATATGTCTACTACACAAGATCACACCGTTATCTCCCTTCCCTTCCACACATCCCTTCACCATCCATGATGAGATAAAGCGCTCTGCTGTCGGTGTAGCGCCGGGTGTTAAAGTGACCATGCATTCGTGGCAGTGTTAACACTTCCGTGTAGTTTGAGGCTGATTACCGGGTTTTCGCTTAATATTTGTGTGCAGGCAGAAATACAAGCGCTCATAAGACTAACAGTTGTACGTTGTCCGCTACTCAAAGAGTTCGTTGTCCCTTCCTCAGTAGCTAGCACTAGCTCTCAGTTCCCACCCTTCCCCGCCTGCACAGATCATTAGACCTAGTAGTAGATAGCCTATCGATAACTATGCGCCAACCCTAATACAACTGACAGTAAAATACTTCGAAGAACTCATAAAAAAGCAGTACACACACCATGAAAAATGTCAGAATAGTGCGATTCATGCTGTATATGAAAGAAGAGTGTATATATTTTGCAACATAATATAATATTTTACTAAAATATACATTTAAATGTAAAAAATTAATCGATCGACGAAGTCCGCATTTTAAACATAATTTAAGCGCATGTCCGTTTTCGATACTTCGGAAAGAAGAATTTACAATAAAATATTCTCCAAGAATGATCGTCATAATATTTACTATGATTGCTTGTAAGAAAATTGTAATAATAACATATGAAATAATCTTTATAATAAATTTTATATGTGTTCATTTGTTACAAACTTTTATGGCTGAAATTGAAGTAAATAAAGTTAATTATTAGATTGATATGATACATTATTACTATGATTTTTTTTCATGCAATCATAGCAAATGTTATGACGATCTTTCTTGAAGAAGATTTTCTTGTAAATTCTGCTTTCCGAAGCAGCCAAAACGGAAATGCTCTTAAATTTGGTTAAAAATGTGGACTCTATCGCTGGATTAATTTTTTACATTTAAAAGTATATTTAAGTAAAATACTTTAATATACTGCATAATATATACATTATGCTTGCATATACAGCATCGCACTTTTCTGACAATTTTTATGGCGTCTGTACAGCTTTTTTATGAGTTATTCACGTTGTATAGTCAGGTCCAGTGCTCCATAGACAGTTACTTCAACCTTAACATCGAGGTCTTGAGAACCTATGAGGGTGAAGCGAGTTGAGTATGGAGCAGCTCCAGATATCCCCGAGAAAACCCGACTACCAGCCGCATAATCCGGGGGCGACCCCTTCGGAAATCGAACCCGGTTCACCTAGGTGGGAGGAGAGTAGTTTAACCACTACACCACCGCGGTCCCCTGAGCAGTCAGGTATCTGGACGTGGTGCAAAGCGAATACGTTTGGTCTTATGTGGACGTGATATTGGCGAATGAAGAACAAGGTAAGTTTCAGAAGAAAAATACTCCAATCTACTGCTTTGACCAGACACTTGCGCATAAATTTTAAGATGTTGCAAAAACGTTTTTCACCTTTATTGCTTACAGGAATCAGACCCGCGGTTAGTGTCAGTTAGCCACCCATCGCATGAGATACTCGGTTCGATTCCAGGCTTCGTCAAGACAAGATCATATATCTGCGGAGTGTAGCACACTGTCGTGGTGTAACTGTTTTGTAGGGGAGGTCCTGTTTTGGCACTACTCCAACCACATCTCATCTGCCTATACTCTATTCGCGGTTTCTTCACATTTTTTAAATCAAACCTTTGAAAAATAGCCCTATGGATGACGTATTTAGTTATTATCTAGACACGCAATGCATACAGTTTTATACATCTCTTAACATAAAATTATCTTATTTTTCGTTCAATTGAAGTTTTACCTGCATTTGATTTAATATTTAATTTATAATGAATGTGAATAGAAACGGTGAGAAAAAAAAACACGTCGGTTGGTAGTACTTTAGTAAGAAATAGTTCACATCCAGAATATCAATATAACTAAGTGCGCACGAATTCAATGCGACGTCCATTGGTGTAGTTGTCTAGACTTAGTTAAGCTCTGTTTGCATGAGGCGGAGGAATGTCCTAGAGGTATAACTTTAGTAGGGCTTCAAAAAAGTGTGAAGTAACCGTGAATGGATTATAATCTTCGTTCCGGCCGGAACAACAGCCGGCTTTAATCAGCCCTAGCCATATCTCATCAGGGGTCGGAACGACAGCCAGCTGTAATCAGCGCTAACCGTATCTCATCAGAGTCCGGAACAACAGCCGACTTTAATCAGTGCTAGCCGTGTCTCATCAGAGGCCTGAACACAGCCGGCTTTAATCAGCGCTAACCGTATCTCATCAGAGGTCGGAACAACAGCCGACATTAATCAGCACTAGCCGTATCTCATCAGAGGTCGGAACGACAGCCAGCTGTAATCAGCGCTAACCGTATCTCATCAGAGTCCGGAACAACAGCCAGCTTTAAGCAGCGCTAGCCATATATCATCAGAGGCCGGACAACAGCCGGCTTTAATCAGCGCTAATCGTATCTAATCAGAGGTTCGAACAATCACCGGCTTTATTCATCGCTAGCCGTATCTCAACAGAGGCCGGAACAACATCCGGCTTTAATCAGTGCTAGCCGTATTTCATCAGGGGCCGGAACAATAGTTGGCTTTAATCAGCGCTAGCAGTATCTCATCAGATGCCGAAACAACAGCTGGCTTTAATCAGCGCTAGCCATATCTCATCAAGGCCAGAACAGCCAGTTTTAATCAGCGCTAGCAGTATCTCATTAGAGGCCACAATAACAGCCGGCTTTAATCAGCACTAACCCTATCTTATCAGAAGCCTCAAAAACAGCTCGCTTTAATCAGCGCTAACAGTATCTCACCAGAGGCCGGAACAACAGTCGGCTTTAATCAGCACTAGCCGTGCCTCATCAGAGGCCGGAACAACAGCTGGCTTTAATCAGCGCTAGCCGTATCTCATCAGAGGCCAGAAAAACCGCCGGCTTTAATCAGCGTTAACCCTATCTCATTAGAGGCCGCAACAACAGAAAGCTTTAATCAGCGTTATCCCTATCTCATTAGAGGCCGCAACAACAGAAAGCTTTAATCAGAGCTAGCCATATTTCATCAGAGGCCAGAACAACAACCGGCTTTAATCTGCGCTAGCCGTATCTCATGAGAGGTCGGAACAATAGCCGGCTTTAATCAGGGCTAGCAATATCTCATAAGAGGCCGGAAAAACAGCCGGCTATAATCAGC
This sequence comes from Dryococelus australis, assembly GCA_029891345.1. Lineage (NCBI taxonomy): Eukaryota > Metazoa > Arthropoda > Insecta > Phasmatodea > Phasmatidae > Dryococelus > Dryococelus australis. Next base: position 40,335,055 of record CM056995.1, on the reverse strand, counting down.
GCTAGCAGTATCTCATCAGAGGTCGGAACAACCGTCGGCTTTAATCAGCGCTAACCGTATCTCATCAGAGCCTGGAACAACAGCCAGCTTTAATCAGCGCTAGCCATATCTCATCAGAGGCAGCAACAACCGCCGGCCTTAATAAGCGCTAGCCATATCTCATTAAGACCAGAACAGCCAGCTTTAATCAGCACTAGCCGTATCTCATCAGAGGGTGCAACAACAGCCGGCTTTAACCAGCGCTAGCCGTATCTCACCAGAGGCCCGAACAGCCGGATTTTAATCAGCGCCAGCCGTATCTCATCAGAGATCGGAACAACAGCCGGTCTTAATCAGCGCTAGCAGTATCTCATCAGAGGCCGCATCGGAATACTAGTCAAGATTACTCGCCCCACAGAAAGGCGAACACAGCGATCGATTTCGCTGTACTCCCATTTCCCCTATCCCTTATATTCCGTCACTGCTCCATCTTCACCTCATTTCACCCTTAGAGGCGCTCAATTCTTCGCGAGCTAAGCGCCGAAGAAATTCTGTCAAATCAACCCCCTGTCATTCCGCGTTGGCCTTTCATGAAGGCGGAATACATGTGAATTACAATATGCTCTAACTGAGACTCTCGTTTTTACTACGGCGATTTTGACAGTAAGCGTAACATATTCTTCGTTAAATAATTAAGAGCGTTTGCTGACTGGCGGTGTTTTATTTCAAACACGACGATAATGCGAGGCCTCCAAAGGAAACTGTGCATAAAATCTGTACATATAGGGTTGTACTACCTCCGAGGCTCCTTCCACATGGGAAACAGTTTGTTTAACATTTTTCCCAATAAAAGGGTGGTTCGCAACTTGTCCGCCCCGCGTAATAACTCAGGGCACTCCCCCTCGAGGGGGGGGGGGGAACCATGCAAGTTCCTTACGAGCCGAGCAAGAGAGCAGGACGCGAGTAATTAGCATGTAAAAAGTAAAGCCTGCGTTAAACCCTGCGGTCTCCAATATGGCTACGGTACGTGGAAGGGGGGGAGGGGGAGGATTAGCCCTTGGGCCTTTACTTATTAATTCCCTTTAATTACAGACCGACACGCCCTTGCCGGACCTCCCACTCTCTCTCTCTCTCTCTCTCTCCCGCCGACCCCCTGCTACGGCCTTGCTGGAGCCGAAAATAATCTCACTTGATTATAAACACGCACCTTTTCATTAACGGCTCTGCGAGCAGAGACTGCGTCGACCGCAACGCCCTGGGGAAGTTGTTTTAAATACGCTTGAACGCACTAGCACTTGGCGAAATAACTTACAGGCGTTAAGTTAATGAGAAACAAAGAACGTATAAGCCGTGATTAGCACAGATGTTCGCAATTAAACAGTTCCGGTGTTGAACAACCTGTAGAACATGACAGTAAGCCGATTAAGAAAATAAATATGAGTTAGATTTATGACAGCCTTTCAGCGGTTGCCCGAACGATCTCAAATAAACAAACAAATGTAATAAGCTATTGTATTAATTAATGACAGTACGCAACATGGTCAGAAGTCGGCATTTTTTTCGGAACAAAATACAGAAAATTAAATCATTATTAACAAAGTAGAGCCATTTTTTGAAGGAATGTCAAGAGGACAGTAATATCATTCCATACACAGATGTTTCCCATTAACCCAGTAAATAGATTCGGGTTTTACCCATCTTCTGTTCCGTATATGAAGGATTTAGGATTAAACTTAAATACAGCTGTACGTACTATACAATGTAATTGTTGACTGTTTTAGTGTTGTTCAAATGCGTATCACTGTATATGTAAACCCATGTAGGTTGCGTTACAATCAATTCAATTTATTCCGTAGGGATAATTCTGAACGAACGCCACGAATGATTCATAACACAAAAATAATGACGTTAACACGTTTCACAAGTCGAGATAAAAGAGGAAGTAATGCCGGGAAAAAAAATTAGTTCCATAAAATTAAAAACATTCCATACATGAGGTCTTTCCACGAAAAATTAAGGCAACGCACGTTTATTTCCATACACAGAGGTTTTCCTTATATAGTGGTTCCTTATAAACAGGTTCCACTTTACTGAATGATGACTAAGTGACCAACCAAGGGCTGAATCCTTGAATATAGGAGTTTCTCAGGCAAGTTCGCTCGCCGTCTTGTCCACCCGTGAGACACATTTTACACCTCACTCAGCCGGGAGAGTGATCGTGATGAGAAAGGCGAAGGAATGCAATAGCGAGAAGAAGCAGGAACACTCTAATAACTGCCGCATACCGGCAACTTCCGCATTGTTTTTTACACGTGCAAATATCTGGTCGGAATATAATGAATAAACCAGATTTTACAATATTTGTAAGCAGGCCTGATAAATGTTTTTAACGGTAAACTCAGCTCTTTTGAAAGCCCTGCTTTCAAAATTCTTCCACCAAATGGAAAACTGACATTGCCACGGCCCTAATCACTTTATTCGTGCGTCGATCGAGTGAAACTGTGAAATAATTATAAAAATAAATATTTTATAAATTTGATAATTCTTACTTATATGCATTAAAAATGCAGAAAGCGAAATAGATTATTTCAGTGTGCTTGAATGCTTACCAAACACTTTCAATCCGACGCTAAAACATGGAACTAATTTCCGTCCATCGTTACCAACTTAACTGGGCGCAGATCAGTCAGCGTGTCCGTTAAAATTTACGCAGGTAGGGGCAGTGACATTTTTCAAAGGTTGATTTCGGAAGTGCTCAATTAATCGTGAACAGCCTGAAACATATTTTGCTGGCTTATTTTCGTTTTCGTCTCTTGCTCAAAAGTAATGCGGATTTTTTTTTCTCCAGACGCCGGTATTTTTCCTTTCGCCATAACTATGCAAAAGAGACATTAATTTTGTTGTCTAAATTACTGATGCACATGCTTAGTGTTACTGCGCAACTATGAGCTTCTCCCATACGGTCTGCAACAGTCACCCTTATAAATCACCTAACTATTATTAAAAGATTAATGTTGGATTTCTAAAAATCTTTAAACAGTTACAGACACAGCTAACATTCCCAGTGGCGAGGTAAGTTGAGAAAGCTCATCAATAGCAAATAAATAACTATGCTACGAGGGTCTTTGGGAACACTATGACAATAGAAAAACATGTCTAAGAAAAGGAGATGATAGTTACAGGGAAGAAACGGGAAGAAGTTGTAAAGAATCACAGCGAGCGAAAAGAATATTAGCCATACGAATATGGTGGAAAAGAACAAATGTCAAACAAAAGTATACATATAATAAGAAAAAATGATAACGAAAACGGGGTAGCAACGCGAGACGAATCTGGAGGAGTGATACTAAGGAAAGACAACGGACTACGAAGAGAATAATAAGAAAACACTGGGAGAAAATAAGCCAAGGGAATAAAGATAAGGTGAAACAATGGAAGGCGATGAGATTCTAGTTACTGCGTCAGCGAAATCCTGCCGCCTCTCTGCTACGACGCGTGGGCAGTAACGGACTTCGTCTGAAGACATGAGATGCTACGAGCCAGTCAGGCTGCTCTTTGAACCCCCATCCTGCCCCAAGGGCTCGATGCAAAACGAAATAGTACTAATTTATCCGAATTATTTAACGGATAGCAAAAATAACTGGAACAGTTAAGGAGATGCACCTTAATGAACAAAGAGTCAACTAAAGAGCATGCTAACGAAAGCTAGCATTTGTCTGGAAATAGGAGACTGAAAACAACGAACTAAAGCTGAGGTAGGCCAATTTTCGTCTCTAACACTCTCTCACTCAACGCCAACAGAACTGTCAGTATGAAGTTATTATTATTTTTTATGTTTCGGTTTTTAACAGACTCGCCCTTATATGCGAATAAAATATTTTCCCTTAACTTTAGTTTATTCTATCTGCATTAGAACTAATTCAGAGTAAGTATCGAGACGTTTCAGAACACTCAATCGCATTAACACTCACGTTTGTTTTGGCAGTGCTACTGGCATAAATCAAACAGTCGACTGTTGGAAAATAGAGAGCTGTTACTGAATATCTGGCACGCGCACGCCGCCCATATTCTTTCTACAATCTATCCTCGGTTACTTCACTCTTTTTTCAAGCCATGCTAAAGTTCTAATTCCAGAATATTCCTTTGCCACGTGCAAACTAAGCTTAACTAAGTCTAGAAAATTACGCCAGAGGGATAACGCACTGAATCCTCGCGGAAAGGTCCAATTTGACCAAAAATAAGGTACTTTTACGCCGACAGAAGTATGAAACGCTTGTGATGCATGGCATGTTTAGGAAACAACCAAACATATCATACGTGGGGTAATTTTTCAAAGGTTTGTTTTAAAAAGCATGTAGATACCACGAATAGACTACACACGAGAGAGTAAGCTTTGTTGTGCCTTGCAACAAGTTACCTACCATCCGTCACACAGACAGGCCCTCGGCTGCTCTCACCCACAGACTCACGTCGCTGGACCAGAAGACTGCTTATAAAGCGACACCCGGCAGAAAACGGCCTACCCTTCGACGGTTGCGAACTTCACAACACCCGCGAGTTGTTACCGCAGATGACGCCAGTTCCGGGGAAGAGGCACAAGAGCCCCGGAACCAGTTGTTTCTTTTTTAAATATATGTACACACGTACATGTCGCTGGGAAAAGAGGAAAGGTACTGCTGCAAAGCAAAACCGAAGAAGAGACGGGGAGAAGGAAAGGGTAGGGTCCCAACATCTCTCGACTACCTAGAAACAGGAAACTCAAATAAACACACGCCGCTGAAGTTACCCCCAGACGCGTCTCCGTCGTTCCGAAATTGTTTTTAGGGTGGTTCAAGGGGACGCGACATCCACATTTCAACCCCACCATTACGAAAAGGGAACCTCTTCTTGTTGTTACTGTACACTCGCTTTTCGACGTAATGTAACTTGAAGACCACGTCACAGAACATATTTAAAATGTCACCAGTCCCCTGCTGAAGGCCATTGCTGGTCGCAGTTATAAATATTAGAATTTAAAACTTATATTTGTCGAACCATAAAATTTGTCGAGACATTAAAATTTGACGTTCAAAATTACAGAAGGCTAAAAGTGAAATTGTGTTATATTCTAAAAGAAAAGACTAAGTTGATGTATAAAATAGAAGTCAAATGTTAAAATCGGAACCTCTGTCTGCTTCTCTTGGACACCTCATCCTACTCCAATGTCTTCCCTAAGCGGAGACAGAGAGCTGGTGTTGTTCGTATGAGGTGTCTGTGTTATGTTGTGCTGACGCCTGTATTGAATTGTATTGGTGTCAGTGTTGTGTTGTTAATATTGAATTTATGTTGTGTTGGTGTTGTTATTTCGCTATGTGTTGTTGAGGTGCTGTGTACAATTATTTGTCTGGTATTGGTCTCTTGTTATTATTCATTTGACATTAATACCAATAATTGTCATCTATTTGCTTTATGAAATTTGTTTGGAAGTGTCCAAGGGAAAGCATAATAATTCTGTTCATATTTCGGATTTAATAGTTGTTTTTACATTTTGTTATTCTATCTAATATCGATAGCAAATTTTTATAATTTTAAATTGAGGAATTATAATAAAAAAAAGGAAAATTAAAAACCACTACCAAGTGAACCTTAACTACTTTTTGGGATTGGGAAGGTGGGTTGACAGTTTACGGGATACTAATATTTCTTGGGTTTGGAAATCTGGCGAGTCCCATATCGGGAAGGCGGCTATTTGCCTGAGCGCTTTTTATGCCAACAGTTATGTAATATTTAAATTTTTTACTATGTACGAATACAGAAAGTGAGTGAAGAGATTTGGGCGGCTGTTAACAGCGAGGTATTGAGAGTCGATGACGGTGATTGAGGTGAGCAGGGAGCTGCACCGGAATGCGGGGGTGGGAGAAACGGGAGGTCCCCGAGAAAACCCGCCGACCAGCGGCATCGTCCGTCACGAATCTCACATGCTAAAATCTGGGAGCGACCCCGCCGGGAATCGAACCCGGTCTGCCTAGTTGGGAGGGGCGAGTAATCTAACCACTACAACACCGCGGCTCCAATTCAGAAAATGGGAAAGTCACCTGTACCGCCAGCTTCAGTTGCACACGACAGAGAAAAACGGCCTCACCGGCGAGAAACATGTCGGAGCCCCGTTCACCAATCAGCGCCTGGTAACTTGCTTGCAGTAACCAATCGGCGAACGCGTACACTCACATCAAAGGATCAGCCACGACCTTTTACTTCAGAATACTTACTACATATTCTGTGGCCACGGCTGTTAAGGGGCATCCCCCGGGGGAAAAAAAATTTCAACACCTCAATGTCGCGCCCGGCCGTAAGGACACATTGCGACGGCGACAAGAAAAATAGCATAAACTGACTTCGTAAATGTTCTGTTTCCTCAGACTTTTAAGAGGTGACTATAATTTCAACACAGCAATCTATTCAGAAAATATACAGCATTTTCGCTATTGTGGCTTGTGCTTAGAAGATATTAAATACGTAATATTAACTTTGCTATGGGCCTGATTGCTTAACTCGATGCTTCCGTCAAGTGAAACTGTAAAATTATTAGAAAAGTAATTATTTTACGAATTTGCTAATAATTACACGTCAAACGCATTAAAAAACAGAAAGGAAGGGAAATAATTTCAACAGTCACAAAAAAAAATTTATTTTCAACGTTAACACATGGAGCAAATTACTCCCCCCCCCCCCCCCCTCCCGGTTAACAACTTTACTAGGCACATACACAATTCATCGTGCCCCTTAAAATACACGCACGTATAAGCTATTCACTGTAAAGTGAGCACTTTTTGAAGCCCTCTCATTTGGAATAATAGTCGATAAATAGATTTTATTGTAGCCTTAGACGTAAAATTTCGAGTCTGATGCAATATATACACTGTGTTTTTTTAATTACATAGTAAGATTTATTTTAAAAAGTGTTGGAAGGAATACAAATGTTTGATAGGAAACAAGTAACTAGAGCCTCGAAAGTGCTCACTTGACCGTGGAAAGCATAGAATCACGTGACGTGCTTATGATAAGAGACTCGGACATGTATAAGTACGTCCTGTAGATCTGTACGAGGAACAAAAGCGGGACGGGGAACGAGAAAGCAGAAGACATAAGGGTGCTGTGCGTGTTTGCGAGGAAGGATCGGGGGGGGGGGGGGGGGGACGACGACAATGGCAATCGCAGCTCATGTGCGCGAGCGCAAGTCACCAGGCCGTATGTCACGGGCGGGCGTCGCGAGACACAAACAAGCGCGCGGAGATTCGTCTCTGCCTGCCTCGGCTCCGGCACAGCAGGTGGGTCCATTCCCACAGCTTCCCGGCCACCGGATCGTCCAGCATCCGCACACTTCCCACCGCAACGTTTGACGAGAGCAAGAGCTGATGCTTTACTGCTGATAAGAGTCCAATCACGATTACTTCAAACTTTTCTGAAGACCTGCTAAAGTTATAGGATTACATTCTCGTGAATGAGGCATGAACCTGTTTTGGAGGGGGGAGAGGGGGGTTGTTTGTATACAAGTATTGTCACGAAAAAATTGAAAGAATCAAAAAACCCAAAGGATCAGTTTTAGTTCAGATCACTCCTATTTTGGTCATCTGTAAGAGGTAAAGAAATATTGCGGAGCGTCACTTACGGACGATGCTTAAGGGTTTGATTCAGTGCACTGAAGTAACAACTTTCAAGCTTACATAATTCATACATAACAAATATACTTCTCAGTAATAATTTCTCTTGGTATTTAACGAAAGGTTTTTAGGCAAACGTACTGTAGAATGTACAAAAAAAAGTCTTCAATTACCGCGTAAGTTCTTACATTGAAGCGATTAACGGCTGTTAAATTGAATTACTAGTTTGGTCAACATTGCTTATAGTAGAAATTAGACCTATTTTAATGATTTACAGAAGATTTTTTATATCAGTTCTTTTTCCCTAGAGGTAACATTAAGAGCTGATACAGAACGTTACACATTCTGGCGAACTCTTGAATTACCACGCCACGACCACAAATAACGTAACTGAGCTCCACGTTACCTTGTATACCTAGTCTAATCGCAGTTTCTACACCCTTTTTGAATCAAACATGTGAGAGATATGCATATATGAGGTGTTTGATTGTTTCTTAAATATGTCATGTATCATAAGCGTTTTATACTTCTATTTGCATAAAAGTATCTATTTTTTGTCAAATTTAGTTTTAATATATCATTTTAAATTAACACGAACAAAAACCAAGAGAAATAAGGTTTCTTTGTAATGCCTAGTAAGAAATAGTTCTCGTGCAAAAACATCATTAAACTGAGTGCACATTAATGCGATGCGTTGTTCCTTTGTTGTAATTTTCTAGATCTAGTTAAACATGAAGCATAACGCAGTCGGTGGACCGACCAAAACTTGCTGAAGCGGGCGTGCCGCTCGACAAATAAAACGCCCTTCGCGGCCCGATTGTGAGCGCGCGACAAATGTGCAGGATGTTTGGGCGCGCGGGCCGCAATAACAAACACGGATCGTTCGCACGGCAAAGGTGGACCTCTTCAATAAACAAGCGGCGGAAGTCGCGCGCCTTGTTTACCGCGCGGCCGGGGGCCGACGAGGGAGGCGCCAGCCGTCGCCGTCGCCGTCGCCACAGCGAGCGTCCCGACGCCCAGCGACTACCCCACTGACAGTTCACTTCTTCCTAAGACTTACACCAACGCGCGAAAATATTGATATGGTACGATACGATATTATATATATGTGTGTGTATGTATTATATATATATATATATATATATATATATATATATAATATATATATATATATATATATATATATTCAATATACAGTAACTTCCAATTTTTCAGAAGCTCGGCTAAGTTCTACTTCCAAGATATTCTTCAGCCTCATGCAAACAAAGCTTAACCGAGACTACACAATTACACCAAAGGGACAACGCATCGCATTCGTGTGCACTCACTTTAATAATATTTTGCATAAGAACTATTTCTTACTACGCTTTCCCAACACATGTTACTGTAATTGAAATATACTAATTTGCTACTAGATTATAAATAAAATTTCAATTTGACGAAAAACGAGGTAATTTTATGTTCTTTTATGTTTAAGACAAGTAAAGGCTGGTCACGATAATGTGAGCACTTTTGAAATCGACCTTACAGAAAAGTCACTGCCCCGGCGGCATATAATTGAACGGGAGTACTGAGTGACATCAGCTCAGTAAAGTTGGTAACGATGGATGGGAAGTAGTTCCATGACGTAACGTCGAATAAAAAATGTTAGGTAACCATTTATGATCACATACATTATTTCTTCCGCTTGCTGTTTTTTTTATGCACAAAGTAAGCAGATTAGTAAAATATTTACTTTTCTAATAATGTCAGTTTCACTTGAGCGACTCATGAATAAAGTTATGAGGCCCCTGGTAATGTTAATTTTACATAAGGCAGAAGAATACACAATGAAAATATAAGTATATCTTAAGGAGGGCTTTCAAAAGTGCTCATTTTACCTTGAATAGCCTATAAAACGCTTGTGATACATAACATAATTAGGAAAAACCAGACACGTCATACATACGTGTGAGTTTTCAAAAGTTTGATGAAATAAATGCGAAGAAACAGCGAATAGACTATAGTACTCTATTAGGCCTATATACTATAAAATACAATATATTTCATCAAAATATAGGTTGTTCACGATAAACTAAGTACTTTGGAATTTCCTATATAAGATATACTTGTATGCACGTTGTGTATCCTTTCGCTATATGCAAAATTAACGTTATCTTGAGCCAGATCACTTTATTCATGCGTTGGTCAAATCAAACTGTAAAATTATTAGAAAAATAAATGTACTAATAATTTACTAATTCTCATACTTAGGCTATATGCATTAAAATGACTAGAAAGTTAAACAAATTATTTCAGTATTCAAAAATGTTTAACGGTCACTTTTAATTTAACGTTAAGATACGGAACTACTTTCCCTCCAACGTTTTCAACTTTACTAGAAGCATATCAGTCAGTGTAGCTGTTAAAATATACACAAGTAGGGGCAGCGATATTTTTCAAACGTCGATTTCACAAGCGCTAAACTAACTATGAACATCCTTCTAAAACCATATATATGTTATATCACATGATATACCATATTTATATTTAGGGATAGGAAAATTTCGCGAATTCATTTTCGGACAAAATAGACGTCAAACACATATACAGTGAAGTCACCTTCCCAATTGGATCACAGTTTATTAGACCCACCCTGCACGCCTCTGAGCCAATAGCAGACATACAAGGAAACACCTTGCGAATCCCATAACTGGCAGGTGTAGGGCAACAGCCAATGAACACACAGTTGGGGCTCCAGTATACAGAGAACTGAGGAGTCTAGCCTACAGATCATTGAACTCGCGAAATTTTCCTATCTCTAGTTAATCTATACAATGAATTTTTTCTGAAATTCTGACTATACAGCGTGTTTGTTATACCGGTTAGATGTCTATTTCGTATTCGGGAAAAGTGGAAATCGTCATTTTTCGTACACTTGGTTTGATTCGGTCTGAATTAACTCTCAAGCCAACGGAGTACTGTGGCTGCTCTCTATACCAACCAATCGAGAGCAGCCGTGATGAACGTTGCCACCCCAATCGTAGAGTCCGGGTCTACATCACTTCCTCTAAGAGTAGTACTCGTTGACGGTGACAACGTAATGACGAAGAATGGAAACTAACTCCTCACATAGCAAAATATAGCACCGCTCCATATTCCACGTAGCTTCCGGTTTCAGGAATGTTATTTTAATTAATGGTTGTCGTATATTCAATCATTTCTCGCCACACATTCAATGTGAATACAGGTCCTGAATGTGAACCGGGCCGATTTATCTCGCAACAGGCGGCGATCCTAATTATTAGCATCTGTACGTGAAGATACAGTGTTACTCTATTACTATTTTTATTAATAATAAAAATAACAGGCATACTCGGTCGTTAAATTAATATTCATCCCAACATTCTGTAGCACTTTGCACGATCAATAAAACCGGTCGTTACACAATTCCTGTAAAGGACAGATTTGTGCAAGGCCACAAATGCGGGCGAAGCTTAGGATTAGTGCCTGAATTGGGCCGCTGTTTTCAAATAAGTCCTTACTTGGACGGCTCTCCGGAGACTAAATGTGGGAGGCGGAAAGGCGAGTAATATTAGATAATACATGGCAAAAGATCAACGCTCCCAGCAAAATTTTTGGAGGTTATCATGTAGACGTACAATATTTTGTTAACTTATTGTTCGAAGCTGCTGAAATAGATCGGAATCAGAACAGAAATAGGAGTATATAAGTTTGCCTTTTCATCACACTGAACTGAGGAACCGTTAGTTTAACCGTATTGGAAGACAATGAAATGACGGCACAGGAAATTGGCTGCATTCCGCGAGTTTACGTCGAATAAATGAAAGTACTCTAGCAAAATGATCAACCGATGAGCAACAGACCATCGTCCGAACCTTAACTTAGCCACAATTCATCATGATTATAAGCTCCTCTCCTCTCAGTATTCTTACGATCCAAAACCAACAATACGGTGTTTAAATTATAGCCACTTCAATGATCGTAAAAACGGTTAATTTCTGCCTAAAAGTGAGTAATGGACACACAGTTATGATGCCAAACAAGCGCGTATTTCACTTTATTTGAATTCCCTTTGATCAAGGGGACATCCAAATTACGAGAGGCAAAATAAACCAAAGCAGGTGTGGTATTACAACTAAAAAAAAAATTTAAGTTACCTATGTTCCCAAATAACAGCAAACAAACTGCATAGCGTTTGTAATAAATAAAAAAATAGCATACTCTATAAATTATCTAGTCACAGTGCGATCAAATCATGTGTGATGTATTGACAATATGAGAGAACAAACTGAAAGGTGCAGAAACTTGAGCACAGATATGCAGCGTAAATATGTAAGAGAAAAGAAAGGGGGTAATAAACCTATATATATTTCACTTCTTTGGCATTTGAATTCCAAAACATGCAAATGGTGAAAACCATCGTTTTGCATGCAATTCGCCATCGTTGGAGATAAAATCAACATTTCACGGGCGAAGAGACTGCAGGTTGCTCCAATCGCTGGTAACCGCAAACCGGACAGAAATGAAGAGAGCCAGCTAACATTTCCCGAAGTTGCACTTCACTCTAACGTACTGTACCCCGACGGAATTTTCATCAACGACTGTACCCTCTATTATCCTCTCGATACCCTTCTTCCCAGGCAATTTTCCTTGCCGTCCCCGGGCGCATTTAATCCCACCGAATTCTTTCAAACAATTATATTATTTGTTTTCGTGGGGAGACAGAACCTCGCCCCCTCGTTCGCCCCTCTTAATGCGGGCCAGGGAAAAGATTTTCCCCTCTCGCTGTCAGTAATCCCAGCACCTTGCAGTGCGCTTGCGCAGGAGAGGTTAATTGCTGGGAACGAGACTCGAGGCTAATTGCCCTGACGTTCTGATGCCCTCCTTCCTTCGCCACCCCCCACCCTGCCCTCCTTAGGACCGGTCACGTGGAAAAGGAACAGCCCACCCCTGTACAGTCCAATTAAAAAGTTTCTCCCTTGCAACCCCCTCCGCGGCCGTGCCTTTTGTCCGTTCTTTTCCCGTTTGTGGGCCGCCGTGGGGACAATGACGGCCGGCCCTGAGGGAGGTTAACTCAGCTAATGACGAGCTTCGAGATCTCGGATCTCGGCTCGGGGGGCGTGTCCTGTGGGCCGTGTTCCGTTACCTCCGCAATGCGCATAACGCGCAAACAAGTTGTTCCGTTTGCTGTCTTCAGGCGCATCTGTGTACATCACACTTCACTCTACCTCCATGGACGGCGGAGCTGTTGATCGGTGTATAAGGGGGGTTAGAAGGGGGGGGGGAGACATATGCCCCCTAAAAGGGTCAGATTTTTATGACTTAAAAACGTAAACACAACTTTAAGTATTATTTTCAAATACGATTTATTTGAATTTGAAATGTTTCTAAATAAATGCTGTTGCATTTCTAGAATTTATATGAATCGTATATTTGTATATATTTTACATAAGTTATCAAAATATAAAAGGATGTATATGTGTTTTGTACGTCTTGAAAAAGCCTTATTATTTAGATTAAATTTAGCAAAGTTGAGATTAGCAATTGGTTGTAAAGTCTGCCAGAAATGATTGCATTTTATTTCCAACACACAAACATCAGTATCGGCGATGTAAATACATACAGGCATGTATGTATGGCCTATGACAGACGGTCGCGGCATGTCGGGCCAGTTCCATTCGCCTTTGTGATAAGCAACTTGCTTTCACGCAGGTACGTGAGGTTGCGGACTACAGGTGCTGTTTTGCTGACTTCAATTACAATCTAAAAATATTAGATGAATTATCCGAACATTTTGCTACTAGGATTTATTTGTTTATATTAGCCCATAAATTACTAGTTGGAGCATTTTGGACATTAGCCATTGTGATGCAGATGTCTGTCATGGAAAAACAAGACTGAGCACGAAAAAATACTTTAAAAAGATAAGTATCTTATGGGTAGAAAAACTGTATTTAACACCTGAAAATTCCAAGATGGACTAGAGTCAAAAAATAGGACAGCAACTAGCTACAAAAAAAATGTATTTGATTTGAACATAATAAACGACGTTTGTTATTTGCACGTAATAAACGACGTTTGTTATTTGCATGTAATGAACGACGTTTGTTACTTGAACGCAATAATCTGTGTTTCACCCATCAATGAACCCCTACTTAAGGGGGAAGTATCCCAACTAACTTGAATTTACGTATTTTCCTCCTTAACTCAATTTTCGGAGTCAATATTTTAAAGCCAAGCTAGTCAAGGCCTACGGAACATCTTAGCAGTTATTTCGAAATCCAAGTAATTTTTCTTACATGATTAGTTTCGCATCTGTAAGCATAATAAAATATTACCTGATTATTAATAACGTAAATCTCACATAGGAAAACACAGGTATAATTTATACCGTACAAATTTAAAAAAAAAATTTGTTAAGTAGGCCTCAATGTCGTGCCTGGCAATTATCATTGCGAAGAATTGTAAGAAATATCGAAGATGGAATGGGTACTACCCCCTTAATGGATCCCCATCTCCTCCACTGCAATACTGTGATCGCTGGTAAAACTGTGAAACAGTGTCACTGAAGTCATCCGAAGTAGTTCCGTTTTCAATGCATGAGTTTAAACGTCCCATATTCGGTTTGATATTTGATGATTCATAGGCCAGTATCACATGACACGGCTTTTTTTCTAAGTATATGCCGACATTTTGTAAGCTTTCGCACAAAGAAACGCATTTTACGGATATTTTTGCAACAGATTACCTTCGAAAATGTTACAGTAAACATATACTTATGTCTTAATAGGTTGTCTCACCAATATATTCCTGCAGAATAATTACTTCGCCGCCCTAAATGTACAGATATTATTGACTAAAGACATGAGTAAAACAAAATACATCACATCTGCAATTTTTTTCTTGTCTTTCGTATATCGTGTATAACTCTTTAGCGCCAAGTTACGCCCAACATGCTCTTCCGGTTTACAGTGAAGTTTTGTAAATCTGCGAGAAGATGGCGAGATTAAAAGAATTTAATACAAACGGTTTGTAAACGAGGAAAACGCCGAGCGACAGTAAAAACTCGACCGGAGAGCTGTTAGGAGTGGACAGTGCTCCGAAGTTTCTTTTCTTTTTTTTTTTAAGGTCAACGATTCCTGCACCATCCTACGTGGGGATCATTTATTAGGTTTACGGAGGGCGGCGGGACAGCAGAACACGGGTTTGGCATTAGACAACTCGTATATAGCAAGGTCGCGCACGTGGGTTAGAATACTGATGTCGCTGACCTTGCCAGCGCAGGTCAAGCGCGCAATGGTCAACGGCGCTGCGCTCTAATGCACCAATTAAAAATAACTCACGGGCAGAACTCACGACACCGTTTATAAAGACGTCCATTAAACGCATCGCATGATCGCGCGTCTAATGCCCGGTTGCACCAACATCTTCCCCGATCCGAGATCGAATGACACTAGTTCCGAAACAGGATCCAGTTTGATCTTGGTTCCAATGTAAATGTGTTGCACCAACGAAATTTCATGATTTTGGATCTCCGATTAGTCGATCTTGGTTCCAAAGTGAGAGATCGATATTAGTATGAGACAGATTTTGGTATTGGTTTGTAATATATGACGTCATGGAAGCGGGCGTAATTGTCACTATAGATAGTACTAGATGTGCGATGTAATATATGTTTTAAGTGAATTATTGTTGTACGAATTTTACTGAATAATATTCAAGTCCTTATAATGTTGTTTTAATTTCCCAAGAAAACAATCGAACGTAGTTCTATCTGTTGGCGTATTTTCAAACTACATTTGTCGATGATGGCTGGTGATATCGGATCGAGATTTGGAACCGCCAACTTCGGCGGTTCGAAATGAACTTCATCTCGATCTCCAGTCCAGCTCTGAACTCGATTGGTGCAACAGTTTACTGTGTCGATCTTAGATTCGATCACGGATCGAGTTTCGAACCACGATGGTGCAACCGGGCATAAGCCGTGCCACCCAAGGGATGCAGAGTCTACGAGATATAACACTGCTTCAAAAACGGAAGCAATTGCGTAACATTCATAATGTACTGTGTTCACCATTTAATATTCTAATAATTTTGTTTGCTTAATTTCTTTATAAGAATGGGTTCGAAGTTTCTCTTCAACCATCTTTGATAAAACAATTTTCAGTGCGAATGGGGCCCGCGAAGCACATTATGTAACATTCAACAAACAGTTATCGTAGTAAATAATATCGGAATTAACAGCATGTATCTCAGCACTTCCCCGCGGAATTTGTCATCACACTTGGCAATATCTCTCAGTTTTTGAAAGTACGTACATAAACACTTAAGTATTGTCGTGTGAGCACATTCAATTAAATACGTATTAAAAAAAGTAAAACAATTTGGGTATTGGGGTATTCTTGGAAGTAGCAGTGAAAAGATTTGGACGGCTCTTAACATCATGGTCTTGAGAGCCGATGAGGGTGAAGCGAGGTGAGAATGGAGCAGCGCCGGTATGTAAGAGCGGGGGGAACGGGAGATCCCCGAGAAAACACGACGACCAGCGGCATCATACGGCACGATTACTACATGCAAAAATCTAGTCATTTGATATTTTTAATAAGGCCTGGTTCGAAAGCAGCGAGAATTTGGTATAGGCTGTTCACGGTAAAATTAGCACTTTTGAAAGCCCTGCTTAAGATCTACTTGTATGCTCGTTGTGTGTTATTTTGCTTTATGTAAAATTAATATTGCCATGGGCTTCATCACGTTATTCATGCATCGGCCAAATGAAACTGTGGAATTATTAGAAAAGTAAATATTCTACAAATCTGCTAATTTTTGTACTTCGATGCATTAAAAAACAGAGGGCGAAAGAAATAATTTTAAGTTATCACAAATGGTTACCTAACACTTTTTATTTAACGTTAGGTATGGAACTACTTTCCATACATCGTTACCAACTTTACTGGGCGAATGTCACTCAGTGCTCCCGTTAAAATGTATGCATGCAGGGGCAGTGACCGTTTTCTAAAGTCCATTTATAAAGTGCTCACGTGATCGTGAACAACCTTTATGGGGAAATAGATGATAAAGAAATTCCGTTCTTGAAGAGAATTTTGAAGATATAAACTCGAAACAAAAACCCAAGTGTATAAATGATACTCTCGTGTTCTGTATCGAAGCAAAATTACAACTTAAGATATAGGAAAACAAAATATATCACATTGGCAAAATTTTTCTTCTTTTTCGTATATTGCATAGGCCGCTTTAGCATCAAGTTATGTCCCATATGCTTCAGGTGTGTAGTGAAGATTTGTAATTCTGTGAGAAGATTGGGAGATTAAAGCACGTGTGGAGCCAAATTACTTTTGAAGGCTCCTCTTAGAAATACCAAGGCAACACAATTTCTCTGATGAATGTAAATTATAAAAAGTGTCAAAACTTTCGCTTTCCAATGCAATGTCTTTCCTAATTTACCACACTCTTCCTAAATTGTATTTTCATAACTCCCTTGGCTGCAATACGTAACCATTTTACTCCAACGAGAGTAAGCATTTTCTTAACATCGTGTTGCTGTATTTCACGGATAATTTGTGTACGTTAGAATAAGGCTACACAGGTCCATAAACAAATGCCAAAACGTAATAAAGAGTATTGTACGTACTTGTTAGCTTTTCTACCCTCAACGACAGCATCAAAGGTACCCCGTCACCAAAACGAAGAACTCCTTACCTGCAAACAGACAGAACATTTAAAAGTTAGTAAATCTGAATAAAAAAGCGTCACACACCAACATTTGTAGACGCCGTGGTGGCTGAGTAGTTAAGACAGCTCGCCTCCCACCAAGGCGGGGCCACGGTGGCTGAGCTGTTAGCCTGCTCACCTCCCACTAAGGCCGGGTCACTCCGGATTTTCACATGTGGGAATCGTGCCGGACGATGCCGCTAGTAGGCGGATTTTCTCGGGGATTTCCCGTTTCCCCACCCTTTCATTCAGACGTTGCTTCATACTAATCTCAATAACCCTCATCGGCTCTCAAGACCTCGTTGTTGAGGGCCGCCCAAATAACTCAACTCAACCAACGTTGTACTTGAGGCTCGGACATCACGCGAACACCCTTAGATCGGAGGAAAATGGAATATTCCGCGCGGAGACGAGGACCGGATATATTTACGTCGCGCGGTCCCGGAGCGAAATAACCGCCGAGACCGCGTCGTAATGCGCGGACCGCAAACATCATTACTTAATTACTTTCTGCCCCAGGCGTCCAGCGAGCAGAAACTCGCCAATAAATTAGCCCCCTCGCATATCCTTTTTGAAAAAAAATAAAATAAAATCCCGGCGTATCCCGTAGCTTCGCTCCGCGGCGCGTCCATTCTTTCGAAAACATCGTCACGTCCGTGTGCACAGGCCGGCCGGGCGCGCGCTACGACCGCTTTTAAACTCGTTCCGCGGGGGAATAATACTTCTTTTTTTTTTCCTCTCCTATCCGCCCTTCCTTCTACTATTATTTCAAAAAGAATCAGGAGGGCCGTGGTAATTGAAGCAAAATACATTTGCCTGTCAGAAGCGCGGTGATTTAGTTGGCCGTGGATACATTAGTTGTAACGTAATAACCGGAGAGAAGGTTTCCACCCCTCCATCCTCCCTCCCACCCTCTTCTTTCCAAAAAAGCCGGACGCTCGAGATGTGGGCCAGTGGGCATGGCAAGTAACACGGCCTGCGAGGAAAAGTGGCCTACGTCCACGCGACAAGCGTTGTTACCATGCAAAGGCGTTAGGAACGATATCTAATTCTGCGAGAGGACGTTACTGAAATATCCTTGGTGTACTCTGCAAAACTGTTGAAAAATTATAAACTATGTTTTACTCTCATTCCACACCATATTATTCAGGAACATAAAGATTGAACAAATGCAATGTTTGATTGAAATATGAATGTAAAAATCAAACAGAAAAAGTATTAGTATAAAAGGGCAATAATAATCAAATATTTAGCGTAAATTATGATTTGATGACTTTTTAAGAACTTCATTAGTTGATAAGCTTACCGGACAAAAAATTAGTCACCTTTGACTGAAATGTACCTAGATAAATGTAATACCTTCACAAACACGAATGACAACTACAATTATCACAGATTCTCAAGACATTTTGCAGGCCGTTCCGTTTGAGTGATTGCTCCTGAATATTCATCATACCACTCTGTCACGTTTGCAGCCAATTAAACACGAGAATCGTCGTCTTGGAATGCAGGGATACAGGAATGATGAACGTAAGGATAATCCTTGATGTCCAGCAACGCAATGTAACGACTGTCGTTTTAAGATCCTGTTACCACAATCAAAAGGAATTCCTCCGCCTATTTAAAACACGCCCAGGACGTTATAATTCAAACAACAGCTTCAACAACGCTTTATACATCTCACTCACTGAAGGACTCCTGTCGTCCACGAACAGTAAGCCGAGCGTAATCCGTACACAGGCAGAAACGAGATTCATCTGACCAAATTACATTTTCTCAAGTCGTGAACACTCCAATGTTTGCGTCTCTTAGAGTCTATTGCAACCGACCAACTCGATGAGCAGAAGTGAACAAAGTCCTTTTACGTGTCACCTGCTTTGTATGTACAATGCACTGCGCCACTTGAATCAATAAAATTATACTGACAATTTTAATCGTTGGTATTCGCTGATTAAATAGTGAGTGAGTGAGTGAGTGAGTAAAGAGATTTATGCGGCTCTTAACAGCGAGGTCTTGAGAGCTGATGAGGGTGATTATAGTGAATATGGAGCACCGAAATGAAGGGGCGGGAGAAACGGGAGATCCCCGAAAAAACCCGCCGACCAAAGGCATAGTCCGGTACGATTCCCACTTGCGAAAATCCGGTGAACCAGCCGGGGACTGAACCCAGTTTACCTTGGTGGGGCCACCGTGGCCCCTGGTTTAACAGTGATTTCTACTGATTCATAGTGAATTTTACAGTGCTGGCAGTAAAACCTTAGTGTATACCACTGATATGCCAGTAGATAACCGGTTTTTAAAGGCTGTTCACGATAAAGTGAGCACTTTTGAAATTAACCTTAGAAAAAAAGACACTACTCCTACCTGCGTATATTTTAACGGATGCACTGAGTGGCATGCACCCAGTAAAGTTGGTGACAATGGAGGGAAAGTAGTTCCAAATATTAATGTAAAATAAAAAGTGTTGAGTAACCATTTCTGTTAACATAAATTATTTCCTTCGCTTTTTTTTTTATGTAGCGAAGTGTAAAAATGAGCAGGTTTGTACAATATTCACTTTTCTAATAATTTCACAGTTTCACTTTACCGACGCATGATTAAAGTGATGAAGCTCATGGCAATTTTATTTTTATATAATGTGGAAGAATACACAACGTGCATACAAGTTGATACTAAGCAGGGCTTTCAAAAGTGCTCAGTTTACCGTGAACAGCCTATAGCTGAAGATACTTTTCGACAACAATTTCATGTAAAAAGCTATTTTCGCCACTGCTGGTAGACCCGCGTGACTTTACGATTTCAGCCCACCTGCAAGTTCTTTTGCATCACTCGCACTATAGTTGTTGACACATGCAAATGCAGCCACTCTTTTTCGACAGTCATAAACATCTGCATTGCGCAAGCAAAAATACGTATTGCTTACTACATTGATTCATCCAAAAATACTTACTGCATACTTACTGTGACTGGTGACAGTAAACATTTATCCTCCTTTAGGGGGATTTTAGGGACAATAAACCCTTGCCGTGTATTGTGGTTGTAATTTAGTAAGTTTCGTGTTTTCAGAGAATTCGACAATTTTGTCTTTCCTGGTCAAGATGTATGTTAACAGGGTTCGTAGAGGCGGAAGTTCATATTTTCCAAGGAAGGTGTTTCGCAATATACATGCCATCGAAAAGGACGTTAACAAAGATGATACTGAGTGGACTGTACGAGTTGTGGATATTGAAGTTAGTTATATACTATTGTCATTGTTATTTAGATTTGCACTACAAGGAATTACTGCAAATGCTGGCTCTGGTTTTTTAGAGTTCTGTTTCTTCAGACGAGCAAATAATTCTAAAGACACAAAACGAAAAGATATTAGTGAAATAGATTCTCGAGATATAATTTGTTGGAAAACATTCCCGGTAATCAAATATTTAATTTCAGAAAAAAAAAAAGCCTAATTAACTTTTTTTGTCGAAATCGATGTCATTTGTAATATTTTTTTAATTGTGCTGTGTGACAAAAGTTTGTTTTACTTAAACAACATCCTCCGACAAATTTACGTAATATTTCAACCACATAGAAGAAATTATAAAATAAATTGAATGTAAATTAATTTTGAACCTATTTCACAGAGTAATTGAGTACATCACTTAAATTTATGCAATCTGTAAAAATAAATTATTGTGTAGCCTATGTGAACTCTCGATTTTCAAAATTTCAAGCTGTTAAGTACAGTTAAACACATATGTGGTACTCCTACCTCTACAGCTGACTATCTAGAACTAAGCTGAGCGTTCCCGGTCTTATTTGCGCGATACTACTGTAGGCTAGATGGCGAATGCATCTTTTGAGCAAACGAAGTTACAAGCACAGCTTTGTTGTAAGTAGCTACGAGATGTGATAAAAATAATTGCTACCCATTGTTACTAAACACGTCATTCAAGACGTAAAAGAGTGCCACGAGTATCTACCCGGTAACAACACGTTCTTGTCTGAATCATATCGAGTTGTTTACCACACAAAACATCAGAAATTCTTTCTCAGCCAGCATCAAAGTCAAAGGATCTGCCAAGTGATTTTCACCTCTGTATCGTTCCTTTGTGGGGACGCGCACTCACAACAAACGCCGTAACTTTGTTACGAGATCGCCGAACTGCAGTTGGATGTCAAGACTTGAGAAGTTTGGTAACGCATCGTGTTTACATTGTACAATGCTTCACGGCAGTATGGCCAGCGCAATCGGAGGTCCGCATGCTTCGCCAATCAGCGAACATTCGGAGATGATCTACGATAAGCCCGCGTAACAGCTGCGCACTCTGTTTGCTCCATTTTCAATGGGAAATTATTTGTGGTGGACGGTGACTTGAATCACTGCGTTGTAACCACTGAGGCGTGTTTGTTCACGGCCAACCAATTCAAGCAATATGTGTTACGTCATGCTAAGTACGAACTTACAGGAAATAAATATCTGGACCAGAGATGTTAGTTGCCTCAGCTTTTAAAAACGCTGTTGCAATACTATTAATATTTTTTTCATAAGACTGTTTAAATTTAATAAAACTTCAGTGACGCAAGCTCCTACAAATAATCAGTTTAAAATAATATTTTGCTTAAAAAATGCAAATAAATAAAAATTATTATTATTATTATTATTATTAGTTTCATTGAGTTACCCAAGAAGAATGATTACCAGGTAGGCCCTATGTAAGTATGCTTTTTCATCTTCACGAGGAAACAGCTAAACCTGTTACATACATCAAATATACAAGATGTTACGTAAATTATTACTGCTAACGTTGTGATTCAAGAAAACATTAGGCTATGTCAAACATCACCTGTTATCAACTGTTAAATGGTAGGAGATATGGTTTGTGTTTCCAATGGAAACAAAAACCAGAAATTAATGAATGTTTGAAAAATACGAGAAGTGCGAGAATTTAGAGAAGTGGGCGTCATTATGAAGTTAGCTGCTTTATAAAATTGGAATTCCATCGGGACTTAACGTTTCCTGTTCTTAATTTTTGCGAATGTTCTTTTAGAAATGTAATGACTGGGCTTCCTATGTTATAAAACCGGAAGTAGGTGCCCACTATAAACTAATAACAGTCAATACACACACACACACACAAGACCGAAGCGAGAATATGGGTGCTACAGTCTGTTGTTCCCGTATTGATTTTTTAAAGAGAATTTACAAGAATATCGCGGTGTCAAACCAGAAAAAACTATATATATATATATATATATATATATATATATATATATAAACTAATTTTAGCTCCCTACTTTTGAGATAATGTTACGAAAAATGTTAGGTATATTTGGGAGGCTGCAACCGAAAACTAGGCTGCATTTATGCAAATATTAACTGTTATTACAAACGTCTCGATGGCGGCGTAGTGGAAGAGGGGACACACAAGCCACTTCAAATTATATATTTTTCTGTAAAGCAAAGCGAGAGATATCTGACGGATTGAGGGGAAGGGGGAAGGATGAGGTCAAAACGGCTTATGGGCCGGTAAAAACGTCACAAATCAGAGGACCAACGTAGCGTGTTTTAACGCGGTGGGCACAGCCCTCGTTTGATAAGGCTGTGGGGGGGGGGGGGTAAAGGGAGTTGTGCCGCTGTTGTACGCGGCAGCCAACGGCGCATGCGCCACTCTGACCCCTCCACCCCTCCTCAACCCACAGCGACGAGCATGTCGGGATCACGCACGGCGGCAGCGGAGCGCGAGACGTAAAGCAAATCAAATTAATTCCGGGTATCAGGAGCGGGCCTGCTGACACGTCATATTACAATAACAAACAGGCAAGGAGCGAGGCGCGGCCCTGTCCAAGTGAGGATTGGAAAGGGGGAGAGCAGGGACGAGGTGGAGGGGGAAGGGGTATCATACCGTGCGCATGCTGACTTCCTGGGAGGTAGGATAGGGAAAGACAAATGTTGATGGGGGGGGGGGGGGGGGGGTGTTACCAGCGCCATCTGACACCTGGCACCCCTCGACGCCCTACAGGAACATCTCCACGAGAGGTTTAGTAGATTCTCGGTTGCTTCCAACTTTTCTGAAGCCCTGCTAAAGTTCTACTTACAGAGATATTCCTCCGCATCATGCAAACAAAGCTTAACTAAGTCTAGGAAAATTATACCAAAGGGACAACACGCCACATTCGTGCGCACTTTGTTTAATAATATTTTTGAACGAGAACTATTTCTTACTAAGCATTACCAGCATACTAATTATCTCACCGTTTTTATTCATACTAATTAAAAATGAAATATTACAATTTATGAATGAAATTTAAGTAAAACGTTAGGTTTAATAAAAAAATTTAGTATTTTTAAATAAACAGGAGTATAAAACTCTTGTGATAATCACGCAAATCATTAATGAGGTGACTTTTAAAAAAATGTTATTCAACAAGTGTGAAAAAAACACTAATAGACTATAGACGACGAGTGGAGCGACGACGATGAGGGCAAAACGAAGTAAGTGTGGAGCAGCACCGGAATGCAAAGGGCGGGGAGAAACGGGAGATACCCGAGAAAATACCCGACCAGCAGTCATAGGCCAGCACGATTCCCAAGGTGCGGCGAAAATCCAGGAGCGACCACCACCGGAAATAGAACCCTGTTAACCCCGGTGGTAGGGGAGCGTTCTAGCCACCGCGTCGCCACGGCCCCGGTTCACGATGAAAAACGTTGTACGTAAAGAACGTATACGTTACGTACCAGAATGAAATATGGTATTTTTACGAAACGACTCATAGCCATAGCACTTGTCGTGTAGGTACAGCCAACAGAATTGTAGGACAAAAAAAAAAAAAAGAATAATTATTTATATTCCTTTACTCATGCAATACGTTTAAATTATGTTATTTACTAATAAATCGCTAGTTCACTAAAATCAAGTCGATTTCTAGTCGCCTGTGATAGGTTGAACGTAAGACGAGTGCATTCACTATGAACCGCGCATTTTTCCGAACGTTCTATGAAGAAGTCTCTTAAATACACGAAATCTGTCGTATGAACTAAGCTTACGCTAACTCCCTGCCCCTGTGGAGTCGCAAATTGTCGTCGCGTTGGACTTTAGACTTCTTTTTATTTTTACGAGAAAATATTACAAAAATTAGGTTATTTTTTGGCTTTTGTGCTGCGGATGATTTACTTTTAATTGAATACCGAGGAGAATCAGCTTTGGAAAAATAACATTATGTCTGTATTCCAATACGTTAGCACGTAAACAATGGCTCGACTACACAACGATAATGGTGGTAGCGAACTACGAAAATTACTGCCGTTCCTGAACGTCTAATTGAAAGAGCAGCGCTTGAATTTGTGGCAATTTAAATTTTTTTTTTATTTCATCCCTTCATCCATATGCGAATAAGTAGGCCTATTGTTGTATTATACAACCGCATTTATGATTCTACAATATATAGATTGCTCACTAAGTAATTATTCAAAAGGACTAACAGCAATACTACGGTGGACTGGGTTTACTTACAGTTATAGGCTATTCACGGTAAAATGAGCACTTTGAAAGCCCTGCTTAAGATCTACTTGTATGCACGTTGTGTATTCTTCCGCCCTGTTTAAAGTAAACATTGTTAGGGCCTCATGACTTTATTCATGCGTCGGTCAGGTGAAACTGTGAAATTATTAGAAAAGTAAAATTTTTCAAATTTGCTCCATTATACACTTCGACGCATTAAAAATCTTAAAGCGAAATAAATAATATAATTGATCACAAATGGTAACCTAACACTTTTCATTTGACGTTAAGATATGGCACTACTTTCCCTCCATCGTTACCAACTTTACTGGGCGTTGTCACTCAGTGCGCCCGTTAAAATATAAGCAGGTAGGGGCAGTGACTTTTTTCTAAGGTTGATTTGAAAAGTGCTCACTTTATCGTGAACAGCGTTTAATCAAAATATGTTGTAGGTGGAACGATGCGGCTGTGCATTCTGTGTTATTGTAAAATATTTTGGAGATTGACAGCTAATTACTACCGACAGCAACCTCAGCCATGGTAAAAATCCAGGGGATATCACACTGTCTGTGCGATAAAATAGGTTTTCGTAACGAATTACACCAGATGTGTAACCTGATAATTTTCCATGCCGAAAGCAACAAAGAGGCACTTTGTTGTAACACCCTTGTTCAGGCCATTTTCGAGATAACGACAGCAAATTTCAAGCACCCCTTCATCCAAATACGTACTTCCATGCTAATTCTATAATATACATTAGGGCCGTTTACTCTCTACGCTCAATATGTATAGTTCACTCACGGTTTAGTCACACTTTATGACTCAAACATATGTACAGGCTATTCACGGTAAAGTGAGCACTTTTGAAAGCCCTCTCATTCGGAATAATAGGCAATAAATATATTTTATTGTAACCTTAGACGCCAACTTCCGAGTGCGGTGGAATCTACACACTGTGTTTATTACTTACATGGCAATATTTATTTAAATAGGTAGTTAAATGATAAAGTATGACTGAAAGGAAAAAGTAACTAGTGCCTCAAAAGTGCTCACTTTATCTTGAATAGCCTATCAAGTTACACAGTGGATGACATGTTTGAGTTGTTTATTATGTTATGTATCACACACGTTTTATACTTGACTCTAAACTTCAAAGAGTGAGAGTTTGGCCTAATCAGTGAAAACAGTATGAATTTAGCTTCTGATAATCAGTGCCAAATTACTGATTAATAAGGTGGCTGAATTTCACTGAATTATTGATGTTTCCCACTGAATGTCAAGAATTCCAATGCTGTAAGTCACTTGTTCACAGTTAATTTGCTTGATTCGCCAGTCGGCAGTAGCTTCTCAACTGGCTTTAGTGAATGTTATTGATATCACTAATTCGGGCTTAGATTGGTGTTAAACTTAAAGTGCCTTATTTTTGGTTAAAATGAAATTCCATTCATTTATCTATAAAGTATAATATTTCATTTATAATTTATATGAATTAAAACAGTTTGAAAATAGGTGTATTGGTAATGCCTAGTGAGAAATAGTTCCTATGCAGAATATTATTACACCGAGAGCGCACGAATATGGTGCTTTGTCCTTTCGGTGTAATTTTCTAGACTCAGATAAGCTTTGTTTGGATGGGCCGGAAGAATTTCCTGAAAATAGAAACTTAGCAAGGTTTCGTAAAATTTGGAAGTAACCGCGAATGGACTATAGGTAGGAACCTGCAAAATTCGCGTTATTATTCGGGGACACGTTAAACTTGAAACACGTGTATCTTTGCTATACGTTTGTAATTGAACCATACTTCATGTGACACACCCTGGGTAACACTGCACCAATAAATGAACACTTCACAATTGTGAGCCCCAATCACGTGGGGTTCAGTCAAAAAGAGAGTGACTTCAAATATATGTAGCAGCCAATGGAGAAACGACGCTGTCTTCTTTACGCACAGTACTATGAAGTCTAGCCTGATGTAAAATAATAACGCGAACTTTGCAGGTCTATGCGTGCCACACTTTTCAGTTTTCAAGCCAAAGTTCCGATGAAACAAATGCGGGCGATTCACGATTCTAGCTTGCGCTAGCGCACGGGCCTGAGTAACAAAATACTGCAAGAATACAGAAGTAAAATGGCGGCTCTAGAATTTCTTAGGCCCTAGGCAAAATTTATTTGAGAGCGTTTGCCTATTGAAACAGGTATGAACCCAACTAAAGGCTGTTCACGATAAAGTGAGCACTTTAGAAATAAACCTTAGAAAAAAATCACTGCTCCTATATGCATATATTGTAACGGGTGCATTGAGTGACGTGCGTCCATTAAAGTTGGCAACGATGGAGGGAAAGTAGTTCCATATCTTAACGTTGGATAAAAAGTGTTAAGTAATCATTTGCGATATCTTAAATTATTTCTTTCGCTTTCTGTTTATTTTAATGCGTCGAAGTGTAAAAATTAATAGGTTTGTAAAATATTTACTTTTCTAATTACTTCACAGTTTCACTTGACCGACGCATGAATAAAGTGATGAGGCCAATTGCAATGTTAATTATACGTAAGGTGGAATAATACACAACTTGCATACAAGTAGATCTTAAGCAGGGCTCTCAAAAGTGCTCATTTTACCGTGAATAGCTTATAAGATTATTTACTGTAGGTTCGGAACAGAACGTGATTACTTATCGGGTAGTCCGGCATAGGGAAATTTTCCGTTTCTAGGTGCGCAGTGCTCCAAAAGGTAGCATTTAATTAAAATTTTAAGCTATGTGAATAATAAGAGAGAAATATTTTTTGTTAGACACAAAGTTATTTTATATTCGATTTATACGATTATTGGAATTATCCTGTTTTTCAACGTAGAAAATGGAGAAAATCTTGTTCCTTGTCGACACCAGCGCTTACCTAGTGGCAAAAATGTTTCCTTTACCAAAAATTTTAACATTTACCTTCCCAACCTGTAGCAAGAGTAACCTTGCCTCAACTCAGTGTCAGGCTGTGACGCGTGTCGCCGTCTTTGATACAGAGCTGCTGCGCGCGCCGCTCATCTTTACATGCGGCAAACTTGCGAACTATTCACTCAACGGCAATTCACGCAGAGAGCGTTCTGGTAATTCTGCTTTGTGGATGCTAGATATTTCAAACTGCATTCAGTCTGCAGTTAATTTAGCAATGGTATGCAATAACGCGTAGTCATGAAACTATAAAACGTCTTATACGACATTTAACTTTAACTTCGAATTCTGAGACACTAACGAGATTGCTTATTTTAATTTACAGTGATAAAAAATATCAACAAATTTGCCACGCCCCTGCGGCCTTCCAAGTAAAATTTTTTAAAACGTTTCAAGGTCATGTCTGCTCGGAAAGAAGCATTGCGACGGATCGAAAATAGCATGAACCAGCTTCCCGTGTATTCTGTTTCCTCAGAACTTCAGGCGGTGACTACAGATTTTTTTTACAGCAATCTGATTATAAAACATACAGCATTATCGCTATAGTTTAAAACACTGTTTTAGAGCAGAAAAAATTGGGGTTGGCTGTGTTTGGGACACGGCAGTTTGTTTTGCGAGAATACGTCTACGTTGACGCGCTCGGATGCCTTGATGTTAAATTTACGTTCCCGCCAGCGCTTCGCTCGATCATATGGGGTTTTATGGGTATCACTGGATTGCTTCTGAGATGCTCTTTCCAACCGTATACGATTTCTGTATTTCAACTTGGCTTCTTGACAAGTATAGGCCGACGTTGTGTTTAAGTTTTCTTAATTTTTTACCTTAAACACATTCAATTTTACCACGACCACGCCAAACAAATGTTTTATACACGCTATCGATTGATCTTGACGAGAGATGTCGATTGACACTTAAATGTGCGTCGTAGCCTCTCCTAGTCAAAAGTTATGCTAGGCGGAAGTTATGAGACACGACGAAACGAACTCAAAATTGCCCCCCCCCCCCCCCTCAATCGACGCTCACGATGCTTCGCAGTCCTCACTCAACGTAATATTTGATCCTTTGGCAATCGAGTGGTGTAATTGAATTTTGAATGTAGACGATAGATTCAGAGCTACAATGCCAAACTGTATCCCACGATTTTGTTATCATTGGATTTTCTGGATTGCCTCCCACTATGGTCGCAAATTTAAATACGTATTCACGTCAAACTTATCATAAACACGACGACTCCTTACAGCGATTTTAACTCATTTTGACCCTTCTCAACGACCACGCGTATGTTTGGACAGCCAAAATATATCAAGTGGCAACGAAATATAGACTTTAATTTCTGTCAAGGAAAAATATTTACATTAAAAAATTCCTTAGTTAAAAAAATAATTGTTATAGACACGACTGGTTACAACGAGACCCATACGACAACTAGAGTGGCTTCTTAGGAGTGGGACGGACTCCCGTGGGAACCTCGCGTCCAAGGTAAAGAAGCGAGGGAGCGATACGGGCGACACTAACATGCATGCTCAGTGCCTCATTGCTCCTACGTGCAAGCGTGCAGTATTTCCGTCGTGAAGCTGTACTGTGTAAATTAGATCTGTAACAGTACGATTTTATTACACGCGATGAAAGGCCACAGATTATTGCCGCTTAAGGAAACTGCATCGGCAAGTTTCAAAAATGCTATATTTGACCATTTTCACGATTTTTTCTCTCCAAGAATACACTTAATATGACGAAAGTAAAAAAATAGGGCCACAGATAATTTTTTTTGTATTTTCTGGCATAACGTCATATTTCCAGAACTTTTATTTACCGAGATACACGTTTATGCACAAACAACGATTGCACAGAAAACATTTAGTAGCGTGGTCTTGAGAGCCGATGGAGGTGAAGCGAGGTGAGTATGCAGCAGCGCCGGAATGCAAGGGCGGTGGAAATGGGAGATCCACGAGAAAACCTGCCAACCAGCGGCATCGTCCGGCATTATTCCCATGTGCAAAAATTCGGGAATGACCCCACCGGGAATCGAATCCTATTCGCCTTAGTGGGAGGAGAGTAGTCTAACCACTTCACCACTGCGGCCCCATGCAATATTAACGATATTGCCGAAAAAATAGTCAGACTGATTGTTCTCTTGATCACGGCAATCTACTATAGGCTGTTCACAATAAAATGAGCACTTTTGAAAGTCCTGCTTAAGATCTGTTTGTATGCACGTCATGTATTCTTCTGCCTTATTTGAAATTAACATTGTTATAGGCCTCCTCACTTTATTCACGCGTCGCTCAAGAGAAAGTGTGAAATTATTAGAACTGTAAATATTTTACAAATCTGCTCATTTTTACACTTAGATGTATTAAAAAAAAACAGAAAGAGAAAGAAATAATTTGAGTTATCACAGATGGTTAGCTAGCATATTTAATTTTGCGTTAAGATACGGAACTACTTTCCATTCATCGTTACCAACTTTACTGGGCATCACTCAGTGCGCCCGTTTAAATGTACGCCAGGCAGGAGCAGTGACATTTTTCTAAGGTTGATTTCAAAAGTGCTCACTTTATCGTGAACAGCCTTTAACACTATGCACAAAGAAAACAGCGTGTATTTTTATATGGGAGTAGCTGACAGAATTTCAATGTTCAAATTTCTTAGTGTCGTAAACGGAAGGAAAAGAATAAATTCGAACGATCAAGAAAAATCCTGGCTTATTAAGAGCATTCAAATGACAAAAAAAGCTTATTTATATGTAGTGTATTTCATGATCCTGTGCTATTAGATGAAATAGTACCTACTCTATTGAAGGCGGAGAAAATAACCCTGGGAAATTAACTTACAAAATTTAATTATGGGATTTCTTCATTCATGTTTCGCAATACAAAATTCTAAGCTTTGCATAATTAGTGTATTATGCTGTAGTTAAAACTGATTGATGACGTCATTAAAATAAATCCGAGAAATTTCATGGAAATTGTTTGTGTGGCTCGCCCATAATTTTAAGTTACAGAATAAAAATTAGGAGAACAAAAAATTAAAACTTCAAAGATATTTCTATTCGTGGCGTTTCTATGAATTGAATAAACACTTCAGCTGAAATTCAAACATCGTGTTGGTGTAACGTTTTGAGATTTAAAGTCGAAATTCTCATAATTTGTACGTAAAAAAAAGTAGCGGAGATATTTATAACTAATCTTACCAGTTTATAATTTTTTGTTGGTAAACATGAAATATCTTTAAAACATAGAAAAAAAAAACTGCAGCCTCTTGAGCACTTTTAACACTATGGAGTATGATGCTTTATATGTACAGTCGATTAGCGGTTTTTTTTTCTCACATTTTTTAAACAAACCTTAGAACATTTACCACATGCGTGACTTGCTGGGTTGTCTACTAAACACGTCATCTATTACAAGCATTTTACACTCGTGTTAACATCAAAGTAAGCCTATACCTTATTTTTTGACAAATCAAACTTTTACTTGTATATTATTTATAAATTGTAATACTTAATTTACAATTAATATCAATAAATACAGAGATAAAATTGGCGTGCTGGTAATAGCCAGTGAGAAATAGTTATTATGCTAAATATTTTAAAACTGAATGCGCATAAATGCAGTGCGCAGTCCCTTTGGTGCAATTTATAGACATGGCTAAGCTTTGTTAGCGGGAGGCGGAGGAATATCCTGGAAGTATAATTTTAACAAGGCTTCAGAAATGTTGGAAGTAATAGTGAATGGACACAAAATAAAACGACAACCAATAAGTAAGTCCTTAGAGACATGCAAATTTGGCGTTATTATTTGGCATCAGGCTGAATTTCACCGTACTGTGTATACCGGAGACGGCGTCTTTTTCCCATTAGCAGCTGCACAGGTAAGAAGCCACGCGCTTTTTGAATGAACTGCGCGTGACTGGAGCACACAATTGTGAAGTGTTCATTTATTGCCGTAGAGTTACCAACGGCGTGTCAGATAAAGTATTGTCCAATGAAAAACTCGTCGCTAAGATACACGTGTTTAAAGTTTAACATGTCCCCAAATAATAACGCGAATTTTGCACGTCTCTACAATTAGTTCTTTAGACCACATTCTGTGGTCGTAAACCTATACAGCTCCTACCAATACAATAAAACACAGACCCTTTTTTTTTGTCCACGCACATGACAGAGCATTACACTGATGCCAAAACCGCTCCAGGTAAAAAAAAAAAATAGTTCGTTTGCAACGTTTACAATAACACATTTATATATGCCTGAGAGAGTCAGATAGTAGATGTGCATTAGTAATTACGAGTGTCGAATACAAGGCGATCAGAAGTGGTGATGTAACGGAATGAGTAATCGCGGAACGAAACCCCCTCCCCATACCCCTCCTGGCGCCAACAGCGGCCGGGCTACGAACCAGTTGCCGCCCCCGACAAAACTGCAGCGTCAGGTGTTTCACTGCGTGAAGAGACGGCGGAAACCACTGCGTCGGCGAATAATATTCCGCTCGCATGTTGATCGTTCATTATGGGCGTTTTCGGTCGCGCAAAATACTCCCCCATCTACCCTCCTTCACCCGTCGCAGGTCTCATTAGCAGGCGAAAAGAACAGCAGGAAGGGATGACCCCTCCCCCCCACGCAGTGCAGGAAAAGGGGAAGGTGGTGAGGGGGGTTGCTCGTCCCACCCGCCACCCCCTCCCCAGGGTTAAAACCACCCCCTCTGGCACGACCCTCTGTGTGTGCGAATGTAGGTGGAGGGCTGCCGGAGTGACGGGCCAGCCAAGCGTCCCGACGCTCTGTCATGGGACGCACGCGGCTGCGTTTGTCATTTGTTATTGCACATGATTTCACCCCGCGCAAGCGCACTCGCGCTTCGCTGCCCCCGTGCTGAGAGGGGGGTGGGGTAAGGGGGGGGGGAGACCAGTGGCGGTGGTGGCGGTCGTAGCTCGCCTTGTCCACCCATGTGCGAATGTTCAATTAAAATATTTCGCCCATGTCACATCAGCTCCATGTGCAAGCTGGGTTCCTCCCCCCCTCTCTTTCTCATGCGCGCGCGCTCACCCCCACCAACCCCCCACCCCATGCGACCGCCATACGTGACCATAAATTGTTTTTATTTCCTGGGTCTCGGCGATGATGCTGGGTCTGATGGCCCGGTCGTTTCCAGCACACCACGCTGATGGCCTCTCATTAACTGGCGCCGAACATCGCCCTGGCCTGCCGGACCAGTTAGGTCGGTTCGTGACGGGCTAGCCACGGCCAATTCAAACAGTTCGATGAACACGACGTAGATATCGCGCCGCTGGGATCGCCAACCAACCACCTGCTGGCACCTACAATAACAAATATTGGCCTACTCCTTCGCCTTTCTTCGCCCCTTTTACTTTATGGGAGGGGGGGGGGAGTCGAAGCCACTTTCCTCTCCAGAGACGTATAAATTTTTCGGCGTAAATCCTGCTCACGGTAAAGTGAGCACTTTTGAAATAAACCTTTGAGAAATGTCACTACCCCTACCTGCATATATTCTAACAGGCACTATGACAACTATGTCAAACGTATTCCTTGTAAAGTTGGTAAACGACGGCGGGAAAGTAGTTCCATTTCTTAACGCCGAATAAAGTGTTACGTTAAAATTTGTGAATTTTGAAATTATTAAATTTTATTTTTGCTTTATTTTAATGGTTTCGAGTGCAATAACTCGCACAATCGTAAAACCTTGATATTTCTAATAGTTTTGTGATATGACGTGACCGATACGTGAATGAAGTGATGAGCCCCGCGGCAAATGTTAAACTTACATATGGTGGAAGGATACAATGTAATCAGAGAAGTACATGCTAAGCAGGGCTTTCAAAAGTTCTCAGTTTACCGCGAACCGTCTATACATGTAGTTTCTGCGCAGGACAAACACCTGTCAAGAAAAACGCCTTGTAAACGTCTTTTAGGCAAACATCAACAGCAACATTTACATACACCAAGCGAGATCTCGGAAAACTTTAAATACTCAAAGGAATAAACCGCACTTCAGTGCCTGATTGCTAGCTTCTGTAAAAGTGAAGATAGCCTTTGATTACACCGCTCAAGATAATTTTATTCTTGTCCAATTTTACTTTTTCTGTTGTTGTATGCTGAAACTTACTTAACAGAACAGCCCACAGGAGATAACTGGTAAAATATTTCTAATGTATTAAGTAAAAGCGTAAATTTATTTCCGCTAAAATACTGGAGCCAATTGATTTGTTTTGATCACAACTTTGTGCAGAGATTAACTTTCTTCGAGATTTATATTCGTTTAGAAATATAACACCACTTCCCGTTCTACGACGTCACTTCCTATCATGGTTTCCTCAATGTCTGTGAATACAATTAGATATTTGAAAATAAAAAAATATATTCAATAAAAAAAAGGAGCTTTAAGTAAAAAACTCATATACAACTGAAAGGATTAAGCCCGAGGACTGCAATAATACTACTTACTAGCTCTTTAAGCAAGTGACGACAACATGTTTAAGAGCATATAAATGCTGTACACTTCCAATGTCGAGTCATATTTACAGTATCTTACACTTACTAATCGCAGCTATTTACAGCTCAAGAATAAATAAATGCACCCCTAACCAATTCGATGGGATTCTTGATTACACACGATGTTGTCATTAATCGAAGGTTTATTTCTTTTGTTTAAAACATTTTCTTAGCATCGGAGAAAACGTAAATTCGACACTAAAATTAGAACCTCAAATACAACAAAAATTTTCTTGTCGATAAACGACACTGAAGTTCACTTTTAAGCCATGGAAGAAACTTTCCGCAGTTTTTTGCAGCAAAGCCCTGCTTGATATTTTATATCACTCACTTCATCTGCGTCGATTTCAAGACATCACCTGAAAGTGTATGTTCGATTATTGTTTAAAATTTTCATCTGCTCTTTAAAACAGTAATTTTTTACAAATACAAAATTATTTGTCTACTAATGCGAATTCCCCTTGTCACCCACAAATGTCATAAATTTGGTCTAGCATGTGGAAATTTTTGGCGTACTTTCAAATGCCGAGAAGTTCTAACTGATTGGCCTGACAAGATATTTCGAGTAATGCCAACCAAATACAATAAGTTATTTAAAAACACTGGTGCGATTATGAGAAAATATTATCGGTCAAACAGAAGAATTCGATCGATTCAACTTTATTATTTGGCTGCAGAGCAAAGTCAGTTTTGTTATACATCACATAAAACAGAATTTCAATCACGAAATTCTGATACAAAATCTACGATTTCATGTACACACATGCACTGAAATGTTGTTGTCCATGGTTGTCAGTGCAGAAACGATAGCCATATAGGCCTGTATGTGGAATATCTGTCATATTGCAGAAAAATGTAGGCATATGGCGAAATATGAAGAGTTTTAGCAATTCAAATTAAGAAGGCAGTTACCACTGCCCGTAATGGCACTTACATAATATTACACATAGAATTAAGTACATAAATATGGTGTGTGTGTGTACACCATAATTCAATCAAGCTGAAAACTAAATTACCAACTCCTATTAATGGGGTAGATAGCTATATTGGAAATAACAATAAGAATTAAAATGCCTAATAGTTATAAATTTCATCTATCATGTGGAAGAACATCTTGATAGTTACACTGTAAAAAATTATTCACAAATTTACTATATGAGTTTATAGTGTTTCAAACAGCATAAATAAATGAATGTGGGAACGTAGTTCAAAATAAAACATTGTACTAGCACAAATGTATACATGTGAAGAGAGTACATACTGTAGACGCGTGTTGCAACCAAGACGTACGAATGGAGTACTTAAGATAAATGTATTTTGATAAATTATTTATAATTTTCGCTCCAACATGCTCTGGAATAATGAAGCTGAATAAATAAAATAGTATAAGTATAAATATATTTCACGCTCATGCCTTTTTTTCAGCGGGCTTTGCTGGCGGCTTGCGCCACAAGATACTCGCATCTAGCTCGTGAGGGGAAGGTATCGAAAGGAAACACACATTTGCGTTGCTTCCCTACCCCCTCCTGCAAGACAAGGGAGGGGCCTTCCCCTCCCCCCACTCCCACCATCAAACGTTCCATCACCTCTCCCACCCTTCTTCCTTACCCAAGCGCAGGCAGCCAGGACGATCCTGTACAATTCCGCCAACTTGTTCCGTACCTTTTCACATCGGTGACGTCTCCGCCAGTTTTACGAACTAATTTCGCCCTTCCTGCTGTCAACATACATCACTGTTTAGTTTCGGCGAGGCTATCATTGCTGTGCTCCGGCCTAACTGCAGAGTGACCTAAGCAGCGTGTTCGCACGTAGATACTCGCATTCGTTTGTGAATGCTGTTCACAGTAAAGGGGGCACTTTTGAAATCAACCTCTGAAAAATGTCACTGTCCCTACCTGCGTGTATTTTAACGGGCACACGTAGTGGCGTGCGCACAGTAAAGTTGGTAATGACGGAAGGAAAGTAGTTTCACATCTCTACATCAAATTAAAAGTGTTCGGTAAACACTCATCAGTAGAACAATGATTAAGTTTCTTTCTCGGATTATAACATTTGTAAAATATTTACTTTTATGATAATTTTAGAGTTTTACTTTACTGACGTATGAATAAAGTGATCAGGTCCATGACAATGTTGATTTCACATATGGCGGAAGGATTCACAATGTGCTTACAAGTACATCTTAAGCAGGATTTAAAAAGTGCTCATTTTACCGCGAACAACCTATACGCCACATTTCAAGCAAATACAATACCTATTAGCACGTTTTTTTTTCTCTCGGAGAAAACCTATAATTAAGTACTAAGTCCACAAATAGGCCTACTGTAAAAAAAATCGAAATGATAAATACCTCCTTAAAAGTGAAAAACAAAAACATATCTACAAATGGGGTCCCGCGTTACGTAAATTCTCTCATAATTACACATTAAATGAATCTTTTTGTTTGCGTGGCTGGTTAAAATAAAGTAGACAAAGGAAACAAAATAATAAATTCGGATTAGAGCCTCTTCAGTGCGACAATGTTTTTGCTACTTTAATATTATTATTTAAAAAAAAATACCCTTGGAAACACAATGCACTATATTAATTGAGATTTTAAAAAAATATAGCCTCATTTTTTTGGTGGTCGATTTTGCGACATCAAACAGTGTTGCAGCCTTCTTAAAGAAGCAATTTTGTAATATTTCCAAGGCACCGCCGTTTTCATTTAGGTTAAGTATTAGCGTGTGTAATAATGTGAAAAGTTAGTAAAGGAGAAAAGAACGGATCTACTGGATGCAGTTTTCACAAGAACAGAACTCTGGTATGTATTTTGCTCACGTACCTGCTGCTCAAGCACAAATTTAGAAGCTGTAAAAGGAGGGTACACATACGTACTAAGCTTTTCCTTGTCAGTTACCACTACGGTTGCCACCTTCATAAATGTGAAATAAAATTAATGGAAAACTAAAGTAAATTTTTGTTTAAAATAAACAAAAAAGATTTAAAAATTGACTCATGAAAAGCATTACCGGGTATTTTAGAAAAAAATGTCCCTATAGAACTTATATTTATGATTTATCGTTCTCAAATAACGCAGACCTCAAATACTACTTCCATAATATGTCTGCTGAAGATTATTAAGGGAGGAGGACGTACCCCCCTTCTTAAATTCACGCCTGCTGCTGAAGGGGTTGAGTCAAAACCAAAGACGGTGTCTCCCCGGGTAGTCCAAGCACGCCAGCAGCAATCGTCTAGCTGTTGCCCGCAACGGAACTTGCAGGGGAGGGCAAGAGGACCTGCAGCACCTGCCCCCATGCCGATCCCCGGGCCACAACCCCTTCCTATCTTCCGTCCACACCTTCCAACCTCCGAGCTGCCAACCCCTCCTCCGACAGGCGCGCAATTGTTCCGTCCAGAGAGCGGGCTACGACGGCAGATTCCATTGTCAGTCGGGCACAAGAACTTCCGCGGAGACTTGGTTGGTGCCGCCACCTCCCCTTGCTATCCTGCACCCTCTGCCCGGCACCCAATATACCTTAACACTTTCCACTTTGATTAAATTTCAGCGTTGAATCTTGTCGCCCAGTGCGAGCATTGGAGGGGGGAAGGGGCGGCAGCAGCCCCTGGCATTGCGTGGCGAGGGGAGGAAGAACCGAGGGTGCGGGTGCTGGAATTTACACATCTCCCATTCGATTCGGTAGCTGCCAATTGTTAAACGGGCTTCCTCCCTCTCGCTACGCGGGATTTAAAATGGATCCCGGAGCCGAGCCGTACCGCCGCACCCCCACCCCCTACCACCTCTTTCCCAGGACGCCCCTACCGCCCGCCAACCACCCCTTCCAGACTCTCTCCTCGATACACGTGCCGCCAACTCCAACCCCTCGCGTGTCGGCGACCCTGGTGCGAGGGTGTTTCCGCCGTTCTCTGTAGCAGTTGTCGTCGTCCGGTCCTGGCTTGCCTCCGTACGACGCCACGTCGGCGACGATGCCATTCACAGCGCCATGTTTACAAATGCCCTGCTGATGACGGCGGGATGTTCCTCGGGAGTGTAAGTGTCATGCCCGCCTGCTAAGTGCCCTGTTTAAAACTCCGGGGCGACAATCGGAGGGACGTCTTCGGGCGCGAGGGGGCCTCGGCGCGATAGACGGCCCCACGGTCGAGAATGGCCGGCCGAGCAGGAAAATATCTGTCGTGTGCAGTTGGCACGGCACGGCGCACATTTGAAGCGAAGTCGAGTGAAGAGATTTGGACGGGTCTTAAACAACAGTATGCAAGGGACGGGGGAAACGGGAGATCACCCAGAAAATCCGCCGGCACGATTCCCACGTGCGAAAATCCGGGGGCGACCCCACCGGGAATCGAACCCCGGTTCGCCTAGGTGGGAGACGAGTAGTCTAGCCACTACACCACCGCGGCCCGGCGCACCTTTGAAGTTTGGATCGCCGGAAGTCGAAAGACGATTGATCACGGCAGGTTTCTGAATCCACCTGATCAGCAACTCCTCGCCGCTCTCCAGACAAGGTTCGACGCAGTGAGTGGCAACAGAGCTCCAGCACTGTCCCAGAGAGACAGTAGAGGTCGGATTGATCCTCGGCCGGACCACGGGTTCCTCTGGGTGCAAGGCTCCCAGGTGAATGTGGGTGGGGAGCGGAAGGCGCATCACAGCATCAGTTCGGAGCCTGGAGCTGGTCAAGTGGGATGTCAGCTGAATGCAGCTCTGCACTGGTTGAACGTATCTCAATCCTTGTCCATAGCGGGACTCGTACACGTGTCGTTCGTTGTTATACTCCGTTTGGAGGTCGGGTACAGCCTCTTGGCGGGTAGCCCTCCAATATGGCTATCTGGGAAGAGCCTTGTCCGTAATGTCGATAAAGTTGTATATTAAGAGCTATCCTGGAAGCTGGACTTGAGCAATAGCAGATTCAACCCTCTCTCCGCCCGA
Organism: Dryococelus australis; assembly: GCA_029891345.1. Lineage (NCBI taxonomy): Eukaryota > Metazoa > Arthropoda > Insecta > Phasmatodea > Phasmatidae > Dryococelus > Dryococelus australis. The sequence goes on along the minus strand of CM056995.1, from coordinate 40,295,846 downwards.
GTGCGACACTATACCAACATAAAAGCAGTTTAGAAGATCGACGGCGAACTTAAAGCAACTATTAGACGTGCCCCTAGTATGTTTACCTAGGAAAAGAAAACACTTCCCAGACAAGGACTGAATGGAAATTCCAAGATATCACGTATAAGCCTACTATAAATATTATTTTGGAGAACCCTCGCATCGTCAAAAACGACTTTGCAGACTGCTGTATCTAAAACATACTACTCGGATAAGAGCGAAACTGTGATAGGAGTCTGTTATGAATTTAGCTACAGACTTTCCACCAATAAAATGATAGGGTCACCACTCACTAAAGTCCCACAGGTACGCGCAACACGACGAGAACACTGCACACCAGTTGAAAGACTTGCGCGTAGCGGCGATGGTGCTCTTGACGCATCTAGCAATATAGCCCTTATCGCTCCCTAACTTCTGAGTCTCACACGCGAAAATAGCTCCAGGTAAGCGGTAGATGCATAGTAATAATTTGTCTCCTGACAGAAATGACCCGACAATGAAGATTCGCAGATTTTTTTCTTGCTGAGCGTACAGAAGTACGTGCTTACGGCTAGATAGTGGACTTCTGTTGCATAGCACGACCGATTACCCATAGCAGGCTCGGTACTGCTAACACGTGACCGATAACTTATGATTATCAGAGCATTTGACCGAACAAGGCTGTGTCAAAAGGTAGCACCAAACACGCTAGACCCGCAATCGTATAAGGAGAATCCGGTTTGATTCCCAGTTCAAGCGTCCTGATTTGAGTTCTACATTTTTTTTTTTTTTTTAGTAATTCCAAGAGAATTTTAGGTTTATTTCCTTGATACAGGATATGGCCTCTTCTTTCTCCATTCCTGACTGTCATAGCCAGGCTAAGTACACGTGAACTTCCGTCATCATTTGGCGACTTGCTATACTTTAAACACTTGTACGCTTGTGTTGTTTACCGCCACTGGGGAATACAGTTTATTTGGCACACCCCGTAGGACTCCGAGCCAGTAAAAAACGACTATTAAACGGCCGAATCAGATGCAGCCAAGTTACTAGATATACCAAGTCATTCCACGGTCAGAAGCTAATGAACCAGCAACAAATACTGGAGTAAACATGCGACTGTGAATTTTAACCTGCTACCGAAAAATTACGCAAATTTCGCAGAGCTCTACTAGTGACCTCGATGTTAATAAAAAATTAATTATTAATTATTCCCTTGGTTGTACTGCTAGCTAATGGCGTGGAAAGGAAGTTGCTATACACTAAAATATATCACATTGCATTTATAAAGACAAGCATCCGTATCATACTATAAAAACTAAAACTCACTTAAAAAAATAAACGAACACTGGTGCAAAAAGTACCGACACTAAATATTGAGTCATAATAGGAGATTTTCTAAGATTTTTGCAGTGGCAGTATGCTAAAGACATATCCATCAAAACTTAAACTTGAGAATTCATAGGGGAATCCTCTTACACCCTTTATTTTCAATAATAAAGAAAAATGTAGGTGAAATTGGTAAAAAAAATTTTTGGCGTTCAGTTGCAAAAATGTTTTCGAGACTACAACAAAAAATTTTGATTGTGTATTTACAAGACAAAACAAACTACATTCTCTTGTTATGTGACATAAATGTAACTTCTTTCTAAACTTTGACCTTGCAAATCGATAAAATATTTCCAACATGTCCTGCGGGGTTATACAAATATTTCTCGAAACAGAAACGCAGGTAACACACACCTTTCAAATGCACATAACTCCGCTGTAGCTGGCCGTGTCTTCCGAGTAAGTATATTTCTGAGGATAAAAATCTTAGTATGAAAGATAAAAGTACATCAATTCTGCAGCTCGGCTTATTCCGCACAAGCTACGCAAAGTACAGCAAACGGAATAAATATATTCTCAATAATTACGTTAACAAGCTTTTAATTGCACCGTAACTGCTTAATTTGTAAGCATTTATGTTCAAAAATGTTATTCAACATCGAGAAAGTAATAAATAAATGAAATAATATTATCTTGCTTGGTACATAAGTTCATTCAATACATTCATCTCAAACAGGACGAAATTACTATAAATTGCGTTGACACCAAGTCTGCCAGAGAAGTTTGAACAACGTACAGTTTATTATAACCTCTAACCTCCCTCCGCGCAGCGGGATGAGTCCTTCCTCTCAATTTTGCCTTGCAAGGTAAGAAGTCTTTCCTTTCCCTGGTCACGAAGCCTTGTTCTTGGCTGGCGAAGGAGAATAAGTGAGGTCCAAGGATCGACGAAGGGTGGTGAATGAGGGGAGGGGGGTCCTCAGGGGGTGGGTAGGGGGCCAGTTGATCCATTCAATATTCCTGGCCCTGGGGAGAGAGGAGAAGATGTCCAATACAATAACACCGGAGGACCTACAGAGTGGACCTGGCCGAGGTGCGGCCAACAACCGCCCAACAGCCGTCAGCGACCCTAAGCCTGCGAATCGGGAGCGCATCCCACACCACAGAGAATATGCGTATCCAGAGACGAAACTGGCCGAGTTTGTGCGAACTCGGAGGACATCTTGCTGGCTGGCATCACATGCTATTCATTGAAATTTCGCTGCTAATCCACCGAAACGCTAAAATATACTCCATTCACGGTTACTTCCAACTTTCATGAAGCCCTACTTAAGTTCTACTTCCAAGATATTCCTCCGCCCTATATATATAAACAAAACTTAGAAAATTACACCTATTTTCTCTCTGTCCGTATTCATATTAGCTACTGAATAAATTAAATATTGTAATTTATAGATTGAATATAAATAAAAGTTACATTTGACCAAAAATAAGGTACTTTTATATTAACGCAAGTGTAGAACTCTTGTGATACGTAACATATTTCAGAAACAACCAAAAGCGTAATACAAGAGGTGTTTTTTCACAGGTTTGATTCACAGAGTGTGATATAAACAAACATTTTCATCATAGATGTGACTTGACACTTGTGTAGGATTGGGGTAGGTCAACGTTGGGCACATGCGCAGAAGACGAATACGTGGACTAACTAATCTTTATTATATGGTCTCCAAAAGCTTACTAACATACCAACATAATAATAATCAATATGTGCAAAATTACTATGTCTAATCAGAAATTTACCTTGAATTGGTGAAATAGGGTGAAAATCAGGTTAGGCGGTGTAATGTTGCAGAGATTGATTTGCATGATGTTGACTCTTTTTACGAATATTGTGGAACTTATGTGTTAAAACTAGTCCATGGCCTGTCTTGGCCCGTGTTACTGCACAGTCACACAACGGAAACAAGCAATCACCACAACCACTTAATTATGCAATTATTCACGCCACACTATAGGCTGTTCACGGTAAAGTGAGCACTTTTGAAAGTCCTGCTTAGGATCTAATTGCATGCACGTTGTGTATTCTTCCGCCTTACATAAAATTAACATTACCATGGGCCTCACCGCTATATCTATGCGTCCGTCAAGTGAAACTGTGAATTTATTAGACAAGTAAATATTTTACACATCTGCTAATTTTTACACTTCGATGTATTAAAAATAACAGGAAGCGAAAGAAATAATTTAAGTTAGCACAAATGGTTACCTAAAATTTTACATTCGACGTTGAGATATGGAACTACTTTCCCTCCATCGTTACCAGCTATACTGGGCGCATGTCACTCAGTGAGCCCGAGAAACATACGCAGGTAGGAGTCGTGAATAGCCTTTACAGGTGTGTAGTGGTTGCCTTGCAGCTTGCTATCAACTGGTTGCAATGAGTCCAGCTTGCCCCAGCTCCACGTAGTCATGCATCTCTGCTGTGTGCATTGTGCAAAGTTGCAACAAAGGAGCAGCCGCCGCTGTACGTATGTGGAAAAATCATCTTGCATTACGTACTTTTTAACAACGCACTTATTAAAAGTGCGATGTTAAAAATTTGTAAAAAAGCTGTTCACAGTTTCCCGAGGACTTTTGAAAATCGTGATTAGTCTCCACTTCTCCGCATACTTTGTATACTTCCGCCGTAGGCATGTAAAATTAACACTGTCGTGTACCCATTCCTATATTCAAGCGTCGTTCGAGCGTAATTGCAAAATTGCCAGAAACAAAAATACGTTACTTACATGCCAAATATAACTCTTACGCGCTTAAAAAAAATGAAACAAAGTTAAGTAAATTCAACGTTCACTGATTTAAATATCACAGTGCTAATAAGGCGATTAGATACGAAACTACTTGTGTTAATTTGCTACTACCTTTGCCACGACTATGGCAGAATTCAGTTGGCTCTTTACGTTAAAACATTTGCGCCTACCAGCAGTGAATTTATTTAGTCACCCGTGAACAGCTTATAACCACTGTAATTAGTATAATATACTTATAGATACCACAACTAAAAGCACATTTAAGTCTCTGAAAATGTTGCATCGTACGATTGAAGGGATTGAAACTTGTCAGTAAGTACGTTGTGAAAATTTGCAAGAGACGGACTAAAGGTAGAAAAATAAGCAGGGCTTTAAAACTGGCAGGCCCTGCAGTGTTCAATATTTATGCTTTTTCGAAAGACCGTTGTCACGCGACATGATAGGCAGTGCGTAAAGAGTCAATTAAAATAACACCAACATCCACACAGTCGTGTAACTCAGTCATAAAACCATTTACGGCTTCCTTTTAATCATGATTCTTATCGAAAAAAAGGCGGCTATATCTGCTTCTGAAACGCAAACGCGTTACAGAGTTCCTCATAAAAAGGACATTTAAATCAACTACTTAGGTGGACGTTTAGGTGCTAACCTAACGTAACACTTGACAAAGAACGCAGAATGCCTTAACTGTGGCGATAGGGGCCTACATTGCTGAAGAGCTCTGGTTCCGGAAATCTCAGGTGACACTTTATTTGCTCATGTATGAATTCTCGGTTTTTATTTCTGCGACACGAATTAGCGCTAAATGTTTAATTACACACATTTAAACCTTGAAACATTCCCTCGAGAGCCTTTTTTGTACATTAAAAATCGAAATATAAACTAGTAAACATGAGTCGCTCCGTATGATTTCGAGCGCAACAATACTCACGACACAACATTTATTTTATATCTGTTGAACTAAGGAGCTATTCTCAAGTATTGCGAGACGTGATTCGCATAGTCCCCAGTTCGATCCCAGGTGCCATTTCCTCTCCTTCTTCATTCCGGCTCTGTCCAACATTCTTCTAATATCTCACTGTTCGTGTTCTTCAGGTGGACCGTAAATATAGATCTGTCCTTAGTGCACAGCAGCCAGCTCCACTTCGAGCCAACATAATTTCATTCATAATAACGCTACCAGAACGTGGGGTAACGCAAATATTTACATTCACATTTTCTCAATTGGCCATTTTTTTTTCGTTACTCCTACTTCATGTATCATTTCATAGATATGCTTGTCAGTGACACCTTATTGGTTCAACTAAAATTGAAGTGTCTTTGATTTTTTTTTCCGATCATGTTGTTAGTAGGCACCAAATAAAGCTTTAAAGTGTGAGAACAATACAACTGTTGCAACCACTGGTGCTAAATACAGGAGGCAATAGGGGGCGGACACCCCCTTGACTTTTCAGCCAGCAGGGGCGTGGTCATTCTGGGTTGGCAAGCAATGGTTGGTCATTACTTCAGTTTGTGTTCAGTATTTATAATGCATTATACAGCAAACTGCTTGCTCAGTTATTTTACAACATAGTTTATTTATAAGTACATATGTAACCAAAAGCAACAATATTGCAGTAGAAATTGTTGTTTTATTTTAATTGAAGCACGCAATACACAGAGAGAAAGAGAGAGGGAGAGAGAGAGAGAGAGAGAGGGGGGAGTGATACGATTAAAATGAACGTAGCTATGGTTCCAGGAAGATTAAGACATACCCACTTCCTGAACATCTTAAAAACAATAAGTGGGCCACAATGACTACAACTGCTATAAATAATAATTAATTAAACTGTGTGCACCCACGGTCTACTTTACGGAAATTTCCTATGCTTCCTGCACGATTAAATTGAAGATCAACCAACAAATATTACTGATTTAATCTCTTTTGAATAACGCGGAGCTTTTTTTTTTTTTTTTTTTAGAATGCCTTTCGTTTATCACATCAAAACACTTTGCAAACATTATTTTTTTTTTTTTTGCTACAGAAATTTATTCACCGATCACACTGGTAAGAAATCCACAACGAGAAATCCTGCGTAGACACGAGATTTAGGGAAGTCATTAATTGTTAATGTAATTTATAAGCCATCGCCAACACAGATCATTATGATAAATATTTAAGCGAGCGGTAAAAATGCTACAACCTATAACTGCAAGAAAATATCTCAATAAGAAAACTGCAGATCCGCTACCTAAGGAAAAATTTAATTCATTCTCGTATTACGTAATTACAGTCTTCCTTCACTATTCGCGAGAGAGCAAAAAAAAAGTGGTAATATATCATGACGTCACAAAAAGTTTGGAGGGATGATTTCCTAGAAAATGTTTTGTAAGAAGGTAGGGAAAACTCAGCTTGCCCAAGTTTTATATTACAAACATTAAACCAGCCGCAGTTATGAATAAATAAGTTGTTTTCCATTAGAGATATTTTACGACGTTTTAACTCAACGAACTGCGTTAACATTCAAGGCAGCTTCACCGGAAGCGAATTTCTTTCTTTTTTTTTTTTTCTGCAAGGTAAACCAGATCAAGATGCCGGCGAGATGAAATTCACGAGGAGGAATAAAAAACTGCGACGCGATTTTGCGCGCGTCGTTAAGTTATACGCTCGCAAATTTGCCGGCTGCCCTAACTACGGTAGTTTATATCACACTATTTTAAACTTTTTAACTGTGCAGTACTTTTGGAACCAACCCAAGTGTGTGTTTCGGAAGACGTAAAAAAGCATTTCGCGTTTCAACTAGTCATTCAGTTTTGCGTACTGTAATTTGTAAACAGCACCAAACTATTTCGCAACACCGCAATAAACTCATCGAGGCAAGTGATAACGAAACTATGATGATATAAGCAGTAAGAATATCAATTTTTTAAAGAAAGAGGGAGAAAGAGAGACAGACAGAGAGAGAGAGAGAGAGAGAGAGAGAGAGAGAAGTAGCTTACAATTTAAAGAAACGCGAGAAAATTATGCGCGAAAAAAATAAAACTTAAAATTAAACATAGCAAATATATTAATTTCGTTTGCCTTCAATTTCAATACCATTACAACATATCGTAAACAAGTATTTTAAAAAATTTAAATAACAAATTTACATTTCAAAATTGCATTATACGAACTCTTATTAAGAATCATCTTTATCGCGTTATAGAGGGCACAGTTTTGTATTTCAGCTGTTCGCGTCACCTAAATATCAAGCAAGAATGTGGAAATAAGCGAACAAAAGAATGGCAACAAAAATGGGCTATTCGCATATAACTGAGTACTTTCGAAATCAACGTTTATAATCTACTTTTATTTAGCATTTTTTTTATTCTTCCGCCACCTGGCGCAGAACTACATAATAGTATTCATGCGCTGATTGAATGAAACAGAGAAATTATTAGAAACGTAAATACGTAACGATTATATTTATGCTTCTAATATTTAACAATAAGCTTACCCCAGTTATAATTAAATTACAAAAAAATATTACACATTTTTGAGACGCAAAGCGGTTGAACTATTTCACCAAATTCGCTCGCTGTCAACTTTACTGGGAATATTCAAATCAATTTTGAAGTTAAAACACATTCAAACTATAGGAAGGATTTTTTCAAAAGTTGATTTCAAAAGTGATCCGACAAAATGCACCTCGGAGGGTACTAGCCCTGAACATAGGACAGCAAGCAGGAAAGTGTGTTGTGCGGTTGATGCACCGAGGAGCCTGGCGTTTATACGTGGGAAGGCTGGGCTAGAGAGCCACTGGGCTCTTTACATAAAATTGAGACACTTTTCTTAATAAAACATCGCCATAACGCTGGCCAGCGGTCGATATACGGCAGAGAGAGAGCCTGGAGTCATGGATATTGATATAGAAATTGAAATATGGGAGCGAGGATGGACGTGCAGTGTCCACCCCACCCAGGGATTCATGCACGTCGGTGGGACACACGCATAACGCGCCTCACTGTTCTAAGTCGTTCTCCCGAGGCGAAGACACCAAGAAACCCTTATTGTCAACCAGAAATTCCCGATTTCGAATCCCGAGAAAAGCGTGGTTATTTTCAACGTCCCCTTTTACAAATTACTTCAACGGATTTGAGTGTAAAATTCACGTTACTCTTATACTGGCCCTATTGCGTCTTACTAACAAGTCATGTATAGGCCGTTCACGGTTAAGTCAGCACTTTTTGAAGCTGTTTTATCAGACATAATATCCAATAAATACACTTCACTGTGGCCTCGGACTTTTGGTTTTGGGTATGGTGAATGTATACACTGTGTTTATTACTCGCATGGCAGGGTTTACTTTAACAAGCGGTAGAAGGATATTAAATGGCTGAAGGTAAAAAGTAACTAGGGCTTAAGAAGTGCTCACTTTAGCGTGAACAGCCTATAGAATAGAAAACCTTACATATAAATTCTTAAAAACATAAGAAAAACACCGGAAAACAATACTATTACTATGCTTGCCGTGAATTTTCAAAAGATTTCGCAATGCTGACGGTATCGTGTGCTCTTATAGTCAGGCACGACCAAAATAGAATCACAGAACTGTTATTTGAGGTTGATTGTGCTACGTAGATACACTTGAAACACAGAAAACGCAGTCAACATTGACAAGAGAAAGTGTGATACTTGAGCTTAGACAACATCCGCGGTTGGATGGCTTCAACTGCCAGGCGTTTTTAGGCGCCTACCCACGAATTTACAGACGCCCAGTACCCGAATAAACTAATTCTGAGTGGCCCAATCGAATACCAGAATGTCGCCTCTTAAAGACATGTTAATAAACCTGCGGATGTACATATAGGATAGTGAAGTCTAGTCTGCGTGCAATTATTTTTTGCGAATATCCGGTGCCGCTATCGACATTTACTTCGCAATACCGTAAAAAAATTCAATGAACGTTTGAAAATTTTTAACACTGGATGTGTTTCAATCGATTCGCAGAAAATTAATTTTTTACTTAGTTCGCTCTTAACTGAACACTCTTCAAATACTTTATTAGTTTCCGCCAAATGTAAACATTGACAATTTCGTATAACTCATATCTTGGATTCATGCATTCATCCACTGGAGCTGTGAAATTGTTATACACATAAATACCTCGCTATTAGTTTTATTCTTACTCTCTAGTTACATAAAAAAAAAAAAACAGAAACCAATTTTAATAGCAATTATTCCAAACACTACGCTATCACAGACATTAAGATCTCTTCATAAATTGTCACCAAAATTACTGTAGACTGTGTTTCTATCAACTTAAATAGGAAATTATTCTCATGCACGTAGCTTCACGTGTACATACGTCAGCCTCAGTTATACGTACTGTGCTTCACGCTGCTTGCCATTCGACTCAAGAATCAATGACGCTCTCCTAATAACAGTATATGACTTCAATAGATTATACATTCATGTATAACCTGCTTGAGGGCCCGATAGCAAAGAACTGTGAGATAAACTCAATCAGCGCAGGTATACGCCGTTCACGATAAAATGAGCACTTTAGAAAGCACTGCTTAAAATATACTTGCAAGCACATTCTGTATTCTCCCGCCTTATGTAAAATCAACGTTGATATGGGCCTCATCACTTTATTCGTGAATCGGTCATATAAAACTGTGAAATTATTAGGAAAGTAAATATATTACAAATCTGCTCATTTTTTCTTCGATGCATTAAAAAATAAAACAAAGTGAAAGATATAATTTAAGTTATCACAAATGATTACCTAATTATTTTTATTCAACGTAGAGATATGGAAATATTTTCCATCCATAGTTACCAACTTTACTAGACAAATGTCACTCGGTACACCCATTAAAATATATGCATTCAGGGACAGTGTCTTTTTCCTAAGGTTTATTTCAAAAGTGATCACATTATCGTGAAGAGCCTTTATCAATCATCCGTAGTCTACATACTTTTCGGAACGTACCCTGTGTGTTTAACAGGAGACAACGAGGTTTTGAGAGCCGATGAGGGTGAAGTGAGGTGAGTATGGATCAGCGTCGGAATGCAAGGGCGGGGGAAACTGGACATCCCCGAGAAAATTCACCGACCAGTGACTTCGTCCGGCACGATTCCCACGTGCGAATATCCGAGAGCGACCCCGCTGGGATCTAACCCAACTTGCTTTAGTGGGAGGCGAGCAGTCTGGCCACTACGTCACCACGGCCTCTCAGATGACAGAACATTTCCACGTTCTCGTAGTACTACCAAGGATCACTCTCGGAAAACATGTCTCTACACCTGATTTTAGGCTGTTCACGGTAAACTAAGCACTTTTGAAAGCCCTTATTAAGATCTACTTGTATGCACATTGTGTATTCTTACGCCTTATGTAAAACTAGCTTTGCCATGGACCTGGTCACTTTACCCAAGCGTCAGTATAGTGAAACTGTGAAATTATTAGGAAAGTAAATATGCTCATATTTACACTTCGATGCATTAAAAAAGCAGAAAGTGAAAGAAATAGTTTGAGTTATCTCAAATGGTTATCTAACACTTTTTATTCGACGTTAAGATATCGAACTACTTTCCATCCATCGTTACCAACTTTACTGGGCGCATGTCACTCAGTGAACCCGTTAAAATATATGCAGGTAGGGCCAGTGAAATTTTTCTAAGGTTGATTTCAAAAGTGCTCACTTTAACGTGAACAGCCTTTACCCCCCCCCCCCCACCCCCGTGATCAAGCTTCTCAGGCTGAGAGCAATGCAGCTAGGAGCTGCAGCAAGGGTGTACGTTTGGGGATTTCCACGGTAGGTAACATCAGTGGGCTGAGTCGCCGTCATAGCTCGAGGGACGTTGGACCTGACGGGGGCACAGTCCCCATGAAGGGTAGACAACCAAACAGTACGAATGGGGCCATATGTAAAGCATTCCTGTGTATGGGGTGTAGGCCTAACCCATAGATATCCCAGGTGTATGCGAACGGCACACCTTTAGATGAACCAGGACACACGACCTTGTAGGCCTGCCGGCCTCGCGGTTGGTCACCGTTATCCATCCGCACGATCAACGTCTGGAGTCCACCAGGCACAGTAATACCTAATATTCAACCGCTCGATTTTGAAGCCTCATCATCAGGACTTAGATAAATAGAGATATCAGACCCTCAAATAAACTACAGTCAGCTTGCAAGAGATCGGTGGCCAACCGTACGACTATATCTAAGGCTCTGCGCAAACGTTCATCCACGCATGACTTCGATGGCGAATTCTGACAGGCATGCTTTTGCAGTACTGCCAGCCGCCAAAGTCGAGTCCTAAGAGAGATTCCACTTAAGGCGCTCTCGGAGTTCCTCGAAGCAAACACAATTACTAAGCACATGCTCCATGGCGTACGGTGTAGTGTAGACAATATACTGATAACGGATTACCAAGTCCATACTTGTGATGTTTCGCCTTGAAAGTTGCCGTGTCCTGAGAGGAACTGCACTATATGATGGTCAGGGTAGATGTTCAGTTGCACCCTCTTCCGGACACTGGGAAAGATACCACAGAGAGACATACAGTTCTTTGTCTCCGCGAGATCTTGAAACTGCATGAAAAGGACCTGTGATCAAAACATTCCAGCAATACAGGGACGCCTGAAAAAGAAGTAATTTTTGTATAAAACGATGAAAAAACAATTACCATGTTTTGTAAGAACTGACGAAGTGATGCTTTAAAAGCATGCCTCCACGAGGGTTTAACTCCAGTAAAAACTTTTTTGTTGCGCGCACAGCCTTGCGGGGAGATAATGTGCTGTGTCGCGGAGACATCAGCCAACCCGGAACGCCTTGCAAAAGGACCTCCCACCTCCCGTGGCCCGTCGCGTATACCTTCACTCCCTTCCGTATGTCATTTTCCTCCACCTCACCTCACCTTGCTTTCTTTGCTTCCCTCCGCAGGTCTCCCACGTCCGCGGCCCTCATACATTACCGTCTCCACCCCCCACTCCACCTCCACGTCCTTCAACAAAGCCAATTGAGATTCCCTGCTAATGGCATATTACATTGTTACAGGCCCTCCACTCCACCACAGCTCCACCCCTATCCCTCCTTCTGGAATACAGTCGACACAAGTTAACAAGTTAAAAGACCGCTCTCTCTGCAAAATAGCACAACCCGCGTCGAAGCTTACCGACAACTCTCTCTCTCTCTCTCTCTCTCTCTCTCTCTCTCTCTCTCTCTCTCTCTCTCTCTCTCTCTCTCTCTCTCTCTCTCCCTCTCTCTCTCTCCCCTCCCTCTCTCTCTTTCACTCACATAGTTGATAGAAGAGTGCATGTAAAGCTCTGTTTAACTGGACTTTTGCAGCATTAAATTTACGGTTAAATTTTTTTTACACCGTCAAGAATATCCCTACAACAAAAAAAAAAAACCTTCTAAAGAGAAGAAAAACCGAGAGGTGCCACGCTAAAAGTGGTTTACAAGCTACTTCAACGTAGAAGGGAATAGAAATCTGTGGTGCTTGAGTTAAAAGGTAACTGAAAGTCCCGTGGAAAAATAAGAAGGAATATCTCTGTTTATGTAAGTCAGTCACAGTTTGCATTTATTGTAAATCCTTTATTAACACAGACAACTTAATCTACTAAGTCGATAAACAAAAATTACTGTAGCGATTGAAATACTGCCTAAAAAACGGAGAAAGCTTTAAAAATATGCTCTTGGTCGCAAACTAATAAAGGCTATGCCACGAAAATTACGTTTCAAATATCCTCTGATCTTATGATGCCAATCAATGGGACATGCTAAAGCTTCAGATTTGTAGAACTTGGTTTTGTATAGTACCGTAACGTTTGTTGGCTTAAGAGCCAATAAAATGAAACACCTATATAAATTGATTTCAACTGGATATATATCTTTTTGCTGAACTCAAGGTGAGACATCCACATTTTCTACTTAAACAAACCGAAGAAAAAGTATATGAATGACCTGATCACACTCAGGCGTCGTATGTCATACAATAATTTTACATGTCGATCTCCCGTGGCGCAGTCGGTTGGTGCGCCGCCAGACTGGGGTGCGGGAGGTTCTGGGTTCGAATCCTAGGCAAGGCATGGGTGTTAGTTTAAGTTAACTCGTAAGTTAGTTTATAAGCCGTCCCCTGATAAGCCCTTTCCAATCCAATAATTTCACATGTAAATAAATTTTGGCTTAAATTTTTATCTGTCATTTTTTACCATGGATGTTCATGGAAACATTGAATGCTGATGTACGGCCTAGATTCGTGCAGCAAAACACTTAATATAGATATTAGGGTTTTACGTATCTACAAAAATACAAATGATAGGAAATAATAAAAATACTTTTGTAGCTCCAAAAATTTCATTAGACTACAGTTTTTATTAATTATCAACAAATTTAAGGACTCAGTTTTAAAATCATTTCGAGTTGCTATGCCCCAAAGGTATTGTGTTCAAGCATTCTAAATTAGATGTTAATAAAATAAAATAAATAAATCAATTTTTATGTTTCATTAATACTACTTACAACAACTGCGAAGAATAAATACGAGAATAGTTAATAACTTTCAATGAGGTTTTTGGGTTACTTATTTCCTTATGACTTAGTCATTCGAAAACACATGCTGCGAATCTGGACCACTAAATTCAAGGTTATAATCTCAGGTAAACTATGGGAGAACGTGCCATTTTTAGATTAGGCATGTTTATAAGTTTATTATGAAAGACAAGCCCAATCAACCTACTAGAATAAAGCGCAATCAATGCTGGTCACATGTCAAAAGGGGTGGAACAGGGGCAAATTACAATACATTTTGATGTTCTATAACAACAATAAATGTTGCTCCAATTTAATTTTTAATAAAATAGTCAGATGTCAAATATAAGCTTATATTTACAAGCTTTTATATAACTTGCATTGTTTGTATGTACAGTGTCTGTCCGACCTCATTTATACCTCTTTGCAGTGAACTGGCGTTCAGTCTGCATTAAGTGCATTACTGTACATCTGGTTGCAGCCCGAAGTGTGGAAGGGGCCACCAGTGTTTAACTTCACTTTTTTAGTCTTTTCAGACTCGCATATTTTTTAAATTAATTGTATACATGTGCAGTGACTGTGTTTGCTAATGCCATTAACTTGTTTCTGAGAAGCTTGCATGGTGGAGACAAACTGGCAAGGTAGGTTTGCTGTTTTCCCCGCTCGCGTCTTGGAAATGGCTATCTTGTTTCGGTCGCGAGTGTACCCTCAGAGAGAAGTGGAGTACTCTCTCTCCTCCCCCAGATACACCCCAGACCAACCCAACCCTCCCTCCACCCACTCTTCGCTGTGTCGCACCCGAGCGAGCTTTCTTCTCTACTCCGCGGCCGGGCTGTCACAGGAAGGCAATGGCCCCTTCAGCAACCGGCTATGATGGATAGCGGCTCGGCATCAATTAAGATTAAACTCGAACAATACCTATTTAGAAAGCTTGCCGCAGGGGCAGCCGAGGACAAGACTGTAAAATAAGGGTGTGGGGGGACGGGGGTGCGAGAAGCAGCACCTATGGCTGTTCTAAGGACTCAACTGTCCGGTACTCGATCACCTAACTTAAAACAGTCAACAGAATAAATACCCTTTCACACGATCAAATATTTATTCAAAATAGCTTAAATTTTTATTAATTAGATTCTCTGAATGATACATGACGTCATAAGAATGTCATAATCGCGGCCACTCTCTCTTTCAATTTCTTGAATGTCTAATTCTCCTTCAAGATTTTCGTTTTGAACATGTCCTATGTTTTCTTGAATCCAAAATTTCAATTATCGATCATAGCATTTCTAATAATAATACTGTAAATAATCTCATGATAATAGAGGTGTGTGCCCACATTTAAAGTTGTTGCAAAATAAGGAGGCATATATATATTTTTAACAAGAAAATGTATAATAATATGAAGAAAATTTGTTGTGGTTTAACCAATTATTTTCGTATCGTAAACGAGTCGCAGATACTGCTAACAATTTACTTTTGGAATTGATTTAACTGGTTTCATTAAATAGTTTCTGATAAATTATCAAGTGGAGACTTGAAAGCTTATTTAATGCAATTCACTGAACTGCAAATTAATTAATTTTTTAGTTCAATAAATTGAATTCTAATAATGTCATTCAATAAATATTTGATTGTTAGAATGACCTTAAGACACACAAACATAGATTCCTCTCACGAAATGTAACATAATATTATGGCGGGTGTGTGTTGCGGGTGGGTTGAAACGTTCCTGGTTGTTTTCTAGTTTGCAAGGGACCACGGTGGTACGCTGGGAAAAAAGGTTTTGCTGGATAAAACAGAGTTTGTTTGGCCCCACTAAAATTAATTGTTTGTACAGGGGTAATTCAATATTTTATTGTTGAAACCAAATTTTTTTGTTGGTTTTTATTTGGTTGCCCCAAACTGTAACATTTGGTCGGCTGTACGTGCGTTATATAGTTTCAGTTATTACAAAAACAAGTGAAAGTAGCCCGACGGAGATTCGAATCCAGATCGTTCGTTCCCCCGCAAATGCTTCAGGTTTCTACTGATAGAAGAGGATTTTTTTGTTTTTGTTTTAATACATACAATTCAAATACTGGAGAACGTACGTGAATAAATATTCCAAGTTTTACAGTTTTGCTTTATTTTACTGTCGAACTTGTTTTAACAAAATGTTTTTTTTTTTTTTTTTTCCTCAATTATTAAGGTTCAAAAAATGCACTAACAAACACTGATACTATCCTAATCGTCACAAGAATTAGAAACAAACTCTCCAGCTGTGTTTTTTTTTTTAACGAGGGCAATCATGTGAGGCTAATTATTATTTTTTTTTTTTTTTGCCCATCACAGAGGTTTCGTTTATTCAAGCGTGTATTTTGTTAGATGAGCAAAATAAATTTTGTTACTTTTCAAGCTTTGCGTACTCAACAAAATATTTTGGGGATACCAGAATATATATTTGACCCTATACAAACAAGTACAGTATCTTGTTGGCTGGAGCAAACCTTTCTCTTAGTGTACAACATTCATACTCTCGCCTCCCAACACGATGAAACGAATTCGATTCCCGGCAGAGTCGCCTTCAATTTTAGCGCGTGGGAAACATGGGGGATGTTGCCATTAGTCAGTGAGTTTTCCAAAGCTGATCCCGTTTTCCCCGACACTACGCCATCATCACATCATTTCACCCTGGTCGGCAATGAAGACCTCAGATGTTAAGTGTCGTCAGAAATCCCTTTATCTCCTAGTATACACGTGCATAAACAGTTAACTGCAGTTTTCATATTTCTGACGTGACAGCACGTGTGTAATGGGCGTCTCGCAGGTTGCTCGTGAGTGACTGCAGTTCGTTCATTTTCAAACCAGCTCCTAGCGATAATAGGTTGCTGCTACGAGCGTGGAGCTGTACAGAGTTGGAAGCAAGCGCGCCATCGCCTGCAATGGTTCAACGTCCGTTAATGGTGGTACGCAAAATGCCAGATTATTGGAAGTTTCCGTCGCACGGTATTGCACACAAGGTGAAGACGGCGGGACGTGATTATTAAAGAGCACACACGATCACTTGTTTAAAAACACGGAAGTCATAAATATTTCTAGACACGCGAGGGGTTGGACCCGAACTATCACGTGATCTATCCGACGTCCTCGCCATGTGAACCATTTGCAATCATGGCCATTAAGAGGCCGTGTCATAAATTCAATCTCATATCTATTCTAATGTTATATTGTACGACAGTATTCTTCGAAAACTATAAACGGTAAAGATATCAAACTTTACATACAGTAGTGAAAGTTTACAATAAACTTGTCGGTTCTGCTTACTTAAAATTTATTTATCGTTCAGTATTTTCTTTCTATGATTAAAATTATGTCAGCAATTTTGGGATACAACCACACAAGTTAAAATTAAGACAAGTATTTATAAAAAAAATTACAAAAAAATTAAAAGGAGAATTAATGTTCATGTATTACCTTTTACTCAATACTATTATGGACATGCTGGGTGAATTATGGTGCGTATTATTACAACCCAAATGGTAACATGATAACTATCACGACTGTTGTGGAGATAGGCGTTTTTCCATATATATATATAGAGGATGAAAGCGTGTTATATGAGCACAGGACAGGAAACTCTTCATTTCATTTCTAGTAATCCCTTATCCAACTCTAGTTACATTTTCTGGAGCACGGACTGGAGTCCTTTCGTGTGGAATGCCATGATAGTTCCCACGTGTATAATACACAACACCGCATCACAGCATTGGTAAGTACACGAAAGTGAAATGGCGCGGTGGTTTCCCTCACGTAGACGTACCCATTCTCTGATTGGCTACGCGAGGCTCTGGAATCTGTCTGGTTCGCTACTGCGTACTGTAAAAGATTTCCTATTGGCAGGGCTGCGGCTGGCACGCAGTGTAACTGGTTGTTCAACTTATGTATTCTTAAGTATCCTGTGACCACGTATCAAAACATTTAACATGGTAGCTAAGACACAAAAAGAATCCAAACTGTGCACCATACAACGTAGACAGAGTTGTGGAAGTGAATTTCTGGAAATGTAATGATGTGTTTGCTCATATAACATGGTTCCATCCGCTGTATCACGAAAGTTTTCCCAAGTTTAAAGCTTTATTATAATTAGCATACTTTTCACGCACTGCAAATAGGAGTAAGCATGCCACTTGATCAAAAAACAAGAGTAACGACAATTTCTCTGGCGCACGAATTTCGTAAATTATGTTTCTAACTCTAACGACCAAAAACTCGCTGCAAAATCTTTTTCAACGTGATTTTATCTGAGACCTTCAGAACAGAAAGGTAAGTGATGAAATGTTCTTGTCCATCATTTCCTGCATTTTGCGTTCGCATGACTGTGCCATTTGATATTTAAAAAATTCTGTCGTTGTGAACATCCCCAGTGACTGACTCGTACAACTTACAGACATCTGTTGCACGTCGAATAACTATACCGACCTCTCATCACTGCGATGCAAATTCGATCCCAAGCGGATTCCAAGTCCGGATTTTTTTCACGTGAGAAACATAGCGAATATCACTATTCGGCGATACTTTCGCTCTGAAAGGCCTATCTCTTTTTCTCCCTGCTTAAGTCACTTCGTTCACGCGACCTGTTTGTCAACAGCGTATTCACCATTGAGTATGCAGTGGGTCAGATGACTAGAATCACTGATGTTAGACAAGCAGCAATAATCACCGTGCATTTACCTGCATATATGAGTTTCAAATAATGTATAGTAAACGGAGTATTTTTGTTGTTCTAAAATGACAATTTCTTTTCCATGTTTTCAACAAATACGTTTTCGTAAGACAATAATGGTTAGGATTCGGTATAAACCATGCCAAACATCTAATTTCCATAAACACGCGCACACACAACTTAAAAGAAAAAAGGCTGCTAGAAATGTTTACATTCCATTTTTTAAAGAAAAAATTAATTTCAAGTATTTTTTTGGAAAAAAACAATATTATTTATTGGTGATAAAAACGTTAATGAGTTCATTATAGCCATTATTTAATTTTATTATGAACAGTTTAGTGCTAAATAAAAATAATTTAATTTACAACCGCACCGAAAACGGCGACCCACCAACCCACAATTCTGCCAACGTACTATTTTATTAAACTTCGTAACATATTTTAGATTTACTGTTATAATGTTTTCCACATATTATGATTTATCTTCAACATCATTTTATTGTAGTAATTTTTTCAAGTGTATTTTTATTACACTATGAATAGATGAACATAATAACCTGATAAACTGTCAATTGAAAGTAACGCAATAAAAAATAATCCGAAACAAAAAAAAAACGGAAACGTGCACTGTCGTTTTGTTATTTCTGGACTATCGCAAATTCCTGTTTTCCTTACAACAACGGTGGCCAACTCACGGGGTGCTGTCGTAACTTATAAATAGCTAACTTAGAAAGACATAACTTAAAAACACATAATTTAGCATTATCTAAGTTATGCGTTTCTAACTTATGACAGTTCAAAGTTGTGATCGTTCTAACATGAAGGAATGACGTTTCTAAGTTCTGTGGTTTCTAAATTGTGTGTTTCTAAGTAATGATAGTTCTAGGTAGTGTGTTTCTAAGCTACGACCGTTCTAAATTATGACGTCCTAAGTTACAACTGTTCTAAGTTGTGATTTTCGAAGTTATGTGTGGTTCCCCCAACTCACGTCCGAGTGGATGTTCTAATGCACTCTTCCCTCGACAGCAAGGTCCCCAACGCGCAGCAGTGTTTGTAGGCCGGCGAGTTCTATTGTACACTCGCGCGTGCGTGCATTTACGGAAGTTGCCGCTGTCATCGCTTCAACAACCACCCTTCTTCTGGAGACATGCTCCCCCCTCCTCCCCAGTCACCATCCCCTCGTGCTTCCTGTCATAACCGTGACGGCGATCCCTTCTATGCGCATACCCTTCCCCGTCCTACGGCGAGAAGAAAAGGGAAAAGATAATAAATAAAATGTGTACAATAAGCGAGAGTGAGTCATTCACTTAAGCGCAGAGAGGACGTCTTGTTCTCGGATCACTGGCTGCCATTTCTCTTACCGCTGTCATAATGACACCCCTGGTCCCGTGGTCCCCCTACTCACTTATCCGCCACTGCTCCTCCTTCAACCCCCCCCCCCCTTCACGGCCCCTCAAGGCAGAGGCCACTCAGGACAAATTGTTCCAAAGGGGGATGCTGCAGGCTGCTCTAGGTGAAAGATACGACTTTCGCGCAAACTTCCCTTGGAAGTAGGGGAAGTTCATTACACCGCGCCAGACTTCGCGAGGATGCGATGTCGACGAGTTCTTCACGTCAGTAACCAGACCCAAGAGGAAAAAATGACAATGAAGAATGAGTTTCAATTAAAATTGCGATACTCCGTTGCATCGCCTTGCAACCTTGACGGGATCACAGAATTTTCTTTTTCTTTTAATGGCAGAGCCATCCTGAACTGGTTACTTAAAAAAAAATGCAAACGTAAACTAGACACAAAGCCTGTGTTCCGACAAGAAATGAATAGTTTGTAATTGTTTGCATCGAGAGGACTTCAAACACCTTGTTATCAGAGTGGGAGAGGCTGCCACAACATTCCAGAAAGGTCTCTGGCGTTGTGAATCTTGTATGTTTGTAAGTTCCACAATTCACAAGCCCTTTTCTTAAAAGCTGAGTAAGATAACCTCAGGAACTCATTAAAAAGCAATAAGATAAGGGAGTGCTGATAAGATAGCTACCCCCTCCCCAACCAACATATAACAAAACGTTTTTTATGACATTCTACACAGGCATTTAACAAGGCAATTTGAAATAAGATGCCAGTGTGTCTTAAATTTGTCTACACTTAAATTATGTATTTTAAACATTTTAAATAGTTTTTTACTATTTAATTTTCACTATTATTAGAATGTACAGTAGGGCATAAGAATAACATTTGTCGTACCAAATTTGGTTGGTTTCTATGTGCTTATAATTTTGACAATTTTTCACTGTGGACACAAGCACAGTACAAAAAAAAAGATTAGGAAACGAATAACGCTGTCTGAAAATGAAGACTTAAATCTAGTTTCCCCCTTTCGAAACATGTTCACTCAACACTGCTTGACAACCACGATACGAAATAAATTTTCGCCTTATATTTATTTTGTACATAAAAGTGAACAGTGTCATGAGCCAACAATTCTGTTCAAGTTCCTGTAGGCCGAATAGAACCAGGCGTCTGAATTTCATAAAATAGACAGAATTTTAATGGTTTGCCGGTTGTAAATGTCCATTTTTTTTCTGTCTGTTTTATTTTTCCAAGCATTATATTAACTACAACAGATGCTATTTAATTTCTGGATGCCAGGAAATGGGCACTGGCGTTCAAGCGAGATTCTGCTATCATAACTACATTCGTTACAGCTATACTGCCTACATATTTTTTGTCTGTTTTATTTTTCCAAGCATTATATTAACTACAACAGATGCTATTTAATTTCTGGATGCCAGGAAATGGGCACTGGCGTTCAAGTGAGATTCTGCTATCATAACTACATTCGTTACAGCTATACTGCCTACATATTTTTTTGTCTGTTTTATTTTTCCAAGCATTATATTAACTACAACAGATGCTATTTAATTTCTGGATGCCAGGAAATGGGCACTGGCGTTCAAGCGAGATTCTGCTATCATAACTACATTCGTTACAGCTATACTGCCTACATATTTTTTTGTCTGTTTTATTTTTCCAAGCATTATATTAACTACAACAGATGCTATTTAATTTCTGGATGCCAGGAAATGGGCACTGGCGTTCAAGCGAGATTCTGCTATCATAACTACATTCGTTACAGCTATACAGCCTACATATTTTTTTGTCTGTTTTATTTTTCCAAGCATTATATTAACTACAACAGATGCTATTTAATTTCTGGATGCCAGGAAATGGGCACTGGCGTTCAAGCGAGATTCTGCTATCATAACTACATTCGTTACAGCTATACTGCCTACATATTTTTTTTTAAAACAATTAACATTTTTCTTAATGTGTCATCCATGCGTAGTTACTTAAATGCATTTGCAATAAATAATTATAATATGCGTGACAAGAAAATTAATAAGTAGTTTTTTAATATTATTTAACAAGTTTTTGTAGTATTTAAAAATGATACCTTGGTGCCTGGTTTCATTTTACTGTACTTTATCGCATTTAGTTCCAATGAATTGTTTTTTGTTTTAATTTATATAGCAATAGCATTACACGCTACAAGAAAATCATTTCCGAACACGATGAAAATCTGAATTTAAAGTTGCTCGTCAAGAAAACCAACACACAATGAAAACGGCCGTAAACATATCTCTATTCCGCATAACTTCACTACGATTGAAGTCGAAAATAGTTCGGCAGTGAGGAAGCTACTAACCTACGATGCCTGGCCTACAGATTTATTCCCCTGCATTTGTAAACAAAGTGTTCGCTAAATTCTTTTACGATGCTTGAAACGATTCTAGATGGTCTGCATTGTGTAAATATTTTCAGTGCAGAACAAAGGCGTGCAAATGTCATTTCAGCTTGCAGCACGTGAACGAATATACGCCTTTGTCCTAAACATTTCAGGAAAAAAAAAAGGGGGGGGGACCATACAACTTATTAAAAATATCAGAGCAAATTTATACTGGAGTAAGACAAATTTTCTAGAAGAAGAAATTTTGAAACTAGGAATACACGACAGACAAAAATTAAATCTGTAAGGAAAAAGAAAAATTTAAAAATAATAAATCGCATCATACAAGTATAACACATTATATGCTTAAACAACGACTCTTTGAATGAGACCTTCGTTAGCAAAATATTACGCTAGCACGAAGTCAATTATAGGCGGTCTGCATTTAGTTGTGGTTTTCGAAGACTTTTCTCAGTTTTTTCTTCTTCGAGCTCGTTCTGCGTCATTTCGTTACGTGCGAAAAAAAAACTACCATGGACCTGTTGGTTTTTATCTGTATGATGATGACGCGACACAGCGAAAGTGTTACGAAAAAAAATGTTTATATTTAATCAGCTTTTGATATTATGTGTTTGAGAAAGTTAACTAAAAAAAAAAAAATCAATATATTATTTATTTCTGTAATACTATTATATTACTCTAATATACGCTTCGTAAAATATAAATATTTTTTTTGGCGTATACTGGTTTTGGAGAATTGAGTGTAAAAATCTTAATGCTACTATCTCGCCAACTATTGAATAACATATCATTTTCGATTACAGATTATAATTACTTACGGTATTACTTTTTAGCCCCAAGAAAAAGCATTGGACTTTCAAGAAGACTGCCAAAAATGTCTAATATATCTAATATATATATTGTCACTCTACAAAAAGTCCTTACCAAAAATGCGGTCTGTACAACTGTGTGCATCACTTCTGATAAGTTTTTGTTATTTAATTCACCGCAGTGGAGATAATTCGCCAAGTAAGTAACATCCGTGAAATAAATTAATACGACCAAATCAAATTACATACTGTGATCTAACATAGATCGGTTTCAAAACCTATTTTGCAGAATGCTTTGACGCCATGGTGGCTCTCTGACATTAAGATTCCTAGTCGACATGTCACATTTCTACAATCGATACGCTCATTTGACCCAAGTACCGTACACACGTATTACCTAAATATAACATTTGGTATATCTGTAACACAGTAACGTATTCCCATTGCCAAGTTCTGACGTGTTAAACACACGACGTAATAAGGTTTATTATCTTCATATCCGAACAACACACACCAAAATTTCAACAAAATTTGGTCAGTCCTTAACGAAAAGCTAAACTCTTAAGATTTTCTCGTACTACTCATACGTAGGCTAATCGTAATTCATTTTCAAAACAGTAGTTTCTAATATTGAAGGTAAATTGCTACATCTGTGAAACTAAAACATTTCAATGAAACGTCACACGATAGTAGGCAGTATGCTATATGTACAGTGCCTACCATAAATAAATGTAAGATCTCCGTTTAGTCACAATGAAGGATATCGTCATCAGAAATCGGAGAAGTGTCCTAAAGGTATTTGTTTGAAGGAAAAAAAACCGTAATATTAAATTACTTATTTCGTTTTGAAGAGCACCATGTGCACGACAAAAGTGTTATATAAGCAGTTTTAACTTCTTCCAGGGAATTACAATATATCGCTTCTATACTGAGCTATAGCCTTTGTAAACATACCAGGATGGATAACGACGCATGGCTGGTAACATTCAAACTGATAACAAGCGCTGATATTAAGAAAGGTATCGAAATACAATATTATGAAAGTTTCAAGCGCTACATCAGCGCAGGGTTTATTAAGGAAAGTTGTCATCTGCCGACTTAAAGGAGCCTGCTCACATGAAAATTCATTATTTTTTATTTGTACGAAATAATTTTCGACTCATAGACATTACTTACAAGTACTATTTCTTCGCATAAAAAAATTAGGTGGCATATTTTTCACACAGTGTCCTGTCAAAATCTCAATTTTAATGTTTTTAAGTGAAAATAATAAAAACCAACCCAATTACGGAAACGAGACAGATCGCATTGAAATGAGATAACATGAGTTATTTCAAGGGATCTTTAAAATAGCTCTATGAAAAGTTTCCGCAAATTTTAAAAATTGCTTAATATAAAAAAATCATTGCATATTTTAGCAGTCTATATATATTTTTTTGTAAAATAACCTTTAAAAGCATTCCTTAAAATGAATTAGGACATGGTCTTTCAGTCACACTTGTTAAAATTTCTGTACAGGCTGTTCACGGTAAAATGAGCACTTTTGAAAGCTGTGCTTGAGATCTACTTGTAAGTACATTGTGTATACTTCCGCCTTACATAAAATCAACATTGCCGTGAACCTCATCACTTTATTCATATGTCGGTCAAGTGAAACTGTGAACTTATTAGAAAAGTAAATACTTTACCAATCTGGTTATTATAACACTTCCGATGCATAAAAAAAAAGAAAGCGAAAGAAAAATTTTAAGTGATCACAGATGTTTACCTAACACTTTTTATTCGACGTTAAGATATGGAACTACTTTCCTTCCATCATTACCAAATTCATTGGGCCCATGTCACCCTATGAGCCCGTTGAAATATACGCAGGCATGGGCAGCGAAATTTTTCTAAGGTTGATTTCAAAAGTGCTCACTTTATCGAGAACAGCCTATAAATAATTTAGTTGATCAAAGTTGTGATTTTGACGTACCACAATGCAAAAAAAGATGTGGTCTAAAAAATTTTTTATGCAAGGAAATGGGGACCAGCACTTGTAAGTAATGGCTACGAGTTGAAAAGTATTTCCAACAAATATAAAATAACGATAGTTTCCTGTGATCAACGTCCTTAAAGCATTGCATATGTCAGTGCTGACACCTTCCTCCCAGTCAATCGCAGAAGGGGGTTCGAACCCGGAACCGCGGCCAACAACCCAGCGGCGTCGGGGGGGGGGGGGCTGAAGCACCCCCCCCCCCCCCCCATAAATTGAATCGGCCCCGAGATTGAGAGTACGAGAATGAGTCTCGCTGGCAAGGGGGGAAGTGGGGGCGTGCGGGGGTGAAACGTGCGTGTATGCGTGCAAGCGAGAAGGACGTCTGCGAGTGGGATGGGAGCAGGATCTCCATTGTGGGGAGAGAGCGCAGTTGAGTGGTAAGCGCTACTTCTTCCCTCGCCCAAGCCGTGCTTCCCCCGTCTGTATTGGTTTAACCAAGTTTATCTTCCCCGCGCTTACTTACCAGAGGCAGTCAATATCCCGGGGATATCTGTCGGTCCGCCTGGCAGCAGAAGGGGGGAAAGGGGCCTGCGAGGTGGTGTAGGGGGTTGTTTTTGAATCTAAGGACGTCTACGCGAAACCGCATGGCGGCGCGCGCTTCGTTTCTACGGACGCCGAGGGATGGGATACACGCGGACACATGCCTGAAGAACGAGGGAGGAGAGAATCAGAGAAGGAGAGCAGTGGTTGCTACGATGTACACACGTGGCAATGTCGACAGACCGTTTAAATTACGTATACACTTAAGGGAACTACCTACCGGCTGAGAGGTGCGAAATTTTAGTATAGGAAATCCCATGTTAAATGAACGTTCTCCTCAGTGCTTTAATTTTAGAGATGGGCATTTCAAACAGCGGAGATGTTTCCATAACATGTATAGACTGCTTGCAAGGAATTTTTAACATCGATGTTTAAAAAAAAAAAAAAAAAAGTACGTACTGCCTATCTATATTGAAAATATACGATCGCAGGGGATCTTCTCCTAAAAATCCGTGAAGAATACGTTTCATTTAAAACACCTATCTTTAAAATTAACGCACTGAGGCAAAATCTCCTTAACATGGGATTTCCTATCAAAATTTCGCAGCTGCCAGCCGGTATGCAGTGCATTTAAAGAGCCCCGCCTGGCTAGCGCACGAAGTGCATACTGAGAGAATGGTTTGTTCCAGACAACCAAATACTTGTTTAAATAAGGCCCAACACATAATTAGTAGCCCCAACAAATTATTTTGTTCAGTAAACTAAACTTGAAAAGCAACAAAACAGATTTCGTTTATCTAACAAAATACATGCTTTAGAGACTGTCAACAAAATATTTAGTTGAGGCAAGTGTATATAGTCGTTTGGCCACTCATTTGATTGCCTTCGTCCGAAAGTAGGTACAGTTCGTGTGTTTGTTTGTAATTTTTTTTTGTCAGTTAGGATAGTAACAGTGTTTGTTAGTGTATTTATTGATGCTGAATAATGGCACTAAAATTATAATAAAACATGTGAGTGAAGGGATTTGGCCGGCTCTTAAGATCGAGGTCTTGAGAGCCTATGAAAGTGAAGCGAGATGAGTATGGAGCAGCCCCGGAATGCAAAGGGCGGTGAAAACGGGAGATCCCTGAGAAAACCCGCTTACCAGCCGTATCGTCCGACACGATTACCATGTGCTGAAATACGCCGTGAATCAAACCCGGTTCGCCTTGTAGGGAGGGGAGTGCTCTAGCCGCTCCCCTACCGCGGCCTCGCCAGATTTTCGTAGTGGGGTCTACGCACGGAAATAATTTAAAAAACGTTTCGTGCCCGAAAACAAATTTCAAGTTCTTGTTTCATTCAACTAGAAGTATTATTTTCTGGCTTGAAAAAAAGCCCGCGTGCTTTCATTTTCAGTTTCAGATGCTACATTTTCAATAGCGAAACTTGATACCTGTCTTTAGACACGCGTCATAATTTTATCTTTATTAGCGTGCCATAAACATACAGGATCACTGCTTAATGTCACGTTCAGGCGAGTCGCCGACGGAATGATTTCTTGTCAGTTGAACGTCTTGCATGTAGAGGCGATGAGGCAACTGGTAAGTATGCAAGAGTCGACCTTCGAACTCACGCGTTTCGAGTCGCCGAACGCGTAAAATATCTGCAGGCAGACGGGGCCCTTAAGCTAAATTACTCAAAAATACACACCTACACACACGTGTTCCAGAAGTCTTCCCATTACAAAACAATGCACTTTAAAGCCTAGAATTTTTCTGTTTGTATAAGTGTCATACTAAAAATGACATTCCTGAACTTTGTATACATACAAATAAAGCGAATGCGAAACTAATTTATTTGGAAGTATACGAAAACTATACGAAAAAAAGAATGTGTTCTGATCACACCTTCCATATACTTAAGGGAGGTAACGTAATAAGAATATTTGGTAACTTGTAAGTAACGCGTAAAGAACACACGAAAGACATTACGCAAATTTTACACACAACTTTTGAAATTACACTTATTTTGTTTAGATTAACAGAAATTGGCAACGCTGACACGTGGGAACACAGCCGGAAGTGGAGAGGCGAGTATCCCGGCTGTACAGTGGAGTTGGCCACAGCACGCCTTCCTCCCCCCCCCCCCCCCAGCTCTACCACCCTACCCATTCGCTAGGACCATCCCACTCGATCCCTTCCCAGCCCTTTCGACTACTGCAATCCCTTTCTTATCGGACGACGCTGTCTCGCAGCGCCTGGACTGGCGCCAGTCTGACGGTGACCTGGTAAGGAACTACTTTCACTTCCCGTGGGTCAGCTCAACCTGCCACGAGAGGCGACTGTACGCTGGGGGACCGAGTCGCTGCACATATTGAATTATCTTTCTATTAGGAAAAAAAAAACTCACATACAGGATAAACACAGAGGCTGGAAAAACACCGACAAACTCCGATTGCATATTTCTTACGAAAAAGAAAATCGAAAAAAATATATGAAACGCATAGTCGATGATGCCCCAGAAGGGTGGTATAGTCTGTTTACGAAAAAGTAAGCACTTTTGAGGCCCTAGTTACTGTTTCCTTTCAGACAATTTTTATCCTTTAACCACCACCTTTTAAAATAAATACTGCCCTGTAAGTAACAATAATAATAAACACAGTGTGTATTTTCCAACGCACTTTAAAGTTAACGTCTAAGGCTAAAATAAAATGTATTTATTGATTATTATTCCAAATGCGAGAGCTTTCAAAAGTGCTCACTTTACCGTGAATAGCCTATATGAGCCTTCAGGGTGGAGTTGAAACACGTGTTTTTTTTATTTTTTGTAAATATTACAGAAATGTCTTGAAACCGAATAAATACACCCTGGATAATGTGTACGTAGTTGAAAGATTATAGGCTGCAAAACCAGTCACTGCCATTTAATTATGCCACAGAGAAAATAAGGTTTACAACCATGTAGCTGTTAATAGTTAGGACATGGGCATCTATGGAATAGGAGTTACAAGGGGGGCTATGGACAAGCGGCCACCATCTCGGAATTTTTCTTTCTTCCTTTAAAAAGCATTAAAATTACCAGAATTTTTCTAAACATTTTCCGGATTTCCTCAAAACCAGCTAAATTTTCCCACAAAATAGTAGCTTTGCTTAATACGGCTGGTATTTGTTTAATACGGCTGAGTGTGGCTGGAATTGAGCAATTGCCATCCGTTTTGGGCAAACATTTACAAGCACATTTAATCTCACGCTCTGTCATTCCATGTCAATATCAACCATCTTGTTTCAAGACTGTTCCAGTTCATTGCCCTGCCATGCTACCTCATGTCACTCCACCTTGTTACAAGCATACTATACTATCTATGCTAATTAAACCTATGCTAAGTACACCTATGCTAGTTACACATACGCTAATTGCACATATGCTAATCACACATATACCAGTTACGCACGCACACGTTAATCACTGTCCACCATCTTGCCTTCACCATCGTCTGCTAGCAGGTAGTCACCATCTTGTCTTCGTCATCTGCTAGCATACACCATCACCGCCATCTTTGATTCCCCCGTGTCCACCAGAGTTAAGCACACATTTGCGTTTCTCCATTTGCTCACCAGGGCCTCATCATCTCCCTGTAGTCGTCTGCTAGGAGCGCGACCATCGCCATATTCGTTTCCCCAGTCGTCTGCTAGAGGCGCTACCATCAACACCCACCATCGTCGTTTCCGATGTCGGTCGCTAGGAGTGCTGTCGCTTAAGGACGAATTTCGATGAGCAGTAAAAAGGACTATCGCTTTACACTCACTAAGACGAGTTATGAATAAGCACGTTACACTCCTAAGACAGATTATGAATAAGCAAGTTAAAATGAACAAAAATGGTCGTCTTGCGTTATCACTTGAAACCCCACCGTTTGCGAGGAATTCGCGCATAAAGGCCGAAACCACTGCGTTTCTTTACCTGGCAGACAAGCAACGCGCTACACACATAACGTACTATTAAAAAAAAAGGAGTTGTTCAAAGTGCCCACCATCATCTTAAACGCATAGGTTACAGCGTCATTATCCTGGATGTCATTTCTCAATTTCAAATACTTTCTGTAATAGTTACAATAATTAACTTGTGTTTAAGCTCCACCACTAAGCATCATCGACCATACGTCGCATATATGTTTTGGAATTTTTTTTTTTTTTTCATAAGGAATATGCAGGCGGAGTTTATCGGCGTTTTCGGACTCACTCTTTAAAACATACGTTTCTGTATAGCAAAGAAAAGCATCTCTTTGACGCTCTTTTGTTTGTACTATCAAAATCTGACTTTAATTCAAAGGGAATTTAAAGGACCTTATATTTGTTGTCATTAAATTTTTTCTTTATACATTTATTGTTTTGTAACAGTAGGTAGGCCTACGTATTAATTTTCTTTAAAGCGAAGAAAAATTTTTCTTCATCTTGGTTTCTTTACGGTATAGAATGCTGCTTTAAAATAATATTAAAACCTCTCTTTTGTTAATTATAGATTTTAGAGCCAAACAAAACTTTATAAATGCTACGTTACCAAACAACAAATTCCTTAGATCATCGACATTATAGTTTAAACTTCAAAATACAGTAACTGAATGTATTACAAGGGGCACTGCTGAATTATTGTAACCATAATGCAAGGTTATCATTACCATTATTATAAATATTAAACAAAGATTTTATTTGCGGCAAACAAAATTTGCAGTGGTCCAAATTGAAAGTTATATTTTTTTTTTTGCGGTAACAAAACATGTGATGCAGCAAATAAACTGTTTTAAAGTGCATTCGGTATGGCGAGGATAACTTCGTAAATCAGGTAATACAAATTATACGTTCAAGTTTTTCTACATATTACTCATGGAGAAATCCAAGATTTATGTTTACTTTAAACCTTAAACATGGCTAAAGTATTAACGATTGGTAGTTCATCTGTTTCATAAACATGTGTGTCGTGAATACTACATATAAGATGTTCCCCGAATATGTGGTGGGTAATCGGTGAGTGGGTAGTACACCCCAAAACAACACGAAATGTCCCTGTCCACATATGTCCAAAGGTCGATAGATGACGAGTTGCAGACCTTACAGTGTTGTACTGGATGTATTCGTCATAGTCTTCCTGACACATTCCAGTTCGAGTAGCTGTAGCCATGTTCGTGTACTTGTAGAGTGATACATCACTCTACAAGAATGGAATTTTCCAGCTTAAGCCGTACTTTTAGAGTGATACATCACTCTACAAAAACGGCTCATATTGTCCACCTTGTGCTTAAATGAAAGCCTGAATACGCCGCACTCGCTGGCGAAGCACTGCTATTCCCGTAACTAGAGTTGCATACACAATGGCATTGAGATACCCCCACAGGTAATAGTACAGTGGACTGAGATCTGGGGAACGTGCAGGCCACGCTATTAATCTTGCACGCTACATACACCTGCGCGAGACAAGCAATAACACTAACACCATCCATCTGACCACATAAATAGGCTCACCTCGTAAAAAAATCGACTATTAAAGGCTTTTCACGGTAAAGTGAGCACTTCATAAATGAACCTTAGAAAAAGTCACTGCCCCTCCATGCATATATTTTAATGGGGGCACTGAGTGACATTTGCCCAGTAAAGTTGGTAACGATGGATGTGAAGTAGTTCCCTATGTTAACGTCAAATAAAAAGTGTTATGTAAAAGTTAGGGATTACTTGTTAATGCATCGAAGTGCAAAAATGCTCTGATTTGTACTATATTTACTTATATCTAATAATTCCACACTTTCACTTGACCACGCATGAATAAAGTGATGAGGGCAATAGCAATGTTAATTCTACATAAGGAGGAGGACTACACAACGTGAATACAAGTAGATCTCAAGCAGGGCTTTCAAAAGTGCTGAGTTTGCCGTGAACATCCTATACCAATACGTGTGGTGCAATGTTGGACGGTATGTAACTCGGAAACTAACGACTTTTAGGACATATGTTCATAGGGACATTTTGTGTTGTTTTGGGGTGTACTGTCCACTCCCCGATTACATCCCACATATTTGGGAACACTCTGTATATAGCCAGACGACAGAAATAAAGTCTCAACCGTTAATACGTGGGAAAAGGGAGAAGATTACAATTTTATTTCAAGTACACGCGCGACACGACCTCTTCAAGAATTTATGGAATTCCATTTTGATTAAGCTGTCACGTAAATACTGACCTGCAGGATTCAGCGATTGGAAATTTCCGAAATTTTAGCGACATGTTATCCTGATAAAGAAATTTATATTGCATTCTCTCAGGCATTCCTTCATAAGCTACGGGTTTACGCTCACACGGAAAAACAAAACACATCGCAGCACGTAAGAAAATCGAAGGACTTTCTGGGTGGGGGGGGGGGGGGGGAGGACGAAGACTCGCAACGAAACGTTAAAATGTACGGGCAATGTGTGTTTTTGATTAACACTTGCCTAGTTTTTGAATTCGTACTGAGTTTTATGCCTGGTTATTTTCAGATTAACGTGAATACATACCTAAGGCTGGTTTCCAACACTTTTCGAAGGACATGCCGATGCAAGCCCTAATAATATCAACGACGTGGCCAACAAGGAACTAAAATCACGTGCTGCAAGATTTCCATAGCTTCACACGGTTCACGTGAAATAATTAACCTTCGGCGGGGGCGTCTCCGCTGCTCTCCCGTGCGCTTAAAGCGTTTTTTTTTCTCGAGTCGGCCGGCGCTGCTCAGTACTTCCTCATCAATATTTATTTTAATTTTCTTCTCCCTATTTTTTATTCGATGAAGAGGGGGGGGGGGGAGGGGGTGAGCCGGGAGGCGAGCGAAGACTTCTAAATGACTCCTGACAAGCCGGAGAAGACGGCGCTGCGAGTAAAACAGGCGCACAGGAGAACGGAAGCTGTTTGTGCGGAGGAAGTACGCTCCGACCGTAGAATAAACGAAATCAGATGGAAATGTAAACCTGATCATGTATTGCTAACTAGATATAGAGTGAAATCGATTATACCTATTTGCTGGGGAAATGAAATCTAAATTCAATCAAATTAGTTAGTTAACTGACTATATATTTTTAGCTGGTTTTATTCAAACAGTACTGTTTGGTAAAATAAGTGCTTACTTATCTGTGGATCATTCATGATAAACATTAAGTCAAGATTATCATGCAACTTGAACTATCAGCGCCATGTTTAGTTGAGGGAGAATAACCACACAGGAAGACTACTGTAGGCTGTTCACGGTAAAACGAGCACTTTTGAAAGCCCTGCTTGGGGATCTACTTGTATACACGTTGTTTATTCCTCCGCCTTATGTAAAATTAACATTGCTATGGGCCTCATCACTTTAGTCATGCGTCGGTCAAATGAAACTGTGAAATTATTTAGAAAGTAAATAACTTATTTTACAAATCTGCTCATTTTTACACTTCAGTTAGGTAACCATTAGTGACAACCATAGTTATCACTTTTTATGCGACGTTAAGATATTGAACTACTTTCCATCCACCGTTACCAACTTGACTGGGCGAATGTCACTCAGTGCGCCCATTAAAATATAGCCTTATGCATGCAGGGACACCGACTTTTTTTCTAATGTTCAAGTCTAAAGTGCTCACTTTATCATGAACACTCTTTATAGAAGTTCATAATATAGTGAGCACTTTTGAAATCAACCTTTGAATAATATCACAGCTCCTACTTGCACTCATATTAGTGGGCACACTGAGTGACATACGACCAGTTATTTCCGTAACGACGGAGAGAAAGTACCTCCGTATTTTAACGTCGAATTGCAAGTGTTAGGTAAACATTAGTAAAAAGCATTACAGTTTTTTTTACAAGTTTTCTGATTTGTTTAAAGCATTTAAGTGTAAGAATTAGGAGATTTGTAAAATATTTACGTTGCTAATAATTTTACAGTTCTACTTGACCGACGCATTAATAAAACGAACAGGCCCACGACGATTTTAATCTTACATATTGCGAAACAATACACAATGTTCGTACGCGTAGATCTTGAGCAGGGCCCTCAAAAGTGCTCAGTTCGCCGTGGACCGCCCATAGCAACTTATTCCGCGAACTCCAGATGCACTCGCCAGGAAAATGGAGTCACTGGCCAACAACACGTCGGCGCGCACCGAGAGGAAATCCAGCCAAATATTTTTTTGTAAGTAGCGAAAAAGTATATATAGTCTATTCGCGGTTTCTTCACACTTTTTGAATCCAACCTTTTATAAATCACCCCATGTAGGCCTGAGTTATGACGTGTTTTTTTTTTTTTTACTAAATCTGTAATGCATCACAAGCGTTTTATATCTCTGTTTACATAAAATTATATTATTTTTTGTTACATTAAATTTTTACCAATATTTTATTTACAAAGCATAATATTTCATTTATAATAAATATTTATAAAAAAAAACAGTGAGAAAACACGTGGTGTTGGTAGCGCCTAGTAATAAATAGTTCTCATACAAAATATTACTACAACTGAGAGTGTACAAATTCGGTGCGTTGCTCTTTGGTGAAATTTTCTAGACTTATTTAAGCTTAGTTTGCACGAGGCGGAGGAATATTCTGGAAGTAAAACTTTAACAAAGCTTCAGAAAAGTGCGAAGTAATTGCGAGTTGATTATACAGTAGTTGCCCCAACAAAATATCTTGTCGAGTAAACAAAACTTCAAACGCAACAAAAACAATTTTGCTCATCTAAGAAATACACGCTCAAATGAACAAAAACTCCCGTTTTGGGCCAAAATAAATTAAGACTATAAACGAAATGGTTAGTTGAATAAAATGCACATATTTGTTCGGCCACCCATTTGATTATCTTCGTTTCAAAATGAATATCGAGAATTTATTGTGTATTTTTTGTGACTATCAGGATAGAAATGGTGTTTGTTAGTACATTTATCGCTGCTTAATAGTGGTATATACATTATAATAAAACAAGTTTAGAAAAAAAAAAAAAAAGAAAAAAAAAAGCTGTAAAACTTGAAATATTTATTTGCGCACGTTGTCCAGTGTTCGAAATGTACATATTTAAAAACACTCCTATTTAGCCAGTAGTCACTTCAGGTGAGGTTGCTCGGACATCGCAAATGATATCGGTTCGAATCTCGGTTTGACTTCCAATTTCTTTTATATTAACTTAAACT
The DNA here is from genome assembly GCA_029891345.1 of Dryococelus australis. Taxonomy (NCBI): domain Eukaryota; kingdom Metazoa; phylum Arthropoda; class Insecta; order Phasmatodea; family Phasmatidae; genus Dryococelus; species Dryococelus australis. The sequence continues at coordinate 40,261,276 of CM056995.1, read as the reverse complement.
GTTTGATTTACGTAGATGCATACGAATCATTATTAGCGCCAACCAAATTTTCGCTTGAAACAACCTAATAAGAACAACATAATAATTTGGTCTCAACAACAAAATATTTCATTGTCCCTATACAGACAATGATTATGGTTGCGCCAAACAAAATTCGTTTGATTAAAAAAAAAAAGAGCGCGCAGTTTGCCAATCAGCGCCAGGTAACTCATTTTGTCTATTCTGTGCCTCGACCCTGAATATGCCCAAATTCTATTACTCCGCAGTACACAGTAAAGACATAGTAATTCTTTACTTGTTACCAAGACGAAGTTGTCTATAATTTAATTTATTAATTGTAACAATACATTTATAATGCATGGAGCATTCCATAGATTTGACTATCAGATGTCCGTGTATAACAATTATTGAAAACTGACTACTTGACAAACCATTACACATGAGAAACGAACGTATAATCAACCCGTGTGTTAAACTCACGCAGTAACAATTTTTATCTTGGAATTTTTTGTTTCGTGTACACAAGAACAGCTTCTCTTAAAGCGTTATAACGTGTAGCGGAAAAATGAGGGAGGCAAATTATCTTGTGGCGAGGATGAAGAAATAAAACCCTACAGTATTAAAGGCTTTTGCCTTTACGCCTTTATGAATGACTGAAACTGTTGTTAACACGAGTCACTCGATCAAAAATGGAGGAAGAAAGTAAACTACACAGCTTTTGCGTAGTATAAAATTTAATTTGCCTTATGACGCTCGTTACATTTTTAACACGGAAAGTGGGTGTAAAAAGCTCCCTGAGTGCCAACAACTCTATAGCTGTTGAAACATTGCTAGACGACTTTAGTGCACAAAAACGACTGAAAATATTTTATTCTCTCAACCAGAACCTGATATTTATAACCTAAATCCCTATAGTGAAACAATATTGGAACGCCATGTGTGTTAATTATAGCTGATAACTGTTGTAGTCTTCATCAAAAAACAGCTTCCTCTGTTCTCAAACAACTTTTAATAATTTGTTCCGCCTTATATGGCGTTTAGATAACTACCTACGTAAAAAGGCCTACACAGGTGGCATAAAATATAAGAACAAAGTGGTATGGGACTCACATTAATTTTGGCTGTAGCTTTTATCCATTAATGCAATTACGTTACACGTCACGCTAAATGCAAGTAGGAGAGAATTCATTGTTTTAGTATAGGAAAACTTACCCAAGTTTCCAATTTTGGGGTTTACGTTTAGAATTGAATTGGTATCGTGTTTTACCCCTGAATGGACGAAAGGAACAAAACCCACAAAGTTTATAACCATCAAATATGTTTTTTTTTTTTTTAATTGAATTCAAACCATTTAGTAAAAATATTGTTTTTGTAAGTTAAAGTAATATTTGATCCTATACCTACGGTGTGTGTGTGTGTGTATATATATATACATACATACACACACATACACACACACAATGAGAATTCTTCCTCCCCAGTCACTTGTGAACTGGAAGCGCTGAGTACTTCACGATGCGAACCAAACGGACTGCATATAGTGCAGCACGCCTTAGTCAACAGCTAATGTAGAACTTACCTACCGAATAAGTATTCCTGCTAACCTTACGTATACGATTTATTTACCTGTGTAAAAAGGGTGCCGAATGAGTTTGGTATCAACCAGTGTCATTGCAACTGAAGGAAGAACTTGTGTGAAGTTTAAGTACTTAGCAACATGCATATCGACCAGTTTGGCGTCAAAGGATAGGCTTCTCGAAGAATGTTCCTAATTCAATAGAGCTTTCTCAATGCTCTGAGAAGAAGTTTACCATAACCATTATACACTACATTACACAAATAATTCCCACTAAGTATTTAGTGTGTAACCATGAACTCAATCTATAAAACAATAAATATGCAAATGTTAAAAATTTTACTTCAAAATTAACGTTTGCCCCTGTCTGAATTCCAGCTTTTATTCACACTATATAATATTCCGAATGCCACCTCCGCGGCCATTAAAACACTACACAAGTGCGTGTGCTTTAAAAACAAAAATTACGCTTCAAAATTTTTAAATTACAATAAAAACAACAACAATGACAAAGAAGGAAGTTAAAAGGAGGCTATGCAGCGTGCTGTAAGGATGGCCACCACAGCTACCTATTGCTGGGTAATACTACACTTGTTGTCCGATTTTTTATTTATGATTGTTGCATTTCCTCACAATCTACTCAGGAGAGTTCTGGCCCTTGGGAGGAATCCGGACCCTCCTACCCTGGATGCATGCCCATCTCACAGTGAGGTGACGTCAGCGGATCGGGAGCTCCTTGCGCCCTTCTCGCCCGCGACGGCGCTTTCCAATCAACGGCTGTTCCTGCAGCGTTAATAAGCGCGCCAATACCGAAAGGCTTCGTCGGGAAACCTCTGTTCGCGGCGCGTAAGCTGACCTGGTGTCGGTGGCAGGGCGGCAGTTCTTCTCGTCCCCGCACGACGCACGTTCCTCGCGTCGCGCGCACCGCGCTGCATCGAAAGTGCTTGCCCGAATCCCCTTGCTCGAGCGCGCCCAGTGCACACACGCTATCATGGTTAGAGGTCGAGACGCCAAGGTCGAGGTCGAAATCGTCGACACCATTTTCGGTAAAGTCGAGACCGGCGAGTCGAACTTTAAAAGGATATGATTAGGGGCAGTGATATTTCGAGACAAGATTCAGTTCAAAGCACTGTAGAGTCCCCAGCGTTTTTAACTGGCTCAAACATGTTCTGGTCCGTGTTATCTGTTTGCGCACGAATCACGAAGGTTCAGTGTGGCTCGGTAAAATGAGGACATAACAAGAGCGACCAACTGAGGTATGACAGTTTCCGGGGTGTATATGTAGTATTGAAGTCTACTGTGTGTTCCGATTATTTCGCGAAAAATCACTGGCACTAGATATGATAGACGTCGACGATCTGCCGTATACAGTATTAATTTCCTGATGTCGCACAGCCCTGGCGGGATTGACCAGGAGTTGGAAAGGGCTATTAGGAGGGGGGCTCAACGGTTCGCGTCTCCGCCGGGTACTTGTGGCACGTACGGTTCCCTGCGTCTACCGCACGACGCCGCACAGGCACCGGTCCGAACCACTATCGCGAGCGCATCGGTGTACATCACAAGCCAGTATACTTCCGGTAATCATGTGACAACCCACTGCGATAACGTTGTATTGACGAGAACACGACGTATTTTAACCAAAAGTCGTAACAACGCGATAGACATTTGCTAAATGGGCACTGATACACTCTGCATGTATATTAGGAAAAACTGTGTCATTTCGACCGCCTTTAACAAATGTGGGTAAATGAAAATGAAATTTGAAAATGTTTAGGTTCTTATGTAAGTAACATACGTCAAAATCACTATCAATAGATACATTTTAAAAGTCAGTATTGTTACACTAGACTAGTGCAAATGTAATTTTGTAAGTTGTTAAGTAATAAAGATGTGTGAAGGTCTTAATGGGCCACGTTAATTTCGTATAGACAAGTAACTTTACTTCATTGTCTCATAGGCCTCCTATTTAAGCTACAACCCAAAGTTTTCCTTAGTTAATATCGATTATCTAAAAGAAACCCACGATCAAACTAAGTTCTTATTAGATATCCCAATTCTTAGACTGTAAACCAGTTTCCTTGTGGGCTTCGCTTACCCACGTGTCACTTATTTCAAATTAATGCTTACTCATATCCGAAGCTTTATGAGTTCCCACTAATTATTTTACTAGTAGTAGAGCGGACGAAAAAAAAAAAAAAAAACGATGTCCGAAGTATCTGCCGTGCCTAAAAGAACGCGCGGAGCGTACATCAAAGCTAAACACCTGAAATCTGCAAGTTTTTTTGAAGCCAATACGGAACAACCAAGAATGTATAATGCCAGAAAACTTTTTTTGTCAACTTCGTGAGCAAATATCTTGCCAGAGTGCATAATGTACTGCACTGTAAATAAAATGCAGAAATGTAGTATATAACTGGACTCTGGCGAACAAACTTGCTCAGAATGTTTTCATATTTCATCATTGCAGTTTCTCGGTTCATCTGCGCAGGTTTAAAAAACAGACATTACGATACAGGCTACGTGGGTGCATTTATCAATGCCTACCGTGCAGGAAACGGAAGATTTACTTCCGCTTGTCATATCTGTGCAATTAATGTCGCGATCGCTTTTCAGATATTTGTGGTTGGAAGAAAAAAAACGGGACAGACTACATGCGTACACGTAAAAATGCCTACCGTGTACGAAACGGAACAATTACTTGCGCTTGTAGTATCCTTTGACACAATTTTTTTCCGACATGGAAAAAAAATTATAACTTAATGAAGCAGGACATTTTGTATTGTTACAAATAATGGGACATGCTGATTCAAAATCCTTACTTTTTAGCCGAACGGAAGCATCGGAGTTGATTTTCGATGTCAGGAATAGTTCCCATCAGTTTCAGTTCATCACAATAGGAAGTACTTCGAATTCATGCGCATATAATCAATTAAAATGGTAAATTAAAGCAAAGGTTATCTCTGCAATTTTCACAAGACACTAGTTTTCACTTCGTTTTAATTATCCATCTGTCAGAAGCACGCTAATAACTGAATTTTCAGCTATTTAATATATTGTTACATGGGACGCCTGAGTAGCGTCTTAGAGTTCGTGAGGGATGGAGGTCTTAAAAAATAAGTGAAACTAAATTTGATTTCTAATTTATAAACTCCGCTATTATTTACAGTATTAAATTATCTGTTTCCACTATTACTCTTTTTATTTAGCAGTTAGCACAATAATTAATTTCCACTTCAACTCTAATTAACGTCCTTCTTAATGTGTCTGTTTGGTTGTAGTTAATTAACTCATACATACTTATCATTAACAAGTGTTCAGTTTACCTGTTGCTATCATTTGTAATGTCTTTCACTCATGCATCTAGTCCAATAGCCCAGCATGTCAGCCGCACACTTCACTGCTTGATACTCGCAGACGCAGACTTCTATTCCGCTTGTCACTTCGCTCGCCGCTCATTCTTCTATCGCTCGGAACACAGCCACTCATTCACTCATCAACTCCAAGTCCACTCTCGGCCCAGAGGCCTGTCACAATATTTATAGCATTGCCCTGACCACATCTGGAAGGTTCAACGCACCCCGAGTCACGCTGAGAGAAAGAGGTCAGTAATCTAGAGCGTTCTTCAGATAAACGCAGAAATCAATACAATCAGAGTCAGCAGCGTTGCGCCGCAAGAGATTATGGTGTCGGCTCGCTTTTTGTAACTGATATGCGGTTCTCTCGCCTGCCATTCAAACCATTCCATCGGCCAGCTGCCCCGTTATCACCACTACTCTGTGCCTCTCTTTAATCCCACTCGCGCAAGGCGGGCCAAGGTCAGCAGCGCAGACCAGCGACACGTAACAATATACTGAATTAAATCTGATACCCTTCAAAATGTTTGTCTTCTGATGGGTACTCGAGTGCCCAGTATGCCGTATTTGGTACAGCTTGGTTGTCGAGTAAACGGAATTCATGAGTAGTTGAAAAATGTACGTCTACATATGAGTAAACACCCAATGTTTTAATTTGCTTAGATTCGTACGTTTAACGACAAAAAACTGTTAGTTACTTGAATGTCATTATGTTGCTGAGTTTAGAATGTATCGAATAAATACACAAACTTTTTTTGCAATAAATTGTTTTTGACAATCAAATAAGTAACGCTCTTTTAATTAAGACGTGCTTTTATTTATAAGGAACCTCGCCTCGCGTCTTCCCAAACAGTGAGACTTAAGGGGGAGAGTTGAACGTCATCTTGAATTTAGAATATATTTCTAGCCATTAATTATGTTATTGATTAATATTAGAAAATGTGACTTTGTTAAGCCATATAATATTATTTAAATATGTTTTAGAGATGAATATAGTTTGACTTCTTGTACTACTGTCGTTTCTGTAGTCATTCACATAATACAATAAACAATTTATTCACATTTATTCCACGTGGTAAACAAATAAAGGTACTCAGTTATTCAACCATCTCAGTGATATAATATGAATTGGCAAAAGAGAAAATTCATTAATGAAGGCTGAATACATTTGATGAGTGAAAAACTGGTGACGCCATAATGATTTACCTCTCTCCCCATTAATTCTCGGGAAATCTTTATTATTAGCGGAGTACTTAACGTCCGCGAGAGGCGAACGTGCAACAGTCGAAGGCTCAAGGACTTCCGAGCTGACAAGCAATGAAGACAGGGCGCGGGAAAAGAAACTAAAGAGAAGGCGTGTGGAAGCACTGAAGCGATAGATAGCAGTGTTGGTGAAAGGGGGTGGTATAAAAGGGGGGGGGGGGGAGCCCTAACCAGCCTGATAAGAAAACATCATGCCGACCCGCTCTTGTTTGGTTTTCGGTCCGCAGACAAAGGCCAGCCAGCGGGCTTTGATCTTCGGTAATGGCGCGACAAAACACACGTGGAAAAACCAGGGTAGAGGGTTGGTGGGAATGGGGTTTGGAGGGGAGGAAGGAACGACAGTGGAAATCGATGACACCGCCGAGGAGGGGGGGGGGGGGGTGAGTGTGAGGCTCACAAACTCTTCCGGCCTCGTTAACCGAGGGGTTCCGGATTGTGCTACAAGGTACGTTACTGCCACTCTAACGGAACACGCGACATATTGAGTCAATCACGTCGAACTTATGCTTGCATAAGTTCGTTTCAGAACCTTTCGTAGAATAACAACGTGAAAGTAAAAGAGGTGGAAAGAGGGTGTGGGAGGGTTCGAAACGTTTGGAACGCTTCGTCATCTCGGTTCCACCGCGAACCAGGCGTGTTTGAATCCTTTCAAGTTTCCACATTACATTTTGTTTCGGAGACAGAAACTGCAGCGGCTAAACTTTTGATGCATGGTTTCCGGCTTGAAGATGTTTTCGTCTGTGATGGATACGAATATAGCTACCTACTTCGAAGAAGTAAACCGGAAGAAAATTAAAATCGTACATTAAAAAAGATCTTGGATTAAAATAAATTTAAATTATGTACCAATTTATTTAATAACACATGTAAAATGTTGTACCTTTTTCAGAATTCATTATTGGCGACGGGAAATTTTCTATAGCTATGCAATTGCTGCTAAGTAAAAAATGAAAGCGAGCAGACTTGCAAAGATTACTTTTTTAAATTGAGAGTTTGTGCAAGCAAAATACTGAAGGAAACCTGTTTAAAATTTGGTTGAGTTTTTGTTTCTCATCGGTAGGTTATTTTACAACTTAAAAATTTATTAGTTTATTTTCTACGAATCGGCAGACAAGTTTTCCAGATTCTATACAAAAAATCGATGCCGAAAATGACAAAGTAGCTATCTTCGGTTCATAAGCGTTTTTCCAGTTTTCGTCAGCAGTAAAGGAACAGTTAAAAGTAACCAGAAAATATATTTATTGGTCAAAAATTCAGCAGTTTCGGAACACTAAGCAGTGATTTTTTTTTAAAAGTAAAAAGTCGTAATTGAGTATGAATTTCATTCTAAAAATTTAATGTAGATACTAATCTCCAGAATTTCTTATGAGTGAAATAATTGGGTACTGCAGAATCGGAAAACTATGTTTCGTTACAATAGAACCTCAGTTTTAAGGCACTACGACACTACTTTTTTTAAATGAAATTCCCAAACATTTATTTTATTTTTAAAACAACTATCCCTTAAAGGTCTTTGAATTTGTGTACACTGCAAAAACGCACTTTCACCAAAAAAATTGGATACAAGTTGCCAAGAAATTTTTTGTAGTGCAACAAAACGTTTTCTTTTAAAAACTGCAATAAATATTTTTGTAACATTAACAATTAAGGCATGTATTTCAAATTTTACTATCGAGAAGAAAAAAAAAATTATAATGATTTCGAAAACGACTGTAATGAAAAATAAAAGTATAACATACGGTAGGAAAAAAATATTTCAAACAATGTTCACAAAAAATAAGAAGAGCTCGACGGCGCAGAGCTATAATCCCAAAACCTCTTAGGGGGTCCATAAATTACGTGAGGTGATTTTGGCGATTTTTGACCCCCCTCCCCTCCTAGTGAGATGTGAGATTTGGCTCGACCCCCTCCCCCCTCCCAATCATACGTGAGATTGTTCGAAACGCGTATTTTCACTGTAAATACGTTAATATAGGCTTAATTGCGTTGGATTTGTTAAAAAAATAATAATTCGTTCAATTATTTTTATTTAGGACTAGTTAAGGCTAGTATTTAAGACTACTAAGACCGTAGTCTAGAATCACAGTGAAAAAATCGAACAATAAAATACTTAAATGAGAACTACTAAAATTGGTAAAAGAATATTCATTCTAATTCAGTCCACGGAGACTCATGTATGGTCTCAACAGTGACTACTGGAACCAACATGTCCATGTGATTTTCAGTAAAATCATCTGCTCCTTCAACCTCGTTCCGATTTAGCCACTCTAAACCGTTGTCGCTTGCACACAGAAGATCAGTAGCTCGACGTGTGACAATCCGTGAGGGTCGTACTTTGCCCGCTAGTGCAGCTGGTGCACAGTGGACCGCGCGCCGGAGCTCTGCAGCTCTTGTGATGGATGAAAAGTAGATACCGCATGTACTGCAGCATCTCTCTTCTAGATCACGACGTACACTGGGGCAATAGAGGTCATAGGGCATGCCGATGGAGGCATGCAAAGGTTGAATCGGTAAGCAGTGGCGAATCAAGAAGGGAGCAAATGACTTTCCGTCATGCTCTTCAGGGTCTGGGATCGTCAGATGTCCATCAACCTGAGTGATAGGGTATGGAGGTGACAGAAAACGGTCGTGAAGAATCATATGCAGAGCACTCCGGCGTGGGCTGCAACAGTCCCGGTCATCGCATTTCACAACCTAAAATAATAATTATAAACAATTCATTATTTTGACCTCTAAATAAAAATCAATTTGTTAGCGCTCGCGCTCGTTAAAAAATTTCAAAAAAATATAAAAAAAGCACACATCAAATTGTGGTAAAAATAAAAAGTAAACTACTGTGAAAATTCATACGGAAAAAAAAAACAATAATTATTAAATGTCAACAAATTACCGCGTACCTGAAGCAAATATTGGCTCTCTCTGACGTGCTCAGCTACCATTCTTCGGATGGGAGGTCTGGGACGTTGGAAGTGTCATTGTTCGGGTCAATGTATTTAGCAACTACTTCGTGTCCGTCAATGCACACTGCAGGCCATATTACAGCCAAAATTTCCCCTGCCTTTTTGAAATTATCCTTTTCCAGGTTAACGTCTACTGTTCTGCCGTTGGAGTCAAGATGTGTCCCAAAAGAATCATGGGGAAGAACAACACCCGTTAGCTCCCGGCTGAGTGGAGCCATGCGCCTCTCTACTCTATTAAAAGCGCTTCTGCCAGGGGCATTAGACACAATGAATATTGCGTCCAGATCATATTTTTTTAAATGCTCTACGGCGTGTGCGATCACTTTGCGATATCGTGGGTTCTCATCGGGACCGCCATCGCTCGAAATGATAAGGACAGGCTTAACTTTACCGTCTCCGTTATTCATAAAATTGTAAAAAGGCTCAAGGGTTAAAAGAGTGTCCAAGTCTTGAGCGTGACAAGTTGCAGTTGACGAAGAGTGCTTGCCACTTCTGATTGCTATATAAGTTGGTCCACTGTATGAGACCAAATTGGTACAGTATTTACTTTTCTAATAATTTCACAGTTTTACTTGACCGACGCATGAATAAAGTGACGAGGCCCATGACGATGTTAATCTTACATAAGGCGGAAGAATACACAAGTGCATACAAGTAAATATCAAGCAGGGCTTTCAAAAGTGCTCATTTTACCGTGCAGAGCCTATACCAGTGATCATCCGTGCTCGCCTAACTTTAATGAAATTACTTACCAGGGAAATAGGCGAGCATCAGAAGACGGCAGGTATCACGTGACTGTTGAAAGGCCGACGGTTGTACATCATGATTTTCCACGAAAATATTTCGTGTCAAGCTAGTCGCTGAACCTCAATGGTTTCCTAGTACTTTTATAACTGGACTAGCTTTTGCTCGTGACTGTCCGCGTGAATTTTTTTACATGACTTAAAATAGAATAGGCCTACGTATTGCAAAATAGAAGATGGAATGAAATGCAAGTCCAAAAATATGAAAATTGTGGATGTTAATAGTAATCGGCCGTGTCAACATGTAAGTTAGGATTTTCACAATACTTTTTCGTGAACAATTTTCATTGCCATTTTAGAAGGTAGCACGTAAACGACCAGGCTGAGCGGTGACCTTACATGCGAGCAAGCCACGTAAAACTTACCGTGGGATAAACAGTCCTGCCTCAAGTCAACTGCTGCGAATTTGAGAGTTTGATCCAGCGACTTAACTATCGTCATCGGGAAGTACACTTTGAGAAGAAACTACAGTCTCTTGAATTCAATATGAAAGTCATTGGTAATCATGTAATACGCGGCACAAACACTGTTTCCCCCTGAGCTGATCCAATTAAAATGGTGGCCTCGAATATATTGTGATGTATAAGCTGCTCACGGTAAAACGAGCATTTTTGAAAGCCCTGCTTAAGATCTACTTGTATGCACAGCATGTATCCTTCCACCTGATGTAAAATTAACATTGCAGTAGGCCTCATCACTTTATCCACCCGTCAGTCAAGTGAAAGTGTGAAATTATTAGAAAAGTAAATATTTTACAAATCTGCTAATTTTTACATTTATATGTATTAAAAAAAAAAAAACAGAAAGTGAAGGAAATAATTTAAGTTATCCCAGATGGTCACCTAAAATATTTTATTTGACGTTAATATATGGAACTACTTTCCGTCCATCGTTACCACTTTACTGGGCGCATTTCACTCAGTGCACCCGTTAAAATATATGCCAGGGAGGAGCAGTGATATTTTTTAAAGGTTGATTTGTAAAGTGCCCACTTTATCGTGAACAGCCTTTAGTAGGGCTTCGACTTGCAGCCTAATGCCAGTACAGAGTTTCTGTGGTTTCAAGTGACCATCCAATATTTTTGTCTCCGTGCCCCTTTAGGAGGTGAATTTCGAAAAATCTCACCTTAGTGGCTGCCTACATTACATAAGTAATGTTTGCTCCAAATTTCATATTTCTAAGATCAATGGTTGAGGCTGGGCGTTGATATGTCAGACAATCAGTTTTTCTTTTATTTGCACCTATATATGACACAATCGAAGAACGTTTATTGGGTAGAAGGGATGCAATAACAAGGCAATAAAAAGTGCTAATTTAATAGCGAATCAGCTATATTTCTAGTTATTGTAACGATAAAATAAAAAAAACACACACACCACAATTATTTTTAATGCTCTTCACAAAAGCACCGGCAAAACAAATTACATGTCGAGGGTAATGTTTCAAATTCCACATAATTGTTAAGGATTCTTAAACAGGGTAAGTATGAAAGCTATAGGCCTGCAAAAAATATTGACTGACGTACATTTATAAACTGTTCAGTATTATTTATACCATGCTTGACGTTGTTAGGGAAGAGTCTAATAGCCGTGCTGTTAATGTGGCTCGACATGCGTCAATGTTACACTTCCCCTGCATAAGTGTTAACGGTACGTACTGAATGTGGTGTGTCATAAGTGTACAATGATTTGGTACCAAATAATTTTTACCAGAATTTAAGTTTACCTACAGCAGATTCCTCTTCTCGCTCTGTGCAAGTTATGTTGCAAATTCACGTACTTTATTAAAACACATTTACACTTTTTATATACGTAATGTAACACAATTTCATTAATGCTTTTTGCTGTTATAAAAAAAAAACTGAAATTGCAAAACAAACAGTCGAAAATTTCAAATTGTTTTAATTTCGTCATAACTTACAAATTCGTCTACAGCCGGCAGCCAATTCACTGTGTTACAAAAGCCATTGGTGTCTCAGGTAGTAATTCTTCATGTATCTCTACAGTCATGAATTTAAAACCCGCGCTGTTGATAATGCATCGAGTGAAGAGATTCAGGAGGCTCTTACAGCGAGTTCTTGATAAGGGTGATTGAAGTAGAATGAAGGGGTAAACGGGAGATTCCCGAGAAAACCCGCTGACCCGGCACGATTCCCACTTACGAAAATCCGATGACCCGGCCGGGGATCGAACTCGGTTCGCTTGGTGGGAGGCGAGCGTGCTAACCGCTCAGCCACCACGGCCCATGATAATACATCGAATTCTCATAGGATGTGACAGATTATCTGCAAACTTTCTAATTCTTCAGACATGAATATGTACAAAACATAACTTAAAAAGTCCTCGATTAAACGGAAATACAAACTAAAATACTGTGCAAAGAAATTAAACTACTGCATCTAGTAGAATGATTCTCAGAATTCGAACGTTTTCCGGGAGAAAAATTAATTATATTTGACTTCAGCTAATTACGTTGTTTTCGTTTTAAAATTTCACTCAACTTCCAAACAACTTAAATTTTGTAAAACTATATTCAATTAGATGAGTAAACGTTTATGTGTACACCAATCCTGTAAAAGTCCAATATCTTTAATCCAAGAAGCATAACAAGGGAATGAATAAAACTGCCGCTTTCCACGAAACACAAATTTCTCCAAATGAAATTTTTCTCTAGAAAACTTTGGTCGTTTCCCGCTCCCCAGAGTTAAAGGCACTCGTATACACTACATTTGAACAACAAGCTCTCCAGAAAATTAGCTTTTTCGGCAATGATGCGTAGCCAATCACGGCCCACGTAGCAACAAGGACAGGCAAGGAAGAGCGAAGACGTATAGAAGTACTCATAAAAGCGGGGTCGGGGAAGAGAAGAATACTGCGCCTGAACAAGGTGGCCATAAATATGTCATCCTCTGGCGAACCTTGATTAAATAAACAATCGGCACTATTATTCGCGAGGTCATGGAGGAATGGGCACAGGAAGAGACGCAAGGCTGCTGTCGTTGAAGCCTGCACAGCAACTACACCATACGCAGTGGAAGACCCACTTGCGTGCACACACGGACACGTCGTATTATACCCAAGACAAAGTAAAATAAGGCGAAGTTTTGATATCCCTATATGATACAACGTGTGTGATAGTAATTTACATTTGACTAATTACGTAGCCAAATAAGGGGTTCATTGGAATTACAAGTTCGCAGATAAATAATGAATAGAATTTTACTCAAAGAAATAATAAAGTTTTAAGAGCGGCGTGCGCTAGCAGTGGCTGCCGCTGTTCTAGCTCATTCGAAACTACAACACTACTTCTCATAAGGACGCTGGTTTCAAATAAAGCACTGTCACACACTTTTATATTGGTCGAACTTAGGCAGCAGGATCGTTATTGTACCAAAATAAATCTTGAAAGTTCGGCAATTCTAAATCAAAATATAAACATGCGTTAATTTTAATGTATGCCCCTCTGTGACTGGCTAAACTTACGACTTGGAAATTGTTCTTTCTAGTTTCCGATTTTTTCTACTGTGGACCTTAAGCAACAAGAAGAAGTAGCAACTTAATTGTGGAACATATACTTCGATTTGAGCCAAGGCGATGGAAAACTTTCCAAGTTCTACTACTTAATGGTTAAAAGTGCCGGTCAAAAAATGTTTTTATAATATTTTTTCGGAATACTTTTCTACTTGTAGACGTTACTTCACTTACTCCCAGCATTAAAAAAAAAGACAGGATTATTTTTGCATAATGGAATTCAAAATCACTTACCGAAATGAGATAATTCACACTGAAATAAAATACTACGAGTTTCTTCAAGTAACCTTTAAAATCACGGTATAAGATGTTTTGCAATAAAAAATGGTTAAAATAAGGACATTTTTGCATGTTTTTTATTTGTTGCAGTCACTCTTGTTAAATTTTCTGTAAATATTTTAGTTTATTTCATTTCTACGTTCCAAAAACACCACAATCGTGATTTTGACACGTCGCCATGCAAAAACTATGCGATGTAAATTTTTTACTTGACAAGTAGAACAGTATTTCGAACAGATGTAAAGTAATGTATTTTTTGATAACCGACACCCTTAATGCCCAACTTTTCCGTTGTGTGAACCCCTTAAAGGAATACCTCTTGTAGACGCTACACGGCGAGGAGGCTAGTTCTCGCTGACGCGGTCAAAGGTCGCTACGCCCTCATCGTCCGTCATAGCGGCGTCCGTTTCCTTGGGCCCACAGTTCCTCTTGGGATCGCGTGGAAAGAGACCGCGAGAGGTGCGGAAAACTTTCCCTCCCACCCACCCCGGGGGAGGTGGCGGCCACGACACATGTTGACCCCTGACCCCGGGGGCCTGAGGAGGGGACGACTTTTGATTGGCCGGCCGTCCCCGGGGGAACCCTACCTTCATCACTCTTCTCTTCCTGTGTAGTCGCGAGTTGGTCATCTCCCAGGTCTCGGGAGCTCTGTGAGGGATCCGAGAAGAAGGGGTGAGCAGGGTAGGAAGGGGAGGGGATGCCGAGTCGCCCTGATCACCAGGGCAATAGCTACACGTGTAGCAGGAGGGTGGCTGGTGAGGGAGGGGGTGGGGAGACGGTCTCTCGAATTGGAACCTGTGTCAGAGGGAACATTGCCTGCTGCTTGTGAAGTGGACCATTTTCATGGACCTTCCCAGCCTCTCTCTGCTCTCGCTTGGAAATGTGTTATCGTCTGAGCTCTTCGACTTTACACAAGCCACCGAAGAATCGTCATGGTCTTTGAAATATTTCTCGCAGTATTATAAACCTTACAGCAACACTGATCCTGCCTTTTGTTGTGTAACCTTTTCTTCTTTCGTTTGTGAATTTGCGAGAACTTCTTCATCACAAGAAATAGTAATAATTTTGGTTTTGAGAAGTTATTCTAATAATTTAGTTAGAACGATTTCCAAGAGCAAATGAAAACCAAATTTTAATGACACAAAACATGTTTTGTCTGCTTTTGGTACACGTACAGTACCTTCTGATCGTGCTAAGTCCTAAGTCAAGGGCGTGGCAAAGCCGAATTTGCACAAAAACACAGCAAAACCAACAGAGAACCAAATGGCAAAATCCATGTAAAAGACCATTGTTCTGTACGGTGTAAGGGTGAGTTGACTAGTGAAAACGACTTATAACAGAAACAAGGAAGTGTGGCAATTGTCTTTTTATTTCTATTATCTTTCTTCTTTTAATTTGTTATCAATATTACATGAGGAAAAGCTAACATGAACATACCTGCCCCTTAATTTCCAAATTAATTAAAATATACATAAAACACCAAGCTATGATAAAAAGAGTGAAATGCAAATATTTCTCAGGTACAAAAAATTGTTGCTACCTATTTAGTATTTTAATTTTTCACACTAAAATATGGGTAGTGTTTATGCAAATAACCGGCCAGTTAGTAATACAGAAGGCCATCACAAAATACACTGGGCAAGTTACCCCAAAATTACAATCGTCACACAACGGTAGATTAAATTCTGTTATACCAACATTTACTTCTGAACTTTAGAGAGTATATTTTTTCCTACACAAGGCAAATCAAGATGATAAAATATATTACTTTATTAGCCATGAATCAATATTACGTGAATATTGTAACCTCAAAATATTACACAGTATTATACATCATCTGCTCGCGATCCCAAGTGGACAAGAGCAACTGCTGAACAATTTCCAGCCTTAACTCCCGTGAGCAAATACTATTTTCAAGGAGTTTCTAAAACTCCGCAAAGTTTTTCATCAATTAACAAATATTATATACCACAAAAGTCACGAACATGGACTACAATAGCCGTACCAGGCGTGACTTGGTTACAAAAGTTAACAGCACAACCTCAATAAGGTGTGGCTTGGTTACAAAAGTTTAAGACCAACTTTCATCATTATGGTCTGGGTTACAAATTGTTTACGATCAAAATTCCTGCATTAATGACTTGATCTCAGACTTTTACAAGGGCTCGCAAACTGGTTACAGAAGGTAACATTACCCATTATAAAATCTTAGATGAGAAACCAACATTTCGCGATCATTTAAAATGTCTTAAAAATTCGGCCATCATGGCCCTCGCCTAACGTACAAATGACATAAAGGTCCTACAGCTTGAAGAGCCTACATTTAAGTATCAAATCCAGAGTACTACTTATCTTGTAGAAGTATGCTCCCTCAGGGGCGCTGACTGACCCCGAACGAAGCATGTACAGAGTTTTAATACACAGTTCCGCCACATGGCGCCACCAATCACAGCAATGAACGTTATTTTCCTCATAAAATAACGTGATTCCAATAATTAAGTGGTATTTTCAATACTCCTTAGAGGGGTCGTGAAATTGATGACCAATGGTGGTTGACGTTACCAAATAAGGTGAACCGACGCATCGGTCACCTATTTACCTTAGGGGGTCTACATAATTGAAAAATAATCAACCAATAGTAATTGAATACGCAATCACACTTCCGGCATCTTGACCAAGAGACCGGAACTTGCATAACCGAACGTCACAATTTTGTACTGCGCGCGCACAGGTGGCGAGAAATCAGCACCGCCGGCTACCGATGGTGCTGCTATCAGGTGGCGAACCGGGAAAGCGTCCTGCCGCGTCATAGTTGTCTGCCATGGCTGCGAGCTACTGCACGTGAAAAAATTAACACGTGAAAAATTAACACGTACGTTGACACACGTTTTCCATTACCCCAGGTCTTCTAATGTCTTTTTAAGGTAATGTGAATATATGGCGAGAACATTGCAGGTTAGTTATTCAATATATTTAAGCCATTTTTAGAGTTTTTAACACCAACACCAGCCTGTTTAAATATGCGTACCTGTCGGGCATTGCGCCGTTAAGATGCCAGGTAACCAAAACACAGGCATTATTCGAATGGGTGATTATGGCGACGTGGTCCAGCCCGTTACAACCTTATAGCAGAAAAGTGAAAGAATATTTTATACTACAAAAATTAAAGACGAAATATGAGTTATTACTTTGACTTAGTTACAATTTCATGCCCTTAAACAAAAACTCTCCAAGAATTCCCTTTTCTTCAGTATTTTGTTTGTACAAACGAAAATTCTGTAGTACCAGATCACTAATTAATATAATGGTTGAATTTCCTACTGAATGTCAAGAATGCCACTGTTATAAATCAGTTGTTCCCAGTTAATCTACTTGATTCGCACCGATCAGAAGTAGGTATTAACTGACTCTCAGCGAATGTTGGTGATTTTCCGCTATCTGCACAGCTAAGTTACACTCTTCCCCAGGCAATTAAATCAATTTCAGACACCAGTAAGCCTACTTATAAATTCAATTATTGGCAGTCATTTAGTATGCAATGTACAGGCTGGCGTTGTATGTGCTTGAGAACTAAAAAAGTATAAAATTTCACAATCAACGTTTATTCAAACGTAAAAGTCCCATAGGTACACGCAGCACGACGAGAACACTGCACAACAGTTCAGCACCTTGCGCGTAGGAGCGACGGGGCATAAAGCGCGCGTGTCAGTGTCGCCCTTATCGCTCCAGCGCTTCACCTTCCTCAAACGTGCTAAAAGCTGCAAGTAAGCGACACCCTTAATGGGTGACTCTAGGCCAATAGCAAACCTACACGAAAAAACACCTAATTCCATGCTACCTCGTCAAGGTTAGAACTGGCTACTCACTAAGGCGGCAGTCAATGAACAAAGGCCGAGGCTGTGGTGAGCAAAGTACTGTGGTCTAGCACGCATAAATAATTTAACTCGCGAAATTTTCTTCTCCATGCATAATTAATACATTTTGCTCTTGAGCCTTCACTAATAATACATCACATATAATTATAAACAATAACATAATATTGTATATTGATGTCGTCCGACCCACAAATACATCAATAATACAGATACACACAAGAACAAATAAACTAAAGGAACAACACCTACACTGTAAAACACCTACACAAACAAAATTACACTGACATCGTCACGACACAAACATCAAACACACGACGGACACCTCACAAAACGACAACTATAACCGTCGGCCCCTCTGTCTCCGGAGAGGATGGCGGGGTGAGGGTTCAAGGGCGCAGGCAGAGGAATTTTAACTTTTGATATTTTTAAATTATATCGGAACCTTTTTCTCTTAGACTGTAACAAAATATAATTTTAAGCATGGGTGATTTTAAAATTTTACCTGTTTTTAGTTTTTATAGGACGACAGATTTTACGTTTCGACTATTTTCCTAATTTATTTTAAATTTAAGTAACTAAGACCAGTTATGGCCTTCAGCTGGATACTGGTGCCATTTTAATATGTTCTGTTCTGTTTCATGCATATATTTGATGAGGACCTGGTTCAAAATGTAAACGAGTTCAATTATTTGTGAGTCATTATGGATGACAAGATGAGTTTCCTCAAGCATATTGAGTATGTGTCACGAAAGGCTGAAACAGTATTTCAAAAGCTAAGAAGAATAGGAAATACCAGCCGGAGCCTCAGCTATAGAACACTCAGAATAATATACAGATCAGTGTTCGAAGCCATAATATCATACGGCGCAGTAGTATGGCGTAATAGGGCTGAGTTAGTGTGGCACAGGAGGGAGCTCATAAGTACTCAGAGGGCGTTGCTGACCGTAACTAGAGCTTACAGAACAGTATCCAAGGAGTCACTCATGGATCTTGACTGGAGCACTGACTGCTCATCTTCTGGTCAAATCGGTTGGCGATCGGTTGGCCCCACCATGAGGTTCTCTCTGGTGACCAATCATTGGGTTGGACTCGTGCTGGTAGTGGTCGACTCCATATGCTGGAGGAGTTCTGGAGAGATCCCCACTCTCGTTGACAGACCAGGCGGTGAGCGGCAACCTGCGCCGGTTGTGCCCTGGAGAGGCACTAAGGACCACACGCTTGGTTTCTGAGGGCGAGGATCTCAGAACCTATGTGGTAGAGGGAGCGACAATGTGCGGACGTGCCATGCTTTCGCTTGGGTCTGGCCAACGGTTGCATTAATCCTGGTCTCTTTGCGGTGAGAGGACGTGATTCCTCTTCCCCGCCTATTGGGAGGCCGAAGCGCGGTAAGGTCGTAAGGCTAAGAGCGCTGCGTAAAAATACAAAATACAAGATCGAGAGGTCCACTGTAACTGGTCAGATACTGCGGCATTGTGGCGAAGAGAGCGCGGCAAGATTTTAAAACTTCGAGTGTTTCCGAAGAAACACAATGTCCCTTAACAGAGCCATATGGAGTTAACCGTAGTATTACGGCGCCCTCAATGCATGAAGATATTGGCGATACGGAATTTTATGTAGCCAGGAGTTTTCATTAAGGTCACTGTTATAGTCTATTCACGTTAACTTCACAATTTTTTAATCTAACCTTTGAAAAATCATCCTATGTATGACGTGTATGGTTGTTTCCTATATATTTCATATACCACAAGTGTCTTATAATACTTTTAACATATACGTATCTTATTTTTGGCTACATAGAGCTTTTAAATTTGTTTTATTTATAAATTTGAATATTCCGTTCTTAATTAATATGAATAAAAATAGTGAAAAAATAGGTGTGTTGGTAATGCAGTAATGAAAAGTCATCATGCAAAATATTATTAAACCGAGGGCGCAAGCATGCTGCGAATTGTCCCTTCGGTGTAATTTTCTAGACTTGGTTAAGCTTTGTCTACATGAGGCGGAGAAATTGCACGAAAGTAGAACTTTAGCAGGACTTCCGAAAAGTCGGGAGTAACCGTGAATAGGCTATGGGTAAAATTACGTTCGCGGCACTCAAAGTATAAGTTACTCGAATGAACAAGACGGGTTGAGCATTATGCCAGGCAGGAAAGGACATCTGATTGGGACGATGTCATCTCCGCATGGTATTGACAGACAACCAGCTAATGAAAAGCGCGTCCGTCGTATTGTGGACCAAAATAATACAGAAATAAACAGAACTGGTGTTAAAACAGGACGGATAGAGGCAACTCACGCATGTCGTGTAATGAATGTATGTACATTCGTACCGACCTCAAAGAATATTCGTGCAACACGTGAAAAAATAATCAGTAATAAATTATTTCGAAGGCACGCGAAAAAAAAAATCATATTTACTTCCACTGTCATCAACTGTTCTAAATTATATACATTTTTAATGAGAAGAAAAATTAGAAAATTTGTCTATAGAGTCCTATAGCTATCTATTTACCATGAAGCACAGATACCAAATCTGAAATATGATCTGAACGTAATAAAGCATTTATTTTAAAAATTATAAATTTTGTGTTAGGCCTACTTTAATTTTAACACGGTTATAGCCGACATTTCTTACACTCTCAAAGTAATAATTCGAATAACTAAGTACGGAAAGTGACGTAAAACTTTAAAGGAAGAGTTTACCTTAAGAGGGAAAAAAAGATTCGTTTAAAGAAAGGCACGTGGCTAACTCTTTACTTCACTCGTTCTTCGGTCTCAATTTAAAATGATGAATGCCAAATTAGATGCTTAACATTTCATTTATTCATTTCTACTCGTTAAAATCCCAAAATGGTCGACCAACCCGCCTTGTGTGTTGTCTTGAGATTTTTTCCCCTGGTATTTTGATTTAATTAATTTTTAGGAATTCCTTTTTTTTTCTCTCCTTACTCTTTACTTTGACTTTACAAGGGAAAGAAAAATAAATCACGGCTCTTCCTGTTTTCAGACGTCTATCGTTATTAAAACTTCTTGTGAAAACATACCGACGCGAAGTTCAGAATTTAATTAATAATAACTGCGAAAGATTACTGGAGAGTGAAAACACGACCAAAGCTGGTCATGGGAGCTTAGCGGCATGGCATTTGCACGGGCTACTGAGCAAGGAAGTATTTCTTAAAATTTGCTGCTTCTTTGAAGGTTGAAGGAGTTGAGAAAAATCGCATAGCTATGATGGGAACCTATTAAATTCCACAATTTCTTATCTTATTTAAACGATGAATGTCACAAATATCTTCAATATGTTAAACTTACTAATAGTTATATAAGTCCGTGTTATTGCACAAACCAGACATAATTCAATGCCAGGAGTTATTTTAAACATTTATTTCACTCTCGAGATCCATTAAATGTTTTTAAAACAATTGGAGTAGATTGTCAATAAAGTTTCAAATCGAAATAACAGTATTATTATATATTTCCACTTCATACAAAATCTCAAACCAGTAATTATAATTGTAAACTTAAACTAAAGCAATAAACAATACAGACATTACACATTTCACACTTGAAGAATTACAAAATTTAAATATTCTTATAAAGAATGAAGGCCTATATTTGCCAAGAATTGTTTTCATTTTGACTTAAGCATACTTCAGTTAGTATGGCATGCATACTTACACTTCTCGGGAAATGAATTATTTTCATGTCTTATAGGTTTCTAAATGTAAAAATAATTGTGACATTGCATGGATATCTTTAATCCATTGCAAAAAAAATAAATTGTAATTACAAACCTCGTTATTCAGATAGACGGTTTCCAAATGTTCATAAATGCAAGAAAGATCTCTAAAATACATTTGCCCAGTGAGAGTAAGTTCTCATACATCTTTAATACCATGGTATTTTTATAGCTTACGTGTGATTCTAATAGTATTTTTTACCGTCGTTGATAACAAATTTGCATTATATATTTTTCAAAACGTTTAAAAGTTAAAAACTTATATTAAACATAATGTTTTCGCAAAACACATACAACGATCATTATAATCCTGAATACTTTTGTTGACAGATACCCTTTACCTTGTAGGTTATCCTGATATTGGAAATGTTGATAACCGTTTTAAAAAAATCCCCCCAAAGAGGGGTGATAATCGCCTTCATGTTTGATTAACAACGCTTGTGTTGTGCAGTATTTCTTTAAATAAATTTAGAGCTTCAGTAAACTAAATGACATTTTTAGTACATTCAGCTAAAACTGAATTAATAAAAGAGGGAAAGAACCGATCTCGTCAGTAAAAATTCTTCAAATTTTTGATGCGAAAAATTTAAATTTTAAAAATTTAAAACGTGAATATGGCCTCTTGGATGGAAAAATTTCAGAAACTGGTGAAAGTGGTGGCATAAAGTTATTTTTTGTGCAGTCTCAAAAAGATATCAAACCACTTTTTTTTTAACTTTGACTTCTGTGCTAGAGATGTAACTACGAGTAAGTCAATTCAGAATTAGCTGAAAACTGTGTTTTGGCTTACTTGAGATTTAAATTTGGTTACGCTGTTAAGTACAGTCAGCCTTAATTGTTGTGGTAAAAGCTGTTGTTGAGAAAATAAAATAGAAAAATACGTTTGTCTTTTTCAATGCGCGTAATTTATTCTCACACAATAACAATTGGTACCACTGTAGTTACAGAAGAATTAGCAGCACGAAGTTGTATTCTTTTACCAGGAAACATGAGACTGGAAGAAGTTATTTGCCATTTTAAAAGCAGACATTATATCGCATCTTGGTTTCAACCAGCAAGAAATACAAATTCATGGTGGGGAAACGTACTGCCTTTGAAAACTACCTACTACACTCTAAAAAAATGTTTGTACCTTTACAAGAAAAAACCCTTGGAAATCCAGTTGCCAAGACAATCCTCTGTAAATCTACAAAGAATTTTCTTGTAAAATCTGTAAGATATTTATTTGTAATATTACAAATGATAGCCTTGTATTACAACTGACATTATTGAGAAGTGTACATAGAATTACGTTTCATCTTCTAGAAAACAAATGAGATAAATTAATAACAGATAAAAATATTTCTACTAAATAACTAAAAAAATATTCCACAATATAATTAACGAAAAAAAAAAAAAAAACATTCTGCCAGCACGGGAACTATACCCACAGCCCTTGTATCATTAGCCACAAGACCAACTCGACATACGAAATTTAAATTAATTTTTATCATCAAAACTTTATTGAAATTATTTGGTTAATAAGAATAGGTATATGGCACTAGATAAATGACAATAGACAAACTGCTGTTGGGTGCTTGTAGTATTGAAGTCCACTATGATCTCATATTTTTATCGAAAAATCACTGGCTCTACTCATAATATAAGGAAAAGCACTTACGTGTTAAATACATGTAATAAATGAAAGAAAAAACATGTAAAAATAATATGACCCGTCAACAGGAAGCGAGGCTAAAATAATATATTATTTTTATTTTGGCGTATGGCTTCCTGGTGACGGGTCAAATTATTTTTACTTTTCCCCCTTTTATTACATGAATTTCAACACGTAAGACTAAGTGGCTTGTCATTTCTATATATTTTTACCCTTTACCTGTTGCCCGTGATGCCTGGAGTATGGAAGTTGCTCAGTTAATGAATAACCACTGAAGAGTATTTCAAAACGAAGTTCAACCTCCCGCCCTTAGAAAGGGTTGGGAATGCAGACTGATGTTTGCGCCATCTCAGGTCTGGCCAATAAGAAACAGGGCTTCATGGTAAGGGGCAAAAGTTTGGATAACGTTTCGCTGGAGTATTGTAAACGTAAGCCATGTGAAGATTAAACTGATATTAGCGGCGGGTCCTCTTTCGGAGTTGTCTCTTCGCAGACCCGGAAAGAAAACTCGTATAGGGGATCGAGGTCCCTCTGACTTAATACTTGTCATTAGGGAAGGTTGTTGTTGGCCGCGGAAGTTTTAACTGGCATCGTTCAGTTGCGGCTGCACTCGAGCCGGGACGTGATATCGCGTCAAAAATGTTTCTTGGGCGGGTTTCGCTATCACCCGCAATTCGGCCATCTGCAGTCTCCGCAGGGCGAGTGTGTGTGTGTGTGTGTGTGTGTGTTGTTTTCAAGACCAGTTTCAGACTCCATTACCTTGATCGTATCTATGTTCCTTCTGAATATCTCTTTCCATTCTATGGAATTTCAAAGATACGAAAAGGAATTGCCCTTTGCTTTGGTATTAACAAATTATTTTCGATCATGCAATCAACTGAATTATAAAAACTCAACTTGTTTCTTCAAAATTGTATGATGTCGGCAATACGTTTAATTCTCTCACAAAATACCACAAGAAATATTTAGCAACGTAATTTATGACGTGTAATGTTTTCATTCTTTTCTTGTAGGAGTATTTTTTTCCTGGTCGTATGAGCAGAGCTTTTTAGGTTCGTAAATGCATGTAAATAGACGAAATAAACTGCCGCAGATTATTGAAAATATACTGAGTGGGTAACTACAATGTAAAAATTTGCTTCGAATAAATGATTAAGAACGTGATTAGATGAATGTGATTTTACTTTTGTCTTCCGATTGCCGCCATAAACCGCTTATTAAGCAAAGCAGGACAACAATACCGGGTGAATCACCTAAAATTTGCACTGCGAATATTTCGGAAATGAAAGGTTTCACAGAACTGGAGTTTATACAAGGCTCATAATTGCAGCCTAGACAAAGATTTTAATAAGTAATAGAACGTGAATTTATTGAGAAAAAAAAATACAGTTTTTCATATATAAAACTGACTAGTCACATCAACAAAATAAAACTAGAGGAAATCAGAATGCCAAGGGGGTTTTTGCAGGATTATTGTGCAAGTAGTTTACGAACTGCCGTAATATGACAATTTTAAATTCCGACAGCGTTGTCTGCTCCATTTTAATTGCATAGTTACTAGGCTACGATGTTTGTATGTGTGTTTGGAGTCTCTTTTCTTTATAAATATTGCATTGGTACCTCCTCGGCAGTACTCTGTGAAAGTTTACACTACCTAGACGTAGGATGTGCATGAAGATGGTATTCACTAATGCTGCGAAGGACAGTTTTGTCTTTCTCCTTCAGAATTCACAAAATATGTATATCCAATTTTGTGTTACTTAAGAAAGTGCCGACACATGGTACAGTTAAATGGAGCTGATAGCTGTATTTTACACAGTATATTATGTCAAGAAGATCAGTTTTTATCAAGAAAACTGAAAATTATTTATATAGGATGGTCAATTTTTTTTTAACTTCCGTCAAGTTTTATACATTTAAAAATAAAACAGCTAACGTGATTCGCAGAAACTCCATGTTTACAGCTTTCGTGTGCGGTTTTCCTGAGAGCAAGCACGAAAATTGCAGTCGCATCAAAATTTCAATCCGCTGGCTTACATCGCGTGCGATAGTATTCCACTGCTCGAAATCTGATTCGCGAACAATCCGCCCACAGCGAGTGGAATTCAAAACCTTTCAAGGTCATCGCATTTAGCTATTTCCTTACTGTTCGATGTAACCTTGAAGGATTTAAAATTCTATTTTTATCTTTAGCCCATTCCTGTTTTTTTTTTTTATCATTTATTCTGAAGCCCTGCTACGGTACTACTTTCCGGCTACCCATTACGTATCCTTCCGCCACATGCAAACAAAACGCGGAGACTGGAAGGAAATATTAAATGAGAAAAAAAAAACTCATCGTATTTGTGAACTGGACTGATGATCAAAAATATTTTTGCAAGCAACAGTAAAATGTGTTTTCCAATATTGTATTCCGGAATACCTAAATATGACAGAACAAAACCGAAAAAAAAGTAACGGTTGCTAGCCATTGCTAATGTACCTTTCTTTTCTCCGAATTTACTTCTTATTAACTATGAAATAAATTTTATAATCTGTACACAAAAATGTCGTGCAAATTTTACTACACGAAGAAGCAAGGTACGATAATGATAGAGGACGTATAAACGTGTTTCATATTTGATTTATACAGGAAGTAACCAAAAGTGTGCTACATGGCGTGACTTTCCAAATGTTCAATGAGAAAGTGTGACCGTAGATACACTTTGCTTGTTAGCTTGTGTTCTGCGTGGTCGGCGCGGGTGACAGCGTTTTCCCTTGCGGTAGGTCAAGGCAGAAGTTCGTAGGCTGTCTGGCCATGTGCTAGCACAAAGTGTACGTGCTCGCGAAGTCAGCTGGTATGCTGAGCGCGATCGAGCGGGTGGCAATCGTACAACATGTCCGTCGCGTAATGAGGCTTCGATGATTGCGGGTATACGAACGGTGCCAAAGTGGTCGGTGTGTTCGTTGAGTATGAATTTGTTAAGTTTTTGCACCGATAGCCTCCGCGAGATTCGCAGTAACTTTCGTGTGCTTTTCCGCAACGTTAGTTGCAGTACACTGTCTTATCCGCCAACATCACGTTCGTAATTATTACGTGTGCGTGATTGGGCTGCTGGAACGAAGGCACGTAAATTGTGTTTCTGAATAAGTGTGCCAGTTTGTTGGAAAATATTCTTCGCAACGCCGGGGGGGGGGGGGGGGGCGTGCGGTTGACATCAGCTATGCAGACGGTCCCATTTGGATGGAGCTGGACAGCAGGGTTTCTAGCCTGTCGGGATTGCAGCTGCTAAGAACGGCGTTTATTCTCCATGTATGCCTGGAGTTTACGTACACGGTTTCGTCACTCAACAGAGAATAAGGTACAGTGTCCTCGACAATTTTGCCCGCGAATATCGCGGGCGGTTATGACTGAAAGTTTCCCCGATCCTGACTGTCATGGTTCACTCGCGCTGCCTACAACCGGCGACTACTTTTTATGTGTGCAAACTGTGTATTTTATAATCATTTTTAATGTCAAGTTTTGGCTTTTAGCACCAGTGCGTGATTTATGTAATTTTTTCTTATGGTGCCATACTTCAACTACCACGAGATTAAGGCTAATGTTCAGCGTGTACTCAAATGCACTCGAAGTATTGTAAAATCAATTTTTCCAGTGATTGGAAATAAACAAACCCAAACGTCACTTGCGCAAATGATCAATTAGTAGTGTCGTTAAACCTGCATACACTTTATTTAATAACATTTCACAAAGTAATGAACGCATTTTCACAGGAGTACAAGTGCCTTAATGTTTATATGTTTAATTTAAATATATTCATAGGGATGAAAAGCAACAAGGGTTTTTTTGAAGACGCGCGCTGCTTGTCCCTTGATGTGTAGTAATTGTTTTAAGGAGCTTATTGCAAGTGAGGTAGAGTTGACGTGCCTGAGCCCTTAAGGGACAAGGGCGACTCATCTGCAATTATCGAGTGATGTTACAAACTTGTCGTGTAATATGCTATATATTAAAAGTGAAATTATATTTATAACCACCTCGCAGGAAATGTATTACGGTAGTTCCTAAGTTTATAATTTTTAAACACGAATAAATTTCCCTTGTATTGTTGGTGTCGGCTAAACGGTTTTGACCTGAGAAAATAGTGGCTCGAAAGGTCGTTTGTAGTGTTACCCCCCCCCCCTCCTTTTCGTGTACATCGTTGGCAAGTCAGCACCTGTGAATAATGGAGCAACGCCAACCGCCCGACTCCCGGAATAGCACGTCAGCAGTCAGAGAGCTGACGTAACCAATCACTCAACTCTCTTGTGCGGGATAACTACATGAGAAAAAAAATCATCGAATATTCACAACTAGCTCTGCGCATCATTCTGCTTCTTATGGCAATGTTGACTTTCATGCACGTGCTTTAGTCCACCTGTAAAATACTAGTAACCTAATGTTTTTTTTTTTTTCACTCAAAAACCTGCTGAAACATGGTTCGCTAAAAATAAGCCGAGATCGTGGGTTTTGTACAAAATGCAATATTTAAGGGTCCTATGTACTGAAACGTTTTCTGCGAAATCGTTGTTTGCGCCTAAACGCGTGTCTCGGTAAAAACATTTTACGGAAATACGAAGTTTTGTCAGCAAGGAAAAAAAAAAACTATTCTCTATGTCGCTATTTTTTTACTTTTATCATATTAAGTGTATTAATGGAGAAAAAAAATCGCGAAAGTGATCAAATATCGCATTTTTAAAGTTGGCCTTTGAAGGTTCTTCAAGCGGTAAGAGAAAAGTACGATTGTAAGCAGGTAGTTTGATCTGTGTACTTCCATCGCGTGTAATAAAACCTCACAGTTACAGATCTAGTTTGCACAGTAAAGCGTTAGGACTGAAACACTGCACGCCTTGCGCGTAGGAGCGATAAGGCGCTAGGCGTGCTTGTTATTGTCGCCCGTATTGCTCCCTCCCTTCTTGACCTTGGACGCGCAGCTACATAGTCATCTTAAAGACTCTTAAAGGCTGTTCACGATAAAGTGAGCACTTCAGAAATGAACCTCAGAAAAAAAAATCACTGCTCCTGCATGTATATATTTTAATGGGCGCAATGAGTGACATCCGCCCAGTAAAATTGGTAACGATGAATTGAAAGTAGTGCCATATATTAACGTCGAATAAAATGTTTTAGGTAAACATTTGTGATAACTTAGAATTATTTCTTTCGCTTTATAGTTTTTTTAATGCATCGAAGTGTAAAACTGAGCAGATTTGAAAAATATATACTTTTCTAATAATTTCGCAATTTCACTGGACCGATGCATGAATAAAATGACGAGGCCCATAGCAACGTTATTGTTACATATGGTGGAAGAATACACAACGTGTATACAAGAAGATCTTAAGCAGGCCTTACAAAAGTGTTCATTTTACCGTGAACAGCCAATAAACGTGAATAACATATGAGGATGCAGAGAGAGAGAGAGAGAGAGAGAGAGATGTCTGCGGCGGGGTCCCTGCCCTAGTGAGGCGCGTACGGCAGTTCCCATGCAACTCACGTGCCGAGGTGTTAAAGGAGCGTCATAACGACCGCTCGTGTAGGCGATAATGTGGGGCCGTATAACGACGCTTGTTTTACGATCTCGGACAAAGTACTGGCGGGCTTGTGACTAATCACGAGGTTTTCTCCCTCCGGCTGGTTCCTTCTACCTTCAAGCCCCTGTCGAGTCCTACTATTGTTCCCACCCACGCTGAGGGGCCACGGTGGTATAGTGGTTAGACTACTCGCCTCCCAACAAGGCGAACCGGACTCGATTCCCGGCGGGGTCGCCCCCCAGATTTTCGCACGTGGGGATCGAGCCGGACGATGCCGCTAGTCGGCGGGTTTTATCGGGGATCTCCCGTTTCCCCCACCCCTTGCGTTCCTGCGCTGCTCCATACCTCGCTTCAACCTCATCAGCTCTCAAGACCTCGATGTTAAGAGCCGCCTGAATATCTTCACCTCACTTCACTTCACTCCATATACGCGCTGATAAAGGCTGTTGAAGATAAAGTGAGCACATTTGAAATTAACCTTGGGAGACTTCACTGCTTCTAACTGCATATATTTTAATGGGCGAACTGAGTGATATAGGCCCAGTAAAGTTGGTCACGATAGCGGGAAAGTAGTTATGTGTCTTAACATCGAATTGAAAGTGTAAGGTAACCATTTGTAATAACTTTCTTTGGCCTCTGTTACTTTAATGCATCTAAGTGCAAAAATTAGCATAGTTGTAAAATATTTACCTTTCTAATAATTTCAGCTTCACTTGCTCGACGCATGAAAATAGGCCCAAATATCAGACCCATGACAACGTTAATTTTAAATATGATGGACAAAATCCAAATGAGAAGAAAGGTAGCTCAATTAACAACAAACTACCGATAAGCAGCAGCATTTTTTTGCTCAACAAAAGGGTTTCGCCAACTCCAATTCTGGATGTAGAAAATAATATTGTTGCATTTAGCTTTTAAGTATTTATAAGAGTAACCACATACATGTTAAATTACATATTTGTAAAAACATGTAATTTATTGGCGTCAACAGTTTTTTCTCTCAGTACTAAATGATATTAGTTAAAATTAAAATTACTGTTAATTCCCCAGTGACTAATAATTTCAGTATATGCATGTTACCTCACCACGAAAAATGTATTATTAACTATTTGACTAATGAACGTAAATAATTAAGTTGTTTGCTGATTAAATTCGTACCCATTTTCATTTCTGCTAAATTCACAAGCATATATTGCAAAAAAAAAAAAAAACTGAAGGCGAGGCATATCGAAAAAAAATTAACAGCATGAGTTCTTAATGTAATGTCTACATGATATCTGTGAAAACACCAGAAAAAAACATTTACAGCAAGTTTATTATAGCAAAATTAAAACCTACATAAAAGTGTGTACATAAAAAAACATTGTTTAATTAATTATACGAAATGAGTGTTTAATTATTGTTTTAACACTAAGGGCGATTATCTTATTCCATAAAGTTCTTGAAATCGGGAGTGCCAGAAATTTGTCAAATTTTGCAAGACGTAATCGAATTAACTATCAAGAATTAACACTTTGTTTAGCCAACTGAAGCAATACGTGACATTCATTTTATTAATGTCAGAAAGAACTAATTCTCAAAATATGGTTACTCACTATTCGGCTGTTTCTATTTAGTACTCAATATTACAGTAACAGGCAACGAAATAACTCATTTTTAAATGTATTTTTTTTTACAATTTTTATTATTGATCCACACCGTTTTCCCTTCCAGCGTTTTTCAAACATCTTGTGTCTACGCAGGATAAATCTACTGGGTTCAGTGTTCTGTAATCCACCACACAAATTTATCACTAAAAAACATTCCAGCAGAGCTGCGCTCTACTGCATTTGTTATTCGGCTACCTGAGTCGTTCTTGCGTTTAAAGTAGAACGAGACTAGAGTTGGTTATATACTCGCAAATTTGTTTTCATATATTGAGCTAAAAAGAATGAATTGGACTATGACATTTCGTACTCATCTGGATTGCATATGGCACAAACTTCAACATCAAAATCAATTCATTATAAGAGAGAAATAAGAAAACAAAATTGTATTTAAAATTAGCTTTACTCCCATTTCCCTTCCAATAAATAACTGAAGTGCCTTCAGCACCAAAATAGAATAAAATGTGTGCCACAAGTAAATGTAAATACTTATATTCTATCATATCATTGACAAAGCGTCATCAGCGCACACACAAACACACACATATATACATATTAATATAAATTTAATTATTAAAAGCAATTAATTTAAAAAAGTCACTTACTACACATTGAAACGATGAAACGTACCCCGTGGGCAGCCCCGGGAGTCTAGGGACTCACCGACACAAAAAATGCGAGTTTAATTGGGACACTTGCAAACAACAGATCAACATATTAGACAGACATCACGACACTAACATTCACTCCAGACGAGTAGCTGGAGGGGAGCTTCGGTCCCCCGCTGAATACAACTACACATAAAGTTACTTAAAAATAGGTAACAAATTAAACAGCCTTAACACGGGTGCGGTGCCCGAGAAACCACATATACACGGCGCCCCGCCGCCTTACCCTGTGATATGAGCACGTGTCGGGGTGCATCTTGTCTTTACAACCACCCTGTGAGTTATTGGAGTCTATGCTCCCGGTCTCACGACACACAGGCCATCCGGTGGCGTATGAGGATTCGGCGGCGGCTATTGCGTACGGTGAAGATAAAAACGGGTGCAGCAATCTTTCCTTCTACGTATGAAACGTAATGTGTGTGCTGAGTTAAATAAGGCTCTTTTGTGCGCCTTCCTCATCGAGAATCAAGAATCACGTTAAATTTTAGATACAACAAAGAGTAATGTTAATTCTCTTGATAGAAAAAATTGTATTCAAGCGACGTGAACAACAGATAAAAACTCCCAGGTACAAGTATTATCTCCAATAATACATTTTCACTGGGAAAATGATAAACAAGCCGCCCTCTAGGTAATATTAGTAGAGTGCGGTAGACAGGTGATAAATTTTCAAGGTCCATAACCTTAAAACATAAATCGAGAACCACTGAACCGATTTTGTTCAACAAACTTTATTGACATTTATGCATTATACACAAGCTCTAAATGACCAAGAATATGCAAATTGCCAGTAGTAACAATTAATGTTCTATAAATCCATATTTAATCACCAAGCTCGAACTTCTTCTTACGAGAGAACAAAACAAGTGACGTATAAATAATAATTACAGCAGTCTGATTAATAACACCTGCAAGTACTGGCACTGTGAATCTTATTAAATGCTATGTATTATACTCGACACATATTTAGGATTTAAGCGTTCTATAAAATTTTCTACGACGCTGAAGAAAATAAGAAACAACATCCCTCAATACTTAAGGCTTTTAAAGTATTGGTTGTTATATTTTGGATAAACTTAAGGTCATGTCATATAAAATGTCCTTGCACGAAAATCAAAAGTTAATTTGCTTACTTAATTAGAGCATTTTTTTTTAACCTAGGCCAGGAGGCGAATATAGTTAAATTTGATACAACCCGGTGTTTAAATGGTTTAAGAGCGCTTTCATCAGAAGATGCTAATTATCTTAAATACGACATATTGTGCGTAAATTTACGATAAACTACTAAATTATTTTAATTAATTTTTTTCAAAGAAACCTTTAACACTAGCAAAATAATTACACTGCATGACTGTTTTACCGCAGTAACAATAAATGTAACGTTTCCCTTGGTAAAATTGTAAGTCTTTATATGCACGGTGCGAATATGTGTGTTTATATAGACAAATGCATAAATAGGCCTACAGTCTCTGAAAATCGACGTCGAACACTGTGGCTGCGGTTGCAGCAATATTCAATACAACGTTTTGGGTACATTTCCCGCCTAAAATATACACCGATGTCGTTCCTATTGCATCCACATTTCAGCATCACAGAAAAACAAGCGCACAAAAGCATGGCTCCAAAGAAAGGAAGCAGCCAATGAACGAACGCCTAGACGCCAAAAATACTGAGGAAATATGGAGTCGAGCCCTGCGGCCAAATAATGACTCTGCTGATGAGCGAGTTGCATAACCACAGCCGTCGAAATCTGCTATTCAAAACGCATGCAAGGGAAGCGACTGATTTGAATACCAATGTGCGTTTACAAACCTTTGTTTTTAAGTAATATGTTCGTTGGCCTAACTGCACAATTTCCAGTTATTAAAATCGTAATCTGCAAATTAATTTCTATCTTATAATAAACGCAAATATTTATCAAGCAGTTTCACGACTGGCATATCCAAACCTGCCAGTCCAGTTTTATAGCGACGTAAAAGAATGCAAACAGTTCCAAGGTGGTTTTTGCTTTAGAGAATACCTCGCAGCAATTAACCATTTTTTTTTTTTGGATTGAAGTATTTATACAAATGAAACGTAAAATTTCCCTCTGAAACGACCTCTTGTATCGTAAAAACTGCACGATGTGTGACATTTTTGTAATAATGTACAGTAAAGCTTCATTCCTATCAGTATGTTTATAATTATTGTCAGATCCAAGATTTTTTCACGTTAATGTTACTATCACATCCAAACTCGTGACAACGAATCGCTGCATAAAATCTACGCGTCACTAAGAAAACGTTTTAGAAAAAGAAGTTTAAATTCGTAAAAATACTGGACATGGAATTCCGGAAGAGTAAATCGAGCGATTTTCCAGAAAAATATTCCCGCCTCAAGTACTTTAAATTCGAGGGTGTAACCAACTCCCCTCTCTCTGTCAGAATACCTCGGTCTTGTACTTGAGGGAAGTACATAAACATTTGAAGTGCTTACTTACAACTTAACAAAATGAAAATGTCTAGACTCTAAGGTATAGTCCATTCATTGTTAATACCAACTTATCCGAAGACACGCCACAATTCTATTTTCAGGACGTTCCTCCGCCTCGTGCAAACAAAGTTCAAATATGTTAAGAAAATTAAACCACAATCATGCGCACTCAATTTAATAGCAT
This sequence comes from Dryococelus australis, assembly GCA_029891345.1. NCBI lineage: Eukaryota > Metazoa > Arthropoda > Insecta > Phasmatodea > Phasmatidae > Dryococelus > Dryococelus australis. Next base: position 40,227,724 of record CM056995.1, on the reverse strand, counting down.
TTTGCATGAGAATTATTTTTTACTATGCATTAGCAAAACACCAATTTTCTCTCTGTTTTTATTAATTTCTTGTTATAAATGTAATTATATAATTTATACGTAAACTATAAGCAAAAATTAAATTCAACAAAAACAAAAGATACTTTTATGTTATTAGAATTAAAAACGCTTGTGATACATGGCATTATTAGGAAACGACCAAACACATCGCACATGGGGAGATTTTTCAAAGATTTGATTCAAAATATGTGAAAATACCGCAAATAGACTAGTATTTTATTATTGGAATTGGACTGTTACTTATATTTTGTCTATAAATTGGAATGCTTAATTTATAACTAATATGAGTAAAAACCAGGAGATAGTATGTGTGTTGGTAATGCCTAGTAATAAATAGTTATTATGTAAAATATTATTACACTGAGTGCACATGAATGCAGTGCATTCACCCTTTGGTATAAGTTAGATTTGATTAAGTTTCGTTCGCTTGAGGCGGAGGAATATCGTGGAAGTAGAACTTTAGGAGGACTTTCGAAAAGTTGGAAGTGACCGTGGTTGGACTATAACCACCAATCTTCCCTGCAAGCCAGTCCGAGGACCCCTGTTGATACACAGAATTGTATTGTATTGTAAAGGGCTTTTTAACGTCCCCCGGTTTTATGTTTGAAGCTTAGCAGAGGACAGCTTATAGACTAACTTATAACCTAACTTAAATTAACACCCATGCCTTGTCCGGGATTCGAACCCAGAGCCTCCCGCACCCCAGAGCGGTGGCGCACCAATCGACTGCGCTACGGGAGGTGAGTTCATTTCGCATTTAGTGACTGAGTGAAGAGATTTGGGCAGCTCTTAACATCGAGGTCTTGAGAGCCTACGTGGGTGAAGCGAGGTGAGAGTGGAGCAGCGCGCCGGAATGCAAGAGCAGGTGACACGGGAGATCCCGAGAGAACCCTCCATACAACGGTATCGCCCCCACACGATACCCACATGCGAAAATCCGGTAGCGAGTTCGCCGGGAATCGAACCAGGTTCGCCTGGATGGGAGACGAGTAGTCTGACCACTAGACCACCGCGGGCCCCTGTTGCTTTTAGTGTCCCCGTGAATTGCCACGTCCGACAATGGCGCTAGTGGAGCGGTATAGGGGGCTAGAGGGGGTACCAGGAACGTGGGTGGGGGCAGCCGACGCATAGCTGTTCACTCGTCGACCGTGAGTACACATACGAGTGCCGGCGGGGGCGTGGGGCAGACGACAGTCAATTGTCGGCGAGACAAATGACGTAAGAGCGGCGGTCGTAACCGGTGGGTCGCGTGCGCGAGACAGAGAAGGCTGGGTGAGGGGAAGGGGGAGAGAGAGTGTCGGGCCACCCACGTCACGGTTGATGTCTAACAGGCGCGGGGAAATGGCAATTTGTCCCGGAGAACAAGGGGGGGGGGGGGTATGGGACTATTTATACGCCAGTGGGGACATCGCCGATGCGGGTTATCAGCAGGACGAATTTGTGAGTTTGTGAAGGGGGGGGGGGGAAGTTGCTTCTGGAGCCGCCTTTGGAATGCAGCCAGGCGACGCGTGTCTACGTTCGCTTTTGAGACAGGGAAACGGCCGGAGCGATAAGGGCGACATTGAGCACGTGCCAGCATGTACCCCATCGCCTCTACGCTCAGCGCTCTGAACAGACGTGAAGTGTTCTCACCGTGTTGCGTCCGTGTACCTGCCTGCCTGCCTGAAGCTAATCTGCGCGTTCGAGACCTCAGAAACTCGCGAGTTCTTAAGGCCGACTCTTGCTCACTCGCCATTTGCCATATCGCCCCTACGCGCGCTGGCGTGTAGTCCTTGCGTCGGCGACTTCCCTGAACGTCTCTTCAAGCGGCGACCATTTATTTGGCTAGCAAAAATAAAAGTATTGTATTGTATAGGGTTTATTGACTTCCCCCGACCTTATGCCTGAAGTCTTGTGAGGGGACGGCTTACGCACTAACTTAGGAACACCCATGCCTTATCTGGGATTTGAATCCACAACCTCCCGCACTCCACACCGGCGGCGTACCGGCCGACTGCACCATGGCAGGCCGACAAAATAACAGTCTGATACGTATCAAAAGAGCACTCTAAAGTTTCTGCATAGAAAACACACCTTCGGGCACGAAACGTCTAAAATTCTTTTAGTTTTTAATCACTTTTTATTTATCTAGTCTGTTCGCGGTTTCTTCACACTTTTTTAAGCAAACCTTAGAAAAATTACCTTGTGTAAGACGTGTTTCGTTATTTTCAAAATATGTTGTGTATAACAAGCGCTTTTATAGTTACGGTATGTTAATATAAATGTTATATCTTATTTTAGTTTATATGCTAATTTTTTTATATATTATTTATAAATAACAATATTTCATTTGTAATTAATATGAATCAAAACCGGGATAAAATAGGTGCGTTAATAACGAGTAGTAAGGAATAGTTCTAATGCTAAATGTCATTAAAGTGAGTGCGCACGAATGTGGTGCGTTCGCGATTTTGAATTTTTATAGACTTATAGGATATTCACGATAAAGTGAGAACTTTTTAAGGCCCTGCTAAATTTGACTTCTGAGCCAATTTTCATTTTGCTGCCACTTTTTAATATAAATGTTGCCACGTGACTAATAAATACGGCGGATACTACATTACTAGGGATAGGAAAATTTCGCGAATTCATTTCCGGGCAAAATAGACGTGAAACACATATACAGTGAAATCACCTTCCCAATTACATCACAGTTTATTAGACCCGCCCTGCACGCCTCTGAGCCAATAGCAGACATGCAAGGAAACACCTTGCAAATCCCATAACTGCCAGGTGTGGGGCAACAGCCAATGAACACACATCTGAGGCCCCAGTATGCGAGAGACTTAGGAGTCTAGCCTACAAGTCATTGAACTCGAGAAATTTTCCTATTTCTATACATTACTCTCAAAAGTTAACGTCTAAAATTGCAATTAAACTTATTTTTTAGTGGTTGAGTCGACCTCCCGTAGGGCAGTCGGTTGGTGCGCCACCGATCTGGGGTGTGCGAGGCTCTGGGTTCGAATCCCGGGTAAGGCATGGGTGTTAATTTAAGTTAGCTTATAAGTTAGTCTGTAAGCCGTCCCCTGCTAAGCTTGGAAGTATAAAACTGGAGGGGGGAGGGCGTTAAAAAGCTATTTCAATGCAATACAATTATTAGTGGTTGACGCCGCCTGTTGGGAGGGCCTTAAAAAGTGCTCACTTTACAGTGAATAGCCTACAGTAAGCTTTGTTTACATGAGACGGAGGACAAGTCTGAAGGCAGAACTTCAGCAGGGTTTCAGAAAAGTTGGAAGTAACCGCGAATCGGCAATACTGCTTCTCGCTGGAATCACCGCGAACACCAACACACCTTGTTGCGACAGTTCACCAGCTGCCACCGCAAACTGAAGTATCGACTTCCGGGAATGTTTGGTTTGTTTCCCCGCTGTGCCAGTCTCCGGGAGACAGATGCATCTCGTCGAGTAGTGCGGCGCTTGGGCCGATGGACCCAGCTTCCGGCAAGCCGCATCAACCCGCGCTGACAGACGCCTCGCGCACGGGGCAAGCGGATACGCCTTGTTGCCGCGCTGGCGTCAAGCTTGGATCCCTGCCAACAAGCTACGCCGCAGAATGGCCGACTGCACAAAAGCAAAATGTAGTTGCGTTTCCCGGCATCGATGTGGGATTAACCTGCTCAGTAACTTGCTGTACTGAACGAGGTCCTGGAAAGGAGTATAATGCTTGGCTGGTTAGTTATCGTCTACCTAAGACACAAAATGGTAGGTATAGTCCATTCACGATAACTTTCAACTTTTCTGGAGCCCTGCTAAAGTTCTACTTGTAGGATATTCCTCCGCTTCTTGCAAACAAAGTATCGAAAATTACGTCAAAGGGACAGCGGACGGCATTTTCTAACTGTTATTAATTCATAGTTAAAAAAAAAATTAAAAATTTTAGATAAAATATATATAAAAGCTCAATTTAACCAAAAATAAGGTAGTGCTATATCAACACAAGCATAAAACGCTTGTGACGGAAACAACCAAACACGTCATACATTGGGGTTATTTTTCCAAAGGTTTGATTCAAAACGTGTGAAAAAACCACGAACAAACTATAAGGTTTCACGTATCAACAGCGAGGTCATTAGAGTGAGGTGGAGTGTAATGAAGAAATTTGGGAGGCTCTTAATATCGGCGTCTTGAGAGCCACTAAGGGTGAAGCGTGGTGAGTGTGTAGCAGCGCTGGAATGCAAGTGGCAGGGGAAACGGGAGATCACCGAGAAAACCCGCAGACCAGCGGGACGATACCCACGTGCGAAAATCCGGGGGTGATTGCGCTGGAAATCAAACCCGGTTCGCCTTGATGGGAGGCAAGTAATCTGAGTTCAACACCACCACAGCTTCCGTAATAGGGCTAGAGGTGATTTCTTGTTTCATATGATATTAGGGGTACCTGTTTTTCTCGAAAATAATTCATGACAAGTTGTGTTCCAAAACACTTAATTCAGAACCACTTTCGTGATTGGATCATTTGTATTGCTACACGGCGTATCTATCTGCCAGCGAATCAGGGACGAAAAGTATCGGAGAAACTTAATTCTAACTGGCTCACTCATATTACAGGCTCTCTTTACACACAGACAAGCGGCCAATAGCCAAATGAAGGCTGTAAGTCTGACATGGGATATTGAAGTCTAGCCTCAGCGTAAATCTTTTCGCTAAAAACAGGTGGCCGTAGATATTATCCCTTGAGTAGGAATAATCCGCATTTATTTCGGAAAATTAAATCAATACATTTCATGTGATGATACGCTATGAATCTAATTGGTTCATTTCGAAAGTCCTGTGAGTCGTGAGACAGCAGCAGTTATGGAACTGCTTTGTGTCAAATCTGGTTCCACCAGGCTGGGACGTCAGATAATTTCGCGGTAAGCGTACGGGAATATTTCAATGTGGTGTTCAGAGACAAATAGACTGGACGAGCATCGCCAAATTTTCCAGCGCCTCTGAAATGGCCACCCCGAAGTGCAGATCTGACACCCTGCGATAATGCGTTACTGGAGCACATAAAACACGAAGTTGCCAAGAAGTAGTACAGGACAACTGAGGAACTTAAACAAGTTGTTCGAACTCTATTTGCTACCATCACGTCAGCCATGTTACGGAGGATTACACATCTTTCCTGTAAACGAATAATTCTATTTAAATGGAAGTTAATAACCTATATAACACATAAGAAATTTACCATACATTTAGGAATAATATTTGGCAATAATCAGCAACACCGCTATACAACGTTCAGAATTTTGCCTTGTATTTGACTAATTCCACAGATAATGGAAGGCTACCATGGGCAGCATTCCAAAATGTTACTCCGACAGTAAAGTATGAGAGAGTAACAGCCGAGTAAAGCAAGAATATAATTATAAACTTGGTTTTGGAACGAGCACGATGCAAATATTAATCAGTTTTTACGAATATGTACTGATTAAGCATCCAGTGTAAATTAAAAAAAAAAAAAATATTTATCACTTTCTCTAAATTCCTCCTTTTCAAAAAAAAAAATAGTTACATACATAAACACTTACACATGCCATAAGTTAATCATAAGCTTCTCGCCATTTTCAATTTACACTTCGTTACTCGTTGAAATAGTGCGTGTAAAAGTTTTACTCTGTCAAGTTTCTCAGAGTAATTACTGTGCAGTTTTCGGACACAGTCGAGAGCGAGTAAAACATTTACTCAAAGTGTTTTTGGCACAGCCAAAGGGAAAAGTTTACTCGCAGAGTAGCGTTTTGGAACACCGCCATGCATGTACGGGAAAATACTTTACCATATGTTTTTTTTTTCTCAATTGGAGTATACACTGACGTGTAAAAATTTCGAACTACATATTTCTTAGGGTGATGATCACCTGTCCCATCAAAACGAGGTTCGGGACACTGATGTTAGGTCAGCCTACTAGGTAACGTAATGATTCAGAAAAGGCCCTGGAAAGAGTTATTAATTACGTTTGATTGACTAGTCATCGTCTACCCAAGACGAAAGACGGTAGGTAGAGAGATAGCTCCGTTGATTGGTGTTTGGACTTGTGAGAAAAAAAAAAGGCGATTACACCGTTTAAATAATGGATTAGTAAGAAAACCTTGTTTCTTTAATTGTTGACTTAATTTACCACGAGTTTGCTGAAAAGCCCATTCATTACAAATATACACTTTTGTTTCAACTTGCTATTTTTTTTTTTTTTGCAAATGCTGAATACAAATGCTGATAAATATTATTAAATTTAAAAACCAGTCATGCCTGTATAGCAACTAAAAAAATATTAACTGTGTATAAATATGTCCCTGTTAACTAAACCAAGAAAGAATAATTGCTGTTATAATATTTGTCCTTATTACATTTACACGAATTGGTGTTTTGAAGATCATTTCGGTGCTAACAAAGAGAATAGACAGAACAAGTACTGTTAGATAGACAAAAAGTTACAGTGTTTCCACTGTCGTACAAGACATTGTGAACGCACTGGTGTAAAGTGTTTATGCCCATGCTACTATTCGAATAGAAAGCTTAAAATTCTGTTTGCCAATGTAAAATCCACGCCCACAGGGTTACCTACTATTGCCTTGACTGCGAAAGGTTCGATTCAGATTATATAGACGGATGAGTGTTTCCTGGTTGTAAACTGTGTATTTTAAATGAATAATATTTGAAAAGTAATTTATATATGAAGTAGTACATGTCTATGAAGTGTTTTGAGATACTGGAAAACTCTCGTCGACAGCGAGGTCATTATAGTCGGGGTAAATTGCCCAGGGAAGCAGGAACGGAGAAGGATTCACCCAAGGCCCGCAGTAAAAAGGAACGGTTCCCGGTTTCTTTTTAAGATCCTGACAAGTAATATACAAAAAGTAAACTTCATTCAACGGATTTTATTTTCAGTGGTAGGTAAAGTTACAAGCTGGCATATTGTTCCACGTGTTAAATATTTTGTCCTGTTATGTAGGTTTACCCCAGTAATAAACTGTGCCCAGTCTCGCAACACTGCCACGATATAATACGAAATCCGTGTGAAAAAGTTATAAAGTTGAAGACAAAGTCAGCTCATATTCCCGGGTTATTGTAAACTTGCATGGCATATTATTCAATGTAAAAACCGTTCACGTTAAAGTGAGCACGTTTAAACCGACTTTTGAAAAAAGGTCAATTCCCCTATACGCTGTTTACGGTAAAGTGAGCACTTTTTAAGGCCATTATAAATTTTCCCTTTCATTTAATTTTCATCTTCCTGCAGCTTTTTGATACAAACATTGCAATGTTACCATTAAACACAGTGTATGCATTTCATCACACTCTAAATTTAATGCCTTAGCCGCAATAAGATACATTAGTGGTTAATGTATGTCGGGAGGGCCTTAAAAATGCACACTTTACCGTGAACAGCCTATACCTGTGGATATGTTTAGTTCCAAATATCGACGTTGAATCAAAAGTGTTAGAAAAACATCTGAGAACACTAAAATTATTCGTTTTAATTTCTGTATTTTTATTGCATATAAATTTTAAGAATTAGCAAATTTGTACAACTATTACTTAAAAATAATTTCACAGTTTTACTTGAACGACGCTTGAATAAAGTGACCAGGCCAATGGCGGAATTACAAGGAATGTGCGTACAAGTAGATCTTAAGCTGAACTTTCAAAATTGCTCGTTTTACCGTGAACAGCCTTTAATTTGCGTGACGTATGTCACGTTCCGTGTAGTAAATATAGTAATTTGCTACACTGTTCACAGTAATTTGAGCACTTCTGAAAGACCTGATAAATATTTGCTTGTATACACGCTGTGCAATCCTTCGCCTTACGAAAAATTAACATTGCTATGGGCCTCGACACAATCATGCGTCGGTCAAATGAAACTGTGAAATTAAGAAAGAAAATACTTTACAAATCGGCTCACTTTTACACGTCCATGCATTAAAAAACAGAAAACGAAATGACAATTTTTTAGTTATCACAAATGTTTACCTAACACTTTTAATTTGACGTTAAGATATGGAACTAATTTCCATCCATCATTACCAACTTTACTGGGCGAATGTTATTCAGTGCACCCATTAAAATATGTGCATGCAGGGGCAGCGACTTGTTTCTAGGATTCATTTCTAAAATGCTTACTTTATCGTGAACGACCTTTACACACTACGACTTCGGGATACGGTGCTGTTAGTTGAGAGAGCTTGGCAGTGCTGCGACATAGCATCTCCGAGTTCGGAAGCACGCACGCGAAAAGAGCGACGCCTCGCGATTAGTCGACAGCGTCTCTAATGCGCACGCGGCCGTCGCCTAAGTTGATTATGTTTGCTCTCGGCAAGCGACGGCTAGACGACAAGGGTTAATTGTGCGGGTAGTGGGAAGGGTAGTTGAGGGGAGGGGTGGCGGAGGAAACGAAGTAATATAGCGCTGTTAAAACAGGCTCCTGGCACCGTGGGAAGTTCGGAGGACCGGGGCCAGTTTATTAAACATGAAAACATCTGTGAGGGTGGCCTTTTGGAAAGGGGGGGGGGGGGGTTGCGGGGCAGGCAAGTCGGCAGTGTTACAGGTTAACAGGCGCAAAGTGGCTCCATTAGATGCCCCTGGCTGGTTACGTCACCCGTCGCGCGCTACGACCTCGCGGCTTGCAGGACCGCGAGCGGAAAATAACTCACCGGAGCGTCGCGCGCGCAGAATGCGTGACTACACAGAAGCGAAAAGGCGCGCGTGGCGCTGGAACGGTCCTTGTGTCTGATTGGCTACTGCTTGCTAATGGCTGGGACTTCTGGCTGTCAAGTTAACCAGGCGCCATTTTGCTCGAGTTCTCTCTATAAGCAGCTGCTCCACCTTCGTACTTTGCATTTTTTTTTTCCAGATATCAGCAACCATAGTAAGTGTATATCTTAATGTATGGAGTCTTCGCCAGTGAAAAACTAAATGAACCCATATGAATTTTGGCATGATACTATCTCATAAAATTCTGTATCTTTTGAAAATTTCACGTGTGAAATCCAACCTATGTAACTTACCGTTGCTAAGAAAAGCAATATTATTTAAAGTTACAATAGCTCACAGCAGTAGCACAGACAAATTTTGTAAATTAAAAAAGGCGTGTCTTGATTCCTGATAGAATGCATTATTTTTGCAACGATGTGCCTTATATAGGCCGTTGACAATAATATGAGCACTTTTGACGCCCTAGTTACTTTATCCACTCAGCAATTTTTTAATCCTTTAACCACCTTCGTAAATAAATTTTGCCATGAATGTAATAAACACAGTGTGTAGACCTATATCCCAATGCTTATGTAAGTTAACATGCAAGGCTACGATAACATGTATTTACTGACTACTATTCCAAACGAGAGTGCTTTCAAAAGTGCTCACTTTACCGTGAATAGTCCATAATTAATTTACACGTGTCTGTTTTGGTAAAAATAAATAAGGGTCCATCACAGTTGGAGTGATCCGAGAAGCACTGAAAGGATTAGCTATATTAAGCTCTTTTTTTTGTTGGCAGGGAGGTATGTAAAGACGCAGAGACGGAGCAAGTTGCTGTATTAAGCAATAACGCGGAAGGAATTAGTCTTTGCCCGTAGTCAATGACATTAGCCACAAAATAATTTGTTGTTTTATATTTATAGCACACACTGTTCAACTTGTAGTCATTACCTATAGCCATAGACTGCTCATAGTAAAATGAGGACTTTTGAAAACCCTGCTTAACATTGACTTGTATGCACGTTGTGTATTCTTCCGCCTTATGTAAAATTAACATTGTCACGGACCTCGTCACGTTATTCATGCGTCGGTCAAGTGAAATTATGAAATTATTAGAAAAGCAAATATTTTACAAATCTGATCATTTTTACACTTCGATGAAATAAAAAAAAACACAACATAAACCAAAAGGAATAATTCGAGTTATCACAAGTGCTTACCTAATACTTTTCATTCGACGCTAAAATATGGAACTTATTTCCATCGTTTATTACCAACTTTACTGGAAGTATGTCACTCAGTGAGCCCGTTAAAATATGTGCAGGCAGGGACAGTGACATTCTCTAAGGTTCATTTCTAAAGTGCTCACTTTATCGTGAACAACCTTTAACTACTTTTTCCTTATATGATTTTTTTTTGTTCGCGGAGTTTTTACAAAATAATATTTCAAAGTCAACATTTCACAAAAGTAAATTAAATACCTTGTATTAATTCATTTCACATTATTCTTTGCAAAGGTTATTTTTAAAAAATAAAAAAATCAGGGTCGCTTACAAATGAAAAAAAAAAATGCAATAATTTCCTGATTTTCAGCAATTCTTTCGAAATAGCAAAAACGTTTCCTTTTATGATTTCATAGAAGTCTTGAAGCAGCTCTCGACATCTTCCTTGAGTGTGTGAATTATCTCATTTCTGTGCGTAAATTAGTTCATCTGATTGTTCGTGCATTTCTAAAACAGTAAAATTATGTTTTTGACATTAATTTTTGCGAAAACAAAGCGTTCAATTTTTTTTTGGCAAGAAACGCGTAGTAATTGATAATGTCTACAAGTTTAACAGTTTTGCAGCCATTGCTTTTAAGCAACCATCCCAACAATCGTCTAGAGTGATTTCAGAAAACCATGGGATGGTAGAGCCGGAAATCGAACTCACATCCTCCCGAACGCGAGTTCAGTGAGTAACCACTCCATCACGTCGCTCTCAGTGTGAATCAGGGGAGCACTTAAGGGCGACACTGGTGCCTCAGTGTTATACGTTATAGCCTTTGTGTGCAAGATACTGAACTGACGTGCAGTATTGCAGTCGCACAACGTTCAGTCGTGAATATTTGAGTGGCAGTCAGAGTAAAAACGTCTTCGCACTACACTAAAATTTCTGCCTGAATTTTCAGGGCTAAATATTGTACTAAAATTATCCATTTATCCAGTCTCATATTTACAGAGAAAAAGAAACACAGTTTTAAAGTAAATCGGAAAGGTAATATTTATATCCACGTAACATTGAAAATCCAGGTTTTACTGAAACCCTTAGACTTTTCCAAGATTATTTTCGAGGGATTTTCCTTATGCTCAAAGTACTATTAGCATACTGCAACAATTTTTGGAAGAAATTTTTGTCGTGCCTTAAAAAAAAAACAGTAACTAAAATGTTTCTGCGCATGTACCCAAAACTGACAATCCCCACACCGGTGCAACTAACTATCAATATCACGTGGTCAACAGCGCTGACAGTGTTTGTTTATAAAATACAACACCCATTTTACTATCAAATTTCATTGCAAATTGTTTAGAGGAAGTATACGGACATCTCAGAACACTTCCCCCTCCCCACCATAAACAGTTTTCTGACATCAAACCCTATAGACGTTGTTTCCGATGGTGCTGTAGGCAGAAAAGCAGTCGAATGTAGTCTTCTGCGCACCTCGGACGCGCACTCTCAATGGGTAGCAGCAGGCCCGTCCAGGAACACGGCCAAAAACTCCCGGCGGCTCGTCTCCGTCGACGACCGACGACCGACGACCGGCGATGCGCGACACTTGCTCTTATTTCCACGGCGCCGGTGCGCGTCAAACAGGAGTTCCCCTCGTCCCGCGCGACACGTCAAAGGCGTCGTCTCGGCGTCGACGGCGAGGGGTCAGGACGCGAGGGCGGGGTTTTATATGCGAGCCAGACATCAAACACAGCGATGGACGTGGATGTCCCGGTACCTTCAGGATTTGGCGAGGGGCGTGTGTGCGTGTGTGCGTGCGTGTGGTGGTTGTTCCTGGGTACACCTCCCACCACCAAACCTCGCGACGGCTCGTTAATTGCCGCGAAAAGAAAGAAACGAAACGAGCACCGGGTTACGGTCCAAGGAAGGTGGAGGGGGGGGGGGGCAGACCGACGGGATACACCCCGCCACAGGAAGAGGAAGTATAAATTATGCCCAGCGACTGGACATCCTGGGGCAATAAGCTCAATTAAGCCACCCCCTCCCCCTCGCCAACTCCTGCTCCCGCAAAACTCGACATGTGCTGACTCGTGGCCGGAGGAATTATAAATAGGTTGGTACAGGAGGTGGTAGTTGATGGAAGAGGTGGCGGGGGGGGGGGGGGGGGGGATAACCACTCCGTCCTGGTTTTAGCGCGCGGGAGTTTTCGGCGGTGCATGTAGGTGCGCGCGTCCAACAAGGGAGGGTAGTTGCCCTTAAGGGTCCTATGTACTGAAACGTTTTCTGTGAAATCGTTGTTTGCGCCTAAACGCGTGTCTCAAAAAATAAATGTTCGGAAATACGAAGTTTTATCGGAAAGGATTTTATAAAAACTATTGTTTATAACGTTATCGTTTTACTTTTATCATATTAAGAGTATTAATGGAGAAAAAAATCCGTAAAGTGGTAAAATATCGCATTTTTAAAGCTTACCTATGAAGTTTCTTTAAGCGGGTACGAGAAAAGAACGATTATACGCAGGTAGTTTGATCTGTGTACTTTCATCGGGTGTAATAAAACCCCACAGTTACAGATATAGTTCACACAGTAAAGCGTTAGGACGGAAACACTGCACGCCTTGCGCGTAGGAGCGATGAGGCGCTAGTCGTGCGCGTTAATGTCGCCCGTATCGCTCCCTCGCTTCTTGACCTTGACTCGCAAGTTAATAGGACCCTTAAGGGGTTAGCACAATGGAAAACGGCAAACATTTAAACTAAGCAGTAATCGATACGATATAAATGGAAAAAGTAATTTATCTATCAGTTGAGTAGAGAGATTTCGACGGCTCTTAACAACAAGGTCTTGAGAGCCGACGGTGGTGAAACGAGGTGAAAACGGAGCAGCGCCGGAATGTAAAGGGGGGGGGGGGGATCCCCAAGAAAACCCACCGGCCAGAAGCATCGTCCAGCACGATTCCCACTTGCGAAAATCCGGGAGTGACCCTGCCAGGGATTGAACTCGGTTCGCCTTGGTTCCCCTTGATTTATTCGTATTTTTAATTTCGGAAGATGCTTTTGTTCCCCCAAACAGTTCAATATAAATTAATATTGCAGTGCATAATTTTTATAATTTTTAAATAAATTAATTTAAATGTCTGGTTTTCGGTGATTGGCTAAACTTGAGACCTACAAAATATTTATATCGCGTAGTAAAGCAGTAGCAACCCCACTGTGTTGGCGCAGTGGCTAGGGCACTCGCCTCCCACCACAGCGATCCGGGTTTGATACCCAGCGGGTTCACTCCCGGATTTTCGCATGTGGGAATCATGCTGGACGATGCCGCTTGCCGGCGGGTTTTCTCGGGGTACTCCCATTTTCCCCCGCCCTTGCATTCCAGCTCCGCTCCATCCTAGGGTCTCACTTCATGTAGTGTCCGGAGGTTGACGGGCACCTAAGGATCCCAGCTGGAAAGCCCGTCAATCGGCGAGTGTTGCCTCGCCCTGGATTCACTCCCCACTCGAGTTTTTTTTCTAATTACTGAATATCTTCAGTTATTTTTTTCCATTGTTAAAACCCCTTGATTCCGCCTCCAAGCGAATCGCACAGTTAGCGAGGCGATTCCGCGATGAACGATTTCCGGTCACATCGGACTGCCTCAGCGACACGGGGCGACGGGCCGCTTCAAACGCGAAAACGAACATCACTTGGAAAAAAAAAATTAAGGTCGTTAACCTGTGAATGAGGGTTTATAAATAGGAAAAACCTGGACGTGTAAGAGTTTCAAGCCAGCTTCCATGCAGGCGAGGAGGCCCCGTACGGGAATGCATACGGGTTCCCTGAATATAACAGCTGCACTGAAGTAGTTTCACGGGTTAACAAAATTCTTTCTTAAATAGTGTCGAATAGATATATTACAAAATATACTCCTGACAGAAGCAAAAACGCTACGAACAACAAAACTGTCTATAAAAAATAGCACAGCTTTACTGTTATAATTCCTTTGCTGGGAAAGAAAAGTCTGAGTTGAAACAAATTGCCCATTAAAAATCACATGACAATATAATAATGTGCTCTGCACTTTTTAAAACAAAATTCTGTGACAGTGGCACATCCAGGGACGGGGGGGGGGGGGGAACTTAGGGGGCTGCAGCCCCCCTCCCCCCAAATGACACACATTTTTTTAAATCCTATGTAACACAGCAGTTTCACTATCTGCACCTATTTGTAATAATTAATGTTGATTTCACGTATTGGAAACTGTCATGCGTAATTTTACCTATGTTTCACATATGTTCGATTTTTCGTAATTTTTATTATTTTAATTTTTGCATTTTTCATATGATTATTATATCTAAATTTAGATGTACACATGGCAATAATTAATGTTTAATTGAAATAGATACCTAGGTTTGCTTTTGTTTGTGTTTTCAATTAATAACTAAATATTTTACATTATTTTTGTCTCACTTTATTGTTAATGTTTCAGGGAATTTTCTTGCATATTTTAATTTAATTTCTACGAGACCTGTGACTCTATGGAATAGGGATTTAGGCCGTTTGGAGTATGTAATTTTAGATCGTTGGTCAGGAAGCCTTGCGATTGGCTAAAAGGTTCAAATCCTGCACTCCGATTGGCTGGAGAGCTCAGCATAGTGTTGGGACGCACTGGCCGTTTGAAAGTTCGCTCTCTCTGCCACCAACCTTCAACTACGCTAGACTTAAGGCTAGGACGCTCGTCCTACAATTGGACACCGCGGAGGAATTTTAATTATAGTTAGGGTGTTCTAGTTTCTAACAGCTTGCAATGGTTTTTGATTTGTGTTTTGCGTCGACTTTGATAGAATAAGCACACCGCAGATTTTTATTTAAGTAGCTGTTTAGGAGTATAGATAGCTAGCTAGACCTGTAACGCCCGTGAGCCGTTGAGCCACGTAAAACACTACTGCACCCAGATCTACATTTTTTTTCCTACCTCCGTTCCTTCTACGAGTTAGAGCGTCCTACCTTCATATACAACCTGGTATTAACTACAGAACTGTTTTTCATCAAGTTTTAAATTATATTTCATCTTGGACTTTGCTACGTTACGCTATGGGCGTAGAACATTCTACGGACGCCATGTTGGCAAGGTGCCTAAATTATCATCAGCCATTTTGAACCATAATTAATCTGAGAGAGAAAGTCAAGTGTTTTACCGTACTGAGACAGTTACATTTTTTCTGAACTATTTCAAGACATTTTATTTTTGAGAGAGTTGCGTTAATTTCAAGTGCATTAAGTCAGACTGTTATTTAAGTGTCATATAAGGATTTTGAAATATGACCGTTACCCATGAACACTTCCTAACGGCAGCTTAGTTGAACGCTATTTTCTTTTTCTTGCTCATTGCCATTCAGAGATTTTTTTTTCTTTAATTATTTTTCCAGCTTATTTTAAACAGATATTTTGAAGTTGCACATTTTTGAATAATTTTGAATAAATAAGTTTTAAGCTGGATTTGACACGTCTGACACTTCTTCTAAGTATGCACGTTAAATCCTACCCCTCCTCTACACATTTCCAGTTGCAAATAATTAAACAAGTGCTTTAGTATGTGTGTAGTTGTGTACATTAAGTTTCTCAGCTGTATGTGTGGCAAATAATAGTTTGCCAGAAACGAAGGTGTTGTTGTCAAAGGTGAGTTTCTACGCATCTTACATACTGGGTCCTAAACTGAGCACAGCCGAGAATAAACAAATTTCTTTGGAACAGTATTTATTACATTTTATCCGCTTACTGAATAACAAGTATTGCCAACACACATAATATTCTATTTTGTCATGTGGTGCATAAATTAAAGTTCTGGATATTACACTGAGTTGGCCTAGGTTATGTTTTGCACATTTTCAGAATAAAAAGTGGCCATATGGGCTATTATGATACTGTGTTTACTCCAGATGGTACTGCATGTTACATAATTTAAGAATACCGCTCACCACATTACACTGTTACACCTATTATGAAAATATGTCAACCATTATATATATACATATGTTATTACCCACATGACACCCATTCCGTACACCATATATTAAAATGGCAATCATTATATTTATTTATTTGTTATTGACCTCACATATGATTACATTACTTCTTATAGATCATCAAAACTTCGTTTTCTGAATAAACAGCGGGAAAAAATAGTACTGTATAGTAGTTCAGTTCTTTTACTCAGTAAAATATTCAAGTGCATTTTTAATGATTTTAACCATTCTAACAGTTACTTTATTCAAGTGGTTGAGGAATGTCAATTATGTATAATAGAATTGAATGGACATTTAATTGACTTAAAACATTTCTCATCAAATTTGTTGTTACCAAAAATGATACGGTACCATATATACATGTCAAATAATTATACTGTGTTACCTTCTTAGTGTAATAAAATGTGGCGGTGATTACCTTACACATGAGAAAATATTAATGCTATATTTATAGATTTAAAATGTAAGATATTTAAAAGACACGGTGATGTAATTTACATATGACTTTTGTAGTGTTGATCTATTGTAAATCTGTGTTTATACGTGAGCGAGAGTGCATAAATAGTTTCTATCCTTCTTTCCTTTTCTATCCTTCCACTGTGACTTGTGGACGATGTACTTCTAGTGAAAAAACTAATACTCATCAAACCCTCACCCCACCCACCGGAAAAAAAAATTCTGGATACGCCCCTGTTCAGTGATATAAATTGTAAAGCTCGTCGGTTCGCCTTATTCACTGCGTATGACGGTGCCTTAGGGAAAGAAAAGTGCTTGAAAAGCTTACAGATGCACGCGCCATTTCCTTACCGACTGTAATACGTACAGTAGTACTATATTTCTAGAGAGAGATTTTGCAAGTGTTATAAAACATTTTCTTTTCTTCAGTCTCCTAAAAGAAGATGTAAAACCGTTCCTGCAACCAAATATTTTGACGTCCGAAATAAACACACCAAGTTTGACGCAAAAGCCGCAAAGCTATTCAGATACATCCCACTGTAAACTTCCCAGTTTTTCCGATGTCGCTTTTACCTAGGCGTTCCTTTCTGACTTCGAGGTTTAGGTTTCGAGTCCGGGTTAAACCATATATGTTTGTGCTGTTTACAAATTTGAGTTTACACTCTAAATTCGCATCAGTGGGAAAACACTGATTGTTACAGTTAAAAAATGTTCACTGGCTGAATTAGCGACGTGAAATTATTTCACTGATTGAATAAGTGACGACCGACTAGAGTGGCGAATAAAATATTTTTTATTGCATGTCACCAAATAATTACGTGAAATAAACATATTTATGATAGTTAACTATTTATAATGTGCGAATTTACCGTAACTTAAAAAATTAAAAAACAAAAAAAAACTCGTGAGGCATCCGGGATTGAACTAGCACTCCCTTTCCATTTTGACTTAAGGTCGTTACCTTACCACCTGTGCCACCACGCCAAATTGAAAAAGTTGAGAGAAAAATACGTGTCTTATAATTTCGCCGCGAAATCGTGAATATTTAAATTATATGCTTTTACTTTTCGTTTTTGGTTTAATTGGTACCGATAGGATTGTTAAAACCAATATTATATGAGTGCACTCCCTTCATCATATTATATGAAGTTTAAACCTTCAAACAGAGCGCTGTGACGATTACATGAAAACGAAATAGAAGACGTAAAAACGGAATGAAAGGCTGTGTGTTCATATTGCCTCATAAAATGGCGTTTCGAAAGACGAAACATATTATAGAAAGTATTTTGTATTGATTTTACTAGTTTATTAGTTGTGTAGTCACTTGATACACGTTGTTTAACGGCAAATTTTTGACGTTATTTGACGGCAATTTTTACACGCTGTTTAACTGATCCATCAGTCAAAAATAAACCACTTAGTCAACAGTGAAAAAAATTACTGATGAATGAGTGGGAAATGTCACTGAATCAGTAAGTGAAGGAAATTCGGCATTTTTTCACCGATGAATTATTTAAAGTCAGCGAAGTGACTGTTGAATAGGTCAGATACGTTTGACTGATTGAAACAGTGAAATTCTCACTGATTCAGATTTAGAGTGTAGTGCATTTTAGTATGTAACAACAGTAAAAAATAATGCTTTCCCTCCGTCTTAGGTAAACATTAATGAATACCTAAAATATTTATTTTCCTTTTTGTTTGTTTAAGAATGAGTAAATTTGTAAAATATTTACTTTCATAATAATAATTTTACAGTTTCTTCTTCTGCCGAGAACGGGCAGCATAGCAGCTTGCGGATTGGCGGCTAGTGGTGTTCGGCGACGAATCACGGTTCTGTTTGGATACAGACGACAACCGAATTCGAGTCTGGAGACGTCCTGGCCAGAGGTGTGATCCATGCTTCATTGTAGAGCGGCACACCACTCCAACGAGAGATGTAGGGTTTGTGGGGCGCCATTCCCTACGATTACCGCATCCCACTGGTAATTGAAGGACGACGATACGTCGAGGAAATTCTGCGTTCATGTGCGCTCCTCTTCGCGGTGCAGCTTGACAGCCCCATTTTCCACGAGGATAATGCCCGGCCTCAACACAACACAGCTGTCTCTGGCCTGCCTTCGTGATGTCGACATGATTCCTTGACCAGCAAGGTCCCCGGACCTCTTGCCCATCGAGAACGTTTGGGACCAGATTGGACGGCAACTTGTACCCTTTGCAACTACGGTGGATTTGGAGGGTCAGTTGCAGCAAGATATTCTTCAGAAAAACAACAAACGTCTGTACGCCTCCATGCCCGACCGTATCGCCGTCTACCTCCGTGCTACTGTCTGTCTCATGTAAGATGGCAAGATTTTTACAATTCAACGAATGATCACTTTTAGTTTATGTATCCTTTCGCCATCAGCTGGTTCGTCAGTTGGATGCTACACGAAAACGAGGAAATGGGTTTCCTGAGAAAAACATGGCGTGTTTAGGACATAGACGGAAAATTACTGGCCCAGTAGAAATTACTAGTAATAAAAATCGCTGTACACGAAATATATGTTACTTTAAAAATTATGTAGGGCTCGCAGAGTTCGTAAATTTGTTATTTTAAACACGAAACATATTCCTTTGAGCTTGCTAGCTGGTTAGGTTTGAGAAAGAACACACAGATGGCGCGCACGACTTGGTAACGCATGTGAGCCGCGCGCAGTGCCACCAGATAGCAACAGGTTCGCGGCCTCTAGATCCTGCTTTTTACAACTTGACATTTCTCCTATTACTGTCTCGAAACGACACGAATTAAAAATATATTTCGTCAAATTATTTGAAGAAAAAAAAAGATTCAATATTATCATGCAATATTTCTGTAGGCTTTTGAAATTAATATGAAGCACATATGGAAAGCATGGATGGACAGTGAAAATACGACATGAAAAGATCTAAGGTTTGAAGTCGCGTTCATTCGGCTATGAATCGTCTTATTGTGAATTTCATTTTGAAAACCTATACATTAATATCAGATTGTAACACTTACAACAGCGGTTTAGTGACCCCGTAAAATAAAATATATAAATTAATCTAGGGACTCTTTGTTATCGCGTATTTTGCACTTATCTGGTGTGCGTCGCCAGTGCACCCAGAATAACCAACTTAATATTAACTTTTGTTCGTCCGTGCATCAGCTGAAACACGAATTGGTAAACGGCAATTTGTTTGTTTCGTATACGTCAAGTTGCCACTCACTGACTGTCAAAACCTTGCCATCTTATATGAGATAGACAGTACGGGTGGTTCAACTTGATACTACGTGCATCCTGCAAGTGTTCGTTCCCTACAATACGTAGTTGGCGTGCTACAATATTTTGATGTTTTCTGCATACTTACTACCATGTCCTGTGCCTGTACCCACTTACGTGCCCTTGCGATGGTACCTTCAGGGTCACCAATTTTTTCCCAAGTAGGTTTATTTTTACCAGTACACTGGCTGGCATGTGCTCAATAAAGTTGGTAACGTCAGCTGAAAAGGACTGCCGTGTCTTAACGTTGAATTAAATGTGTTAAGTAAACATTCTTTAATACTGTAATTATTTTGCTGTTATACACATGAGCGTAAGAATGAACAAATTTGTAAAGCATTTACTTTGTTCGTTATTTCACAGTTTCACTTGACTGGCGTATGACTAAAGTGACAGTATAAATCTTACATGTATTGGAAGACTACACAATGTGAACTGAAGAATATCTTAAGCAGGGCTATCAAAAGTGCTCCGTATATAACGGACAGTCTATACCACTCCCCATCACAAGGCGTAAATAGGTTGTGCAGGATTATACTCCAACCAGTTCAGAAGTGAGAAAATAAGACTACGCGAAGCTTGTAGCCCTATTTTCCTCCCCAACAGCATGCTAAACTTTTTTTTATTATCATTATGCGTCATATCATTGTGTCAAGGTTTTAGGGAATGCACTGCACCCTTACCATAACAAATGTAGAACTCATTAAAAAGTAGTATAGGCCTCCACTCTACCAAAATTGTCAGGAAAGTAACATTTTTGCTGTTGGAACACTTAAAAATATTTTTTCCCCGTGTCCACGGAATGAGCCACAAGACCGGATCGTCAAGTTGAACGCGCATGGTAGGTTGCGCGCTGCTCCTTTAATTAAGCGCTTTAAGTAGAGAGGCGGCGGCGGTTCTGTTCCACGGGTCGTGGAATTGGGGGGGGGGGGGTGACGTCATTGCGACGGCAGGTGCGACCTGGAGGCCTCGGGGGGGCTCGCAGCCTCCCGATTAACGAGTTAATCGGCGGTCAGGGGAAGCCATGCGGGCGGTCGTCGACGCGACAGGGAGGGCGGCGCCACGCGAGACGCAGCTCCAGGTGGCACGTCGTTGGCTCCAATACCGACCTCGTTAGTCACGGCCTGTTAGGCGCCGAGCACGAGGAATGAGGGGACTAATTGAAGAACATGGGGGTCACATCTCGGCTATACAGCCGGCCTCCGATCCTGCATTCGCGACTGTTTCCGATGCACCACACTAAAGGCTGTTCACGATAAAGTGAGCATTTTTGAAATCAACCTAAGAAAAAAAAATCACTGCCCCTGCCTGCATATATTTTAACAGGTGCACTGAGTGACATGGAGCCAGTTAAGTTGGCAACGATGGAGGGAAAGTAGTTCCATATCTTAATGTCAATTAAAAAGTGTAAGGTAATCATTTGTGATAACTTAAATTATATATTTAACTTCCTGTTTTTTAATGTACCGAATTGTAAAAATTATCAGATTTGTAAAATATTTATCTTCTAATTATTTTTCACTTTCACTTGACCGATGCATGAATAAAGTGATGAGGCCCATGGCAATGATAACTTTACATAAGGCTGAAGAATACATAATATGCATACAAGTAGATCTTACGCAGGGTTTTCAAAAGTGCTCATTTTACCGTGAACGGCTTACAATAGCAGCATCCGTAAAGTGAATCTTCCCAGCAGGCATGATAACCAAAAAAATTATATTTTATTGTGCCCTCGGACGTTAACTTTTTACATCAATAAAACATAGGCTACAGGATGTTCGGATACACAGTGCCTAAACTCCAGACATAGGTTCTTCCGACCAGCAGTAACACAAAAGCCCTATAAAGTTATATCCAGAGAAGTATTTTTATAACAAATAATTAATGTTTTCAAAGCTGCGGTATACGACGCCTGGACAACAAGGCTGTGCGATCTTGCATGCAGAGCTAATTGCATAGGTCGTAGGCGCGCGACATTAAATTAGGCCTATTACATACTTAGTGTCCCGCGCCTAAGACCTATGCAACTTAATCTACACGCATGATCACACCGCCTTGCTCTCCAGGCTTTGTACTCCGCAACACTGAACACAATTATTTGATATAAAAATACGTTTCCGTATGTAAGTGTATGGGGCCTTTGTGTTGCTATTGGTCTAAAGAAACTGTGTCTGGAGTTTGGGCAGTGAGTTTCCCAACATTCTGTATACATTGTATTTATTATTCTCATTGCAAATTTTTGTATCAACAATTATTGCAGGAAAGATACAAACAAGCAGAAAGGAACTTTTAAGCACGGCCTTAAGAAGTGATCACTTTAACGTGAACAGCTTACACCAAACTTTTCCCGCACACCCGAGGCAGGGTACTAGAAGGATCGCCGAAGCATCTTGGTTTCTTCCACGTTAGGGACCCTTTAAACTTAGGATTTTCACTAGTGCATATAACAGGTCGGGCATGAATAATAATTTAAGTGCCCTTTTCATTTGCTAAGATCACTTTTGCCACTGCGCTGTTTCTTATACAGAATGATTCACAATGAGTTGCCGCCACTTGTCATATAAACGTGGGCTCTATTCGCAATATTTACAGAGTAGTTCTAAAAAATTGAAAACGCATTGCAGTGAACAGCTTGTGACATGTTGCTGCCCGTTCGACTACAGCTGCGAACAGCGCATGACCTTGAAAGTTATGAGGGGCGATTGTCTGTATCACTGGGGCAGCGGTGGCGCAGTGGATAGGGCGCTCGTCTCCCACCAAGGCGATATGGGTTCGATCCCCGGTAGGTTGACTCCCGGACTTTCGCATGTGGGAATCGTGCTGGGCGATGTCGCTTGCCGGCGGCTTTCCTCGGGGTACTCCTCTTTCCCCCACCCTTGCATTACAGCGCCGCTCCATCCTAGGATGTAATTTCACGTAATGTCCGGAGATGACGGGCATCTACGGGTTCCAGCTGGAAAGCCCGTCACTCGGAGAATGTTGCCTCGCCCTGGGTTCACGCCCATTCGAGTTTTTTTCCTTCTGGGAACTGCGTGAACACGGCGCGTTCCTGCTCATTTATTGCGGTTATAGCCTTTGGTTATGAGATGCAGTAATTGTGTTAAAATGCCATATGCAGAAGAATACGCCTGTATGGTGTTTGATGATCGACTGTAAACAATAAAGTCTGATATACTTCTGAATGGGATATTCTTTATTTCTTTGCCTTTCAATTTTTCGAATTAGTGTACTCTGTAAATATCAGGAATGGGACCCACATTCATATGATATATTTTGCTCCAAATGACCTATGTGAGTGGCGGTAAATCTACGTGAATCATCCTGTTTGAGTATTGAAACCACCCGCCTAAGTTTAACAGGGTTCAAGTATGCCTCATTCATCCAAGCATCATAGAATAAATTTTTCCCCCCACACTGCATGTAGACTGGTTGTTTCAGTCCAAAATAATTAATTGAGTATTTCCCCAGTTGATGTGAAATCAATAACTACAAATCAAAGATTCAAGATTTTCATTAAAAAAAATTATTACTATAGTGGCTCAGCATTATAGTAGTTGACTAGTTGCAGTACATCTGGCAATCCATACAAATTCATCCACAAATGGATACAATGCATCGGCCAGCAAGGCGGAGGGCTTAGAATGTAATTGATTGGCTGACTAGAATTTCTCAATGATGCCTTGGTACACAACATCGTCGCGAAAATGTACCCACAATAATGGCACATAAAATACCACCTCGTCACCGTACCTGTCTGATCGGTGTTGAAGAACAAGCCCTTGAAGAACTAAGTATTCAGCCTCCGCAGCTTCTACTGCGATGTAGCACTGAGTTAAGATATACCTAGAGTGGACTTTCCCAGGATAAATTTCCTGACCACTCCAGCTGTAGTTCGAGGGATGAACACCACGTCGCGCTAGTCCATTTTCGTGGCGTGAGCGTGGGGAATGACGGCGGCGTTGCCAAATTGACATCTACCCTCTCTCTCTCATTCCTACACCATCTATGTCCCCCCAGTCACATCACCACAACAGTAGAAAGTGCTTTGATTGTCTGCTATACCCACACACTGGGACAGACAAGATGGCGGACACCTAAGTTCCTTTCTCACGTCGTATATATCCGTTAGCGAAAAGATTACAAGTTCTGTAAAACATATGAATGAAAAAAATGAAACATAATGTACGCACAAGCAACGGGAAACGTATATTACTCATGCGGTCATAATAAAAGAATAAACACCACTTTATAAAATACGCGAGCACTGTGGATTTATGTTCTATACAATATGTTATCACACGTCTGCACTGTAAGTGGGTTGTGTAGCTCAGTATGTCAGCGACACGCACATGCTTCATTGCGATTTCTTCACCTTCCCCTCAGTTTGACGAAGAGCTGCGGCCTGGTTTGTACTTCATGCGGTAGGTTTTTTGGTGGACCGTTCGACACCTGTGAGGGTTCAAGACTTTGTCCAGCTTCTTCGCCAAGATAGGTGGAACATGGCCCGGCGTGGCATATTGCGTCAGTGGTACGACAATTTTTTTTTTTCATTCTGACGTTTACGCCTACAGGAAGTGCGTGTATATTACCGAGGTTGGGTGTACGCCGTGCGCTGCCCACCCCTCGGTCCTTACAAGTGTACAATTTAATTTTCCGGTAGTAATCGTCGATAGGTGGTAGTGTTATAAGTCAGTGTCGCGTGTCGGGGTGTACGCCGTGCGCTGCCCTCACGTTAAATAATTTTTTGTGTGTTCATCGACTTTGTCAGTAAAACCAGTTCACAAAAAAAAAAGGTCTGTGGCACGTAATTGTAGGTTTTAGAGTTCGAATCTCCGACGGGTATCGGATTTTTTTATGTATATTTATGTATTATAATTCAAGGAATATGTGATCTGCCTTGAACATGAAGAATGTTCATAGCATTGTGTGGTTCCATATCTGTACATGAAGCCATTGATTGTAAGAAATTTGTAATAATACAGGTTTTGTATTTTGCTCAAAAATATAGACATAAGAAATCTCCCCCCCACCCCCCCTTTATCCACCTAGAGTACATTCCTAGCTAAGTCCTTGTTTAAATAATATGCCAATGTTTTAATGAGTGACATAAATGTCCGTCGCACATACATGTGAATAAAGTACTTTGTTTTCCATACATAAGCAATGCCGTTACTCATATCATTTTCCATACATTAATAGTACTCGGACGTTAAAATCTCAACCAATGTAGTGTTCAGGGAAAAAAACAAATAATAGTCGTACCTTTTGGATGCACCACAAAGCACCTACATGTAAGATTTGGTTGCATCTGTGCCCCTGTCCCCTGCGAGTTGTTTTTCCTTCCATTTACATTAACAACATAAATATTTAAGCATTATATTATGCGTTAAGATGTGTGCAGAAGAAACGAATGTGATGTTTTGGTTCCCAGTGGAACCTTATCAGGCCGTGTGCGTTGGTGGGATTTCCTTAAACATTGAAATAAATAGTTGTATTTTATATCTTTAGAAAAATGTTGAGGCTACGACCAATCAGTGCAGAGCAGTCGGTGTTGTTGGCGGGAAACTCTTATTTAGAGTAATATAAGTCTAAAACAATATGACAAAGGCATGTATGTGCACATTTTGACGATTATATTTGTTCACAAATAATAAGCTTCTCTAATAGCAACTGTCGGCTTTGAAGTATGATCTGCTTCAATATAGTTGTTTCTTACGAGGTGTTGTTAGGAGCAAAAGTAAACATGACAAGCTTGCTGCCTGTTTAAATCCACTGGAATTAAGAACTAAAACATTAATGGAAAACTGCAAATATAGAAGACGTGTTTCCGTATGACAGAGAAGCACCTACTGCATAATTATAAATGCATTAGGTTTTGTATTGTGAATGTAGGCCGTGTCCGAAATGGCAGACTGTGTTGACAAAATGATCACGTGACCCAATAGTTTATACAAACATTGCGACGTATTTGGTAAATTGATATTTCGTATCTTTTATACAGCGGATGTTAGCAAAAATACAAAATGACCAAATCAGCGCCATGTTGGTTTTGACATTCAAACACATGGGCGAATGCGTACTTAAAAAAGTTTCTTTTTTTTACACAAATAACTGTTCATAAAATACACTATACATGTTTTAAAAAGCAAGTAAGTGTTGTGCTTTGTCTACATATTTCGCAACACATGTTTTATTTTAAGTCGTTATTGGATATTATATTATTGTTTTGTTTATTAACATATTCGCAGCATTCCAGTAATGATCGTAGAAATATTACGTCCATTTTAAGTATTTAATTTATGTAAAACATATTTTCACTGTTAATGTAAGAATGTGTTGCCGCGAGTGTTAAACAAGTGACTGTCGACAACGTCCGGATTGAAACCTACGAAATGACCAATTACAAAATAACGAATTTGTCCTTACGGACACGGCCTTAGCTTGACTATTAGTGATTGGCACCGAGTCATTGCATTCAACCGATGTTTAGTGCAGAAATAGTTATATTTTGTCATGTACGTAGTGTGAAGTAGAATACTGCGACTCTCTTTGTTATGTCTATTTCTCATGCGTTCGTTAGTGTTAACATTACTGATAAACACTACAGCGTCAACGTTTTTCGCATTGTTATGTGTCCGAGGTTTCGGTGTATGATATACAATGGTGTGCTGTGTTAAACTCGTGTAAATATAAACACACACAGCTGCCAACTTTTCAGACAATATACACTAATGCACATCATTATTGTAAACGTGGATCTTACAGAGATGACAGTTGTATTGTCGCTTTAAAACAAACATCCGATAGAGTTGAGCCTTAAACGTTATCATTTATGTTCTTTTCCCGCAGTGTGCATTAGGCTTTCTGCTTAATGAGATGCACGCTCATACAGTGTTCACATTCGTCTACATACGTAAATGTTTTACATGTTTCGGGAAATGACATACGCACGTATACGGGGACACGAATCTGTGTACGTCTCGCGTCCTTACAGCCCATATGCTACTATTTTCAAAATCGATTTATATGCAGTTCATAATTGTTAATCCTAATTTTTCTTTTTATAAAGAGTGAAATGGAGGCATTACCTTTTGAGAAACGCCACTGAGTAACGTTCTTAACAATGTATACTCTAGCCTTTAATGATCTAGAAGAGCCGGGATAAATATAACCAGTTTTCGTCGTGATTTGTTATAAACCGGGCGTGACATTGAATGTATAGTTAATATGCAGAGCAGTGAGAACACTGCCAATGTTTTTACAAGGCAAGGTATGCATGAGTGAAAATGTATCAATATCCAACATTTAATATGTATTCATTCCTTTCTTCTAAAAACTCTATGATTGGTTAATAGGAACGCTTTCATTGTCATACGCTTTCCAGCTACAGCTCCTAATGGATTGATAATTCTAAAGCTATGCGCCTACGTTCCAGCACATATTCAGTATGTGTTTTCTGTCAAAATGCCTGTTCAGAATCTTATCAGCTAACTAGTTGCTGTAAAGGGTGCAAATAAATGTGTCTATCAGAACGTATCACTAATCGAGCCGAGTGGTGTATGCTTATATACGTAAGTGCATTCCTAGGTCCGGACACAGCCTTAATGACACTCCAATCGCAATATTGAATGTAATGATAATTTTTATGAACAGTCATCTACGTAGTAGATCACAACCCCAAACTGTAAACATTGTGTTCAATTCTAGACCTTCGTGCGTCTGACACACATTTCTACATTACTGAGCAATTATTTCCTGTCCATTTCCTTTCACATAAGAACGGAACAAAAAGTTTACTGTGATGCACGACGTCATTCGTGATTAATATGACGTTTGTAATTGTAAGTGCTAACAGTACTCATATTTTATCATGAACACATAAACAATAGTAAAATAATAGATTATAATTAAAAATAATAACAGTTATTAATTTATGATAATTTATTTTC
This sequence comes from Dryococelus australis, assembly GCA_029891345.1. NCBI lineage: Eukaryota > Metazoa > Arthropoda > Insecta > Phasmatodea > Phasmatidae > Dryococelus > Dryococelus australis. The sequence goes on along the minus strand of CM056995.1, from coordinate 40,200,048 downwards.
GCATAGGTAAATAAAACCAAACAGTAGTTGATATGGCTGCATATTTCCACAAACACATAATTCTACTACAGAAACGAAACATGTGCCATGGCCGCCACTAGTAAATCATGAGTTGGGTATTCACAGCTGCAACGAATGCTGGTAACTCGCGTGTGACAGGCTCGCGCCTCTGGCAGACCTTGAACGAACACGAGGGTGAGCCGTGGCCGGGGTTATAACATACTTTTACCAGCTGCGGGATCGGCAACACCGCGTCTTCGAGAACGCTAGCGCTCCTCTGGATCAACAGCGGAATTAAGACATAAAACTGGTGAGACTTATCGCATGGCCACTCTAGTGTATATCTTTACGCAATGGACGTAGTTGTAACCCCGGCCGCGGTGTCCTGCTGGTGCCGCCTCCGACGTGACGTAAACCGGTATCCAGCTGAGGTAGGACGACGTCGGCTTCCACTCGAGCCATATCCCCACCGGCACGGGACAAAAGACGCACAAGGCCGTAATTTCATTTATCTGGCGCATGTCACTCAGTGCGCCCGTTAAAATATATGCGGATAGCAGCGGTGACTTTTTTCTAACATTGATTTCAAAAGCGCTCACTTTATCGTGCATAGCCTATATAACTGTGCCACCAACTGTACAGACTGAGAAGCGATCAGCTGTTCATACAGAGGCAGCTCGAAACAGACTCCCTCGACCCGGCTCTCCAATACCGTCAAACACCGGACAATGTGAGCGATAGGCACCCCACCTACCGGCTAACAATTCAAACACTATATGGTAAAAAACTATGCCTATAAAACAATTAAAATACAAATGTATATAAAATATAAATCCAAAAAAATTACCAATAAAAATTATGATAGTCCAACCGGTTGGAAAACTAGTAGAATAAACATTATACAATTAATTAAAAGTCTCTAAACGTTCGTGCATCACAGTGCCTGGTCGGCAAAACAGGAAGTGCCAACATTTGCATTTAATCACTAAAAGTCACTAAAAAGTCATTAGCCGAATACCCGAGACGATCACATCGTCTCAGTATGCTACTTCGTTTTTTCCGTCGCGATAAAATAGTAGTCCTGAGATCATCTTGTACCAGCCACCCGAGCTCGTGCTTTGATTGAAAATCTGTTAAACGCCCGGACATACCAAAGGTGTGCGACGCAATTCTCATGGTACAAATAACTACGATAGTTTTTTGTTTACAAATTTTTAATCAATAGTTTTGAAAAGTACTGCGTCTTGGCAAGTTTATTAATTTCTCTATCTTATCATCTCTAGAGAACCGGAAATTTCGCGGATTCATCTGAGGACAAGTTAAACTGCATTCACGTGTACATACTTGTTTGTGCTTCCATTGGATCACAGTTTTTAGACACGTCCCGAACGACTTTCAACCAATAACGAACATGCAAGGAAAATAAGAACCGAATCCCGAGCTTCCTGGTCTGGTTTTGAACTGGGCCAACGGCCAACGAACTACTAACTGATGCTCGACTGCACGAAGGATTGTGGAGTCTAGTTTGTTGCGGGATGAAATCCGCGTAATTTCCGGGTCTCCAATCATCTCTAATCCGAATTGTGGAATTTAGGATGTCGTATGTTCACAGATTCCTCTGATTGGTTGCGCAGGACTAATAACGGGCTCTGTGTCCGATTGGTTACTACTGTGCTCTGAGGAAGATTGCTATATCGGATCGCCTGCCGGTTGGCGCGTGAAGTACCAGGCAGCCATTACCTGAAAGCGTTCCAGCACGTTGCTAGGCCAGTGCCGCCAATTGTCTGTCGTGTGCGGCGGGAGTTCGCTGTTTTGAAAGTCATATGTAGAGACCTGCGAAATTCTCGTTATACTTGCTTGAGCGCAGTTCGTGATTTAATTGGGTACTGGTAACTAAACGACGTCATTTTACCTGTGAGACCGCTTTACTGTAGATTGGTCGCCCAACCGTTGAGGCTTTGCTGTAGACCAAGAGCGTCCTTGAGCCGTGACGCACAGGTTGTTGACCAATGGTAGAAGTCACACGAGTTTAAACCATCTTGGAATTTAGTCTCCCCCTACAAAATAAACGCGAATTTTGCAGGTCCCTAGTCATGTGTACCTGGAGCTGTTTTGGCCATCCGAGGCACAGAAGCGCAAATCTACCTCCCCGACACATCTATCGGCTGTTCATGAACAAGTTATAATAAACACCAGAGTGGGATGGATAAGTACAAATGGAGCATATCATCAAGGAACCAATAGTCTAACGACTGTTTGCCTGCAGACGACAACTCAGGAAATTTTCCTGGTTGTAAGCTTTCTTAAAATTTTCCATGCCTCATTTCGGAAGCGGTCTATATCTTTACCTCCCATTCAAAACGCCTTGAGTTGAGTTGTCTCTTGTGTGCACAATCATAATCGTGCACTATAAAACCTGTAGTCATTTCCGACACCGCAAAACTTTATAATTGCGAATGCGGTAAATTACTGCAACGGAATCATATTATGGTGATAACATATTTATATGTACAAAATATGTATGTATGCAAATTATGCTGGGAGTACACATTGCGCAATTATATTATAATATCAGAGACAATAAAATTTCATCGCCCAGAAAATGTCCAATATATAAAAATTACATTTCGTTTCCAATTCAAAAAAATTCACTACGTTCTTAACCATTTTTAACATTTCTTCATGTACTAGGCTGCATGCTAGGACATCAGTTTAAGTAAGAACCAAACTATATTTTTTACATTAAAATGTTTGTCAGTGTGATCCATTTGGTTACCTTCATGGGAAAACTTGAAACTCCACAAACTGGCATTTTATAGGAGGAACATAACACATAATAACGTTGCTTTTGAAGGCAATTTTATCCTTTTTTAAAACAAAATTGTTATTAATAATTTAGAGAAGTATGTTTCTTTTACCGTGATGCAGATTTTAAGATACATTTGCATTAAAAATAAGTAGTGGATGTACGAATTTTTCGGTGTTTAAATCTCATAGTGGAGTTGCGATCTTTCTATTTTTGTTTGCTGGTAATTTTTAGACATTCCTGGTGATACGAGTTTTTCGTAGTCAATCAGTTGACTTTTTTTGGTTTGAATGTCGTAAAAAAAGGAGTTACTAGGTTTTCTAATGAGAGTAACGATTTTCAAACATTTTGACCAACCTTATTTCACGAAAAAAATTTGAAGGTTGAATTTCCTTTTTCAAATTTTATCGTCCAGTATTTTTTGAGGCGAACATTTAACAGTGTGAGAGGGTTTAACGTAACTTACTTGGCTCGTCGTACGATGGCGCCATGAACAATAGGAAGCGAATGTAAGGCTACCTTGTGTCGGGCTTAAAAAAAAAAAGCTATAAAAACCGTGAAGAAATATTGTTACGGCTTCGTTTCTTCCACAGTATTATTTATATTCAGTGATAGTATTTAAGTGTTATAATAATTGTGCATAATAGACAATGACATGAAAATGTCGATTTTGCTGCAGTGACGAATACATCACAGATATTCCTGAAAAAATGATAACATAGAAAATAAATAATATAGGTTGTTCACGGTAAAACGAGCACTTTTGGAAGACTTGCTTCAAATCTACTTGTATGCACGTTGTGTATTTTTCCATCTTATGTGAAATAACATTGCCATGGGCCTCGTCACGTTATTAGTGGGTCGGGCAAGTGAAACTGTGACGTTATTAGAAAAGCAAATACTTTACAAAACTGCTCAGTTTTACACTTCGATGCATTAAAAAAAAAAAAAAAAAAAAAAAAAAACCAGAAAGCGGAAGTAATAATTTAAGATATCTAGATATCACAAATGGTTACCTAACACTTTTTATTCGATGTTAAGATATGGAACTACTCTCCCTACGTCATTACCAACTTTACTGGACGCGTGTTACTCGATGCGCCAATTAAAATATATGAAGGTAGGAGCAGTGACTTTTTTCTAAGGTTGATTTCAAAAGTGCTCACTTTATCGTGAACAGCCAACAATACTAAAGCATATGTAGCGCAATACAGTGACGTACGCACAGACTTTGCAAATATTATGATTAGAAAAAAACATACACATCTCCCTGCCATAGACATGAAGGCAAATATCCAACTCTCAGCTACAAAACAAACAATTTTACTTGATGCTATGTCATGCAAAAGCATAAAATAAATACTCAGCAGTTTCCCTAGCATGTATTTTATTCTGTGCAAGTTGTGAAAAATGAAAATAGTTGCAAGGAAAAGGTTATGTTTCTTCGCTTCATATTTCACCGCGGGCTTCAGAATATATTGCCGTATACTTTAAATTACGTTAGTTTTAAGTAATTGAAAACATCAGTTAAAATTATACTTAGGATTGCTGGCAATATTACGATTGCGGTATACGCAGTGACATGTCGTAATAAATTATGTAATTTGTATCCACACATGCACTTAAGAAAAGTTACGATCACCGCAAGAGCTAAAAAATGTTGTTGTTAAAACTTATCCTTTTTTTTTACTTGTTAGGTCAAAGTGCGTTGCTCTCAGTAGACAATGAAAAAAAAGCACATACCTTTCCCATTCATTTAGTGTTGGCACTGCTTCAGTATTATGCTGGATTATATTGTTAATTCACTTACATTACGCTGACTAGTACAAAGAGCGAGAACATTCGGAAAAACACAATACGCGAATCCTCCAACTGCATGGCCACATTTATCATGAAAGTGGTATAGTTGCTTCCTGGTTACTTCCAATTTTTCTAGAGCCCTGCTCAAGTTCCTCTTCCAGGTTACTCCTCCACCGCGTGAAAACAAACCTTCACTAAGTTCAGTAAATGACATCAAAAGGACAACGCACCGTATTTGCGCCGACTCAGTTTAATAATATTTCTGCATGAGAACCATTTCTTACCAATCGTTACCAACACACCTATTTTCACTCTGTTTTATTCGTACTGATTTTAAATGAAACATTATAATTTCAATATAAAATATAAGTAAAAGTTCAATTTATTTTTAAAAAAATTGATAGTTTTATGTTATAGTTATAATATGCTTGTGATAGGTCATTGGGTATTTTTTAAATGTTTGACTAAAAAGGTGAAGATACTTTACTTTTTATAGATTTTTTTTTTAGATTTTATTAATGTACTGATATAAACATTATGTTTTAGTGATATTATATTTTGATGAATTGTTAAATACTTATCAGTATATTTCGGCGCTTTAGTGGAAGAGATGTCGATGTAGGTAGTCCGTGTTTCATTGACTTTCTCCACTTCAGGGAACTCTCTAGTATACATTGTTCTCGGTGAACTGCTTAGTATATACTTGTATGCACTTATGTATTATTCCGCGTTATGTAAAATTAACCCTGGCATGAACCTCATCATTTTATTCATGCGTCGGTCAAGTGAAACTGTGAAATTTTAGAAAAGTAAATATCTTACAAATATGCAAATTTTTACACTTAGGTGCATTAAAAAAAAACAGAAAGCGGATGATATATTTTAAGTTGTCACATATGGTTACCTAGTACTTTTAATTTAACGTTAAGGTACATAACTAATTTCCCTCCATCGTTACCAACTTTACTGAGCGTATGTCACTCAGTGCGCCAATTAAAATATATGAAGGTAGGGGTAGTGACATTTTTTTAAAAGGTTGATTTCAAAAGTGCTCATTTTTATCGTGAACAGCGTTTAAACGATATCAAACGCCTCGAGGTAGCATCCAACCGTAAGGGAAGCATTGCAACGGCGATAGAAAACAGCATAAACAAGCTTTGCGTGTGTTCAGATCCCTCAAAATGTTACGGTTTATGTACAGATATCTGTTCATGAAAGACACAGCACTGTCGTTGCAGTTTAAAACACAGTTTTACAAAAGAATAAATATCGTGAACAGAGGGCTGCCTAACGGTTTTTGCTGACTTTGACACTTTCCAAATTTTCGTTTCAGTAACCAGATATAGAATAGGCAGCAAAACACTGATTTTCATTCCTGACCTGAAGAAAGATTTACATTGAAACATCCCACAGTTAAAAGAAAAATTACAAATAGACACAACTTCTTATAGGCTGTTCACGGTAAAGTGAGCTCTTTTGAGGACATAGTTATTTTTTTCTTTCTCCCATTTTGTATATCTTAAAACCTTTTTATATTTACTGTGTAAGTAGTAAACACAGTGTGTATATTCTACTGCACTCGGAAGTCGATGTGTGAGGCTAAAATAAAATACGTTTACTGACTATTATTCCAAATGAGAGGGCTTTCAAAAGTGCTCCCTTTACCGTGAATAGCCTACACAATGAGGACCCAGAGCCTATGACGACTTGGGAGGAACCTTAAGAGGCACCTAGTACAGGAAAGTTTGCGAACCACTGGTGTAGTATACAGAATGTGGAAAAACTTCGGTTCGTAAATGAGAGGAGTGTTAGAAGGCACAATAACAAGTATTTTGAACATAGAAACAATAGGTCTGCGGTGGTTAGTTTCGGCGCTACACGCTATTTGCTGCGGCGCTGTCCGCGCGACCATCATTACCAGATGTCAGGTGATTCGCGGATACGAACTGCACCACACGAATCTGTGGTTAAAACTAAGAAGAAAATATTCTTTGGTAAAAATGCGCAAGGGCCTTAGTTTACGAGAAAAACAACATTAAAGTAGGTAAAATGACCAGTCCGCGTTAAGCACAGCGTACATCATCAGCATACAAAATGTTGAAACGTCATAACAGGTGTTGGAAGTTTGCTCTGCCCATAGCAATGCTCTTTTTCGCATGTTGTATGCGCGCAGCATGCATGGAGCTTGGCCACCGGATGCACGCATGGCCATTTCTATGTCCCAGTCGGACCACAACCCAGTTTCGAGCCATGCAATTACACCGGGCCGCCACGATCTCCTGGACTGTAAAGGGTATTCACGGTAAAGTGAGCACTTTTGAAAGCCCTGCTAAAGGTCTACTTGTATGCACGTTGTGTATTCTTCTATTATATGTACAATTAATATTGTCATGGACCCCGTCACTTTATTCGTGCGTCGATCAAATAAAACAGCTAAATTATTAGAAAAATAAATAATTTAAGACATCGCAAATGGTTACATAACACTTTTGATTCGACTTTAAGATGTGGAACTACTTTCCCTCCATCATTACCAACATTACTGGGCGCATGTCACTCGGTGCTTCCGTTAAAATATGTGCAGACAGGTGCAGTGACTTTTCCTAATGTTTATTCCAATAGTGCTCACTTTATCGTGAACAGCCTTTAACTATCTATTTACTCCGCGCCTATCGCCTGCAGGAAAACAATCATTATCCCTCTAACTCACACTATCATGCGAATTTTCATAGTTTTCGATTTGAAAGAAGAAAGAAGTCTAGAGGAACATTCGTGGCTCTTCAAGCTAGGATTATTGGTTTCCCGGTATTGTATTGTACGAAAAAAAAGCTTAAAAAATAAAAGAACAAACTAACATATAACGTTTCCTTTATAATACAGCAAATGAAGTACCCGCCTAACCGTCAAATACGGGAAGTAAAAAGAGGGGAGGGAAATGTGCCTGAATACGAACTTTTACTTCATCTATTTGGTCACGGCCCTATATGAGAAAGCTATGCAGTTTTTATAAGACGCGACAATAACAGTGTTCCTAAAACCTGTTTTCTCTACTCAAAAAATTAATTTGGCATGACTGCGAGATCAGCGTTGTTGCAACAAAGTTCCCGGTGGAACCGGCGCTGGCCTCGCCAAAACCTCCCCTCCAGGTGGCCGATACCTATTAAAGGTCATACCTGGAGCTCTTCTTTCTAACCAAGCTACTTTAGCCCCCACAAACAAAAAGCTAAATCGGCTCTTTTGAACTCAGGTAACCACCGGGAACTTTGCAGTTTTGAAACCGTCATGCTGTCGAAAGTTTAAAAAGAACACTACTACTAATCTACTCGCTCACACACTAACTAACTACGCGACAGCGCAAATCCTAGTCGATTGAATTTAAGCATTACGGTATTCCCATAACTGCTTTCTCGGCTCAGTGCATCTGGGTTGTGATGGGCTTAGTTTCGGGGGATGTCCGGTAACCAGTAACATCCCCCTCCACCTCGCCCCCAGACGCAAAGAGCTTGTTACAAAAACCCAAAAACTCACTTCGAATCGGCACTCATGCACACACAGACTCATTCAAAACCATCGCTGCGCGCTGTTCCGCTTTGCCATTATCTTTCTTAGTAAACTCAGACATGTACTTTCAGCTTTGTCTGTCCAGTAAAATATGCTTTGCTCAGCATAACGTCATATCCGGGTAAATCTTTATCGGGTGTATTTGCTACTGGCCGGGCGGTTGGAGGCTCAATGGGAAGGAATTCATCCCCTTCATTCCCTGTTTGCTCCAATCCTGTTCGAAAGGTCCTTCCATTCGAAGAATTCCACCCAGATCCTTCCTCCACCCGGCCAGGCCCCTCCCGAGGGAGGGACATGTCACATCTGTGTGGCGTGACCAAACTGGTGGTAGGATGCCAGCCGAAAGAGGACTAGTACCTGACCACAGTATACCCATTGAAGGGCTTACTGTAATCAAAAGTACGCCTCCCGTATGTGCGGATGGCATCCTGGAGGGCGTCAGATTCTACGAATCTTTCGCCCCTACGCCAGAAACATTCCTTAATCAGAGTGACCAGCTCTGTAGGTTTAGTCGACAGGCCTGCCTGGGCAACGACAAGCCTGTCTACGGTCTCCATTTGGGAGAAAAGGATCTTATCTCCCCCCTCCATGTTTCCTTATGACAAGGGCAAGAGCTGATGTCAACGTCGTCGGATCTTCCAACTTCGTCAACATCGCCCCCCTGATCAGGTCGTTATACAGCCATTGTGGGTCGTTAGGATCCGCTTGTGCAGGCCAAGCCTGTACAGCAGCATCCACCATGTTATTTTCATCCGGCCAGTCAATTTCTATAGTTTTAGCTTTCTCAGGGGTTGCCAACGATTTTCTCATTAGAACCTTATGGAGGAAGACTTCCCTCTCAGCCTCGACACTTCGTGGCTGTTCCGTCCGTACCTCCTCCACGGGGAATCGCGTTGTTGCAACAGTATGAATGCAAAAAAAAAACGGGTAAAGGGTTTACCCGGAAATTTGGTAGTACCGGGCACCGTCTTCTGGATAAATAATTTACGTGGCCGCGGTATCGCAAATGTTGAGAACCACTTGTCTAGTCTATAAGTAGTGACACCCTAATTTCGCGAAAATATTTCCTCCCATGATATATTTCAATACCCTACGAGGGCACCTGCGTGTCTTTGCGAGAAGACATCTTTCTACTTGACTGGCCAATCAGAATTAGGTAACTTCAATACTGCGCGTCTGTGATTAGCGCGCAGGCAGCTAAGACGAGTGATACAGAAACCATCCTATCACGACAGTAGGTCTGAACTACAGTGTTATGAAATTCAACTGGTCGTGAACTTTTTCGCGAAAATTCGTGTCCCTATCTATAAGGAAGTAAACAAGGGGCGTAGCCAGGAGTGGTGGGGCTTGGGGGTTGCAATCACAACATTTTTTGACGTTAGGTTCTCAACGAATAGTATTAAAATGATCGATGATCCTATAAAGTGACAAAAATACGCAGTTCCTGTTTAATAAGGTGCAGTTCCTGTGAGGTATTTTTCTCGGATAATTTGTTGTATTTAACACACGTGTCAGAACAATTGATGCCTGCTGTTATGAAGTGATCAGGCCTTAGCTGAACAGCCTGCCTGATCACACTTTCTAACACTGAGCCAGAGCAGGATCGTCATTGCAATAACACCTTGCGAAAGACAGTTGCAGAAACCCCCTCCCCCGGTCGGTAAACGAAGCCGAAAATATTGAACAACGCGCCCGATATAGGCCAACGTAACACTGGGAGATGGGCAGCGGGCTAAGACGAAGTGAAGATGGGTATATCCGGCCATCGTTAACCATCTCCTAGAATCAGCCTCCGGTAATATGAACAAGGTGGGGACTTTCCAATTAGATTGCAATAGTAGTGGCGTGCGGTACTTAAACTTATTATAGTTAGTTAACATCTTAGTATTCCATTTAAGCTCTCCCGATCAATAGTCACGTAAATAGTTCTAGTTAGGGGTAGGAAAATTTCGCGAGTTCGGTGACCTATGGGCTAGACTCCTCAGTCCTCTGCATTCTGGATCCTCAGCTGTGTGTCCATTGGCTGTTGCCCAACACCTGGCAGTTATGGGATTCGAAATGTGTTTCCTTACAAGTATGATATTTGCTCAGAGGCATGTACGGCGGATATAATAAACCGTTATCCAATAGGTAAGGGGACTTAATATATGACGTCTATCTTACCCCAAATGAATTTACGAAATTTTCCTATCCTTAGTTGTTGTATAATCCTTATGTTCAATAAACACCATCTTACACTGTTGTGCTCTACCTTATCATGACTCATTATTTAGCTACGCCCATAGCCCCTTTCAGGTATGAATTGACTTAAAAGTTAATTCGTAACACTGTGTAACCTTCACTTCAGTCAATGAAATAACCCTCTGCCCCTATGCTTTGAGGCTACTCACTTCCAAATAAAAGTTCAGAAATTTCTGCCATACGCCACTGCATCAAACACAAACACATGTTTATCGGTACCGACACGTGACACAGGGTTACATTCTTATACAGGTTGTTCACAATAAACTGAGCACTTTTGAATGCCCTGCTGAAGATCTACTTGTATGCACATTGTGTAGTCTTCCGCCATATGTAATATTAACATTGCCGTGGTCCTGGTCACTTCATTAGTGCATCGTTTACGTGGAACCGTGTAATCATTAGAAAAGTAAATATTTATCGCGAATTTCCTAGTTCCTACACTTACATGCACGAAAAAAAAAAACAAAGAGAAATAAATCATTTCAGTATTCACAAATGCTTACCAAACACTTTTAATTCAACGTTAAGTTATGGAACTACTTTCCCGTTGTCGTTAGTAGCTTTACTGGGCGCATCCCCGTAAGCGTGCCTGTTAAAATATATGCAGGTAGCGTCAGCGACATTTTTCAAACGTTGAATTCCAAAGTGTTCAGATAAACGTGAACAGCCTATATACCTATGCCTGAAAGAGATACTGGTAAGTAAACAATTCAAACGAACTATACTCAAGCGTCATGTAGTTAACATACAGTCTGCCCATCACATCGCTAAGACGCAACACGATAACAGAAAATTAATCGTTTCACTGAAACCTGTCGGTTATCATCACGCAGTCAAGAGCACATATACCAGCCGAAGTAAGCTGAACTTTGGCAAGAGATGAATGTGTTGATCTCTCACAAAATTAGTTGCAGACGTGGTCTGCGCAGTATTCTGCGTCATGGAGGAACACCGAAATTTCGCGTGCATGAATGTACAATGAAATATTAACACTTGATTTTTTTTTTTTTTTTTTTGAAGTAAACATACTACCTATACGCAGTCCACAACATTAAGCTGTAGTCGTTCATCGTTACTTCCAACTTTTTTGAAGCCCTGATAAAGTTCGATTTCCAAGATATTACTCCGCCTGGAGCAAACAAAGCTTAACGAAGCCTAGAAAATGACATCAAAGGGACAACGCACCGCATTCTTGCGCACTCATCAGTTTAATAATATTTTGCAAAATAAATATTTCTTACTAGGCATTACCAAAGCATCTATTTTCTCACTGTTTCGATTCGCATTGATTAAAAAAAAAAAAAAGGAAATTTTAAAATCGATAAATAAAGAATAGGTAAAGCTTCAGTACAACTAAAAATAAGATACATTTATGTTAACCGAAGTATTAAATACGTGATACATAGGGTGATTTTTTCAAAGGGTTGATCGAAAATGTGTGAAGAAAGCTCCAATAGACTATATTTGTAATCCGTGCAACAAATAATTATATTTATGTTTAGTTTAAAAAATATATATATATATATTCTTTTGGCTAAGCATAAAATTAAATTATTGCATACGAAAATACTGGTGTTAAAAACATATTGTTTACATATTTTTACCGGAAATTTTCGTCGGTAAGTTTACCGTATGTTATGAAGGGTTATTTTTATTGGTGTGGGTGTGGGTGGATCGCTGGGTCCGGGGTCACGGGTCAAAGGCGACGGGCTAGAGCTGTGCCGGGCTACCCCGTGGCGACATCTGTTCGCGGCGGCCGGTCCAGCACTTAGTTCCGCAGGCTCCCGCTGGGCGGCGCCCCCTATCCCTCACGGCACCACGCACCCGCGCAGCAGGGCCTAGCCAAGACAATCGCTGTCGAGATTGGGAGGGGGGGGGGGGGGAGTGTGAGGGAGACGACGACGCCGCCACTCGCCATACGAACGAGGGTGAAACTAGCTAAAGGCTGTTCACAATAAAGTGAGCACTTTTGAAATCAACCTTACAAAAAGTCATTGCCTCTAACTGCATATATCTTTACGGGCGCACTGAGTGACGTATGCTCAGTACAGTTGGTAACGATGGAGGGGAAAGTAGTTTCATATATTAACGTCGAATAAAAAGTATTAGGTAGCCATTCGTGTTAACTTAAATTATTTGTCTCGTTTTTTTTTTTTATGCATCGCAGTGTAAAAATGAGCAGGATTGTACAATATTTACATTTCTAATAATTTCACAGTTTCACTTGACCGACACATGAATAAAGTGTTGAGGTCCACGGCACTATTAATTTTACATAAGGCAGGGCTTTCAAAAGTGCTCATTTTATTGTGAACAGCCTTCATGGGCCGTTCACAGTAAACTGGGCATTTTTGAAGGCCCCTCGCAATAGGAATAATAGCAATTAACGGTATTTTATTGTAGCCTGAAATGTTAACTTTTGAAAGTGATGAGAGTATACTATGTATTTATTGGTTACATGGCAATTTTTATACCTACATGTGGCGGAAAGACAAATATTGGCTGAAAAGTAGAATTGAGAAGGGTCTTAAACAGTGCTCACTTTACCGTGAACAGCCTGTAACAGACGCACGAATGTAGCAGCGGCTATAGTCCACTAACGCCTACATCCACCTTTTCTAGAGCCCCGCTGAAGTTATATTTCCAGGATATTCCAACGCCCCATGCTCCATGTCAACAAAATTTACAGGATGGGAAGATCAATGTTAAAAGTGAATGTTAAAGCAAAAATTTTCGCCACTAAGTGAGCACTAGTGACGTATGTGTAGGCCTGCCAGATTGTCTCTATTTTCTACGTTAAAATAACAGGATATATGCAATAATAATAAATAAAATATAATATAACTTCATAACTATTATTATTAATGTATCTTAAAATTTTGATAAAGGATTACCTTTTTGGAACACTGCGCACCTAGCGGCGGATTCTTTCCGTACGTCAAACTCTCCTATAAGAAATCTCATTTTGTTCCGAACCTGAGTAGAATAAAGCTTAACCAAGTCTAGTAAATTACATCAAAGGGACAATGCACTGTATTTGTGTGCACTCAGCTCAAAGGTTGTTCAGGATAAAATGAGCACTTTTGAAATCAACCTCAGAAAAAAGTCACTGCTACTACCTGCATATTTTTTAACAGGCGCCCTGAGTGACACGCGCCAAGTAAAGTTGGTAACGATGGATGGGAAGTAGTTCCGTATATTAACGTCGTATACAAAGGGTTAGGTATCCGTTTCTGATAACTAAAATTATTTATTTCGCTTTACACTTTTTTTTTACGCATCGAAGTGTAAAAATGAGCAGCTTTGTTAAATATTTACTTTTCTAATAGTTTCACTTGACCGACGCATGAATAAAATTATGACGCCTGTGGCAACGGTAATTTTACATAAGGTGGAATAGTACACAACTTGCATACAAGTAGATTTTAAGCAGAGCTTTCAAAAGTGCTCAGTTTACCGTGAATAGCCTATAGTAACATTTTGCATGATAACTATGCCTTACTGAGCATTCTCTCTGTTTTATTCTTATAAATTTTATATGTAATAGGGCCTACTGTAATTTATAGCTTAGAACATAGGTTAAATTTAACGTTAAACAAAAATAAGATACTTTTTAAGTCAGTAGAAGTATAAAACACTTGTAATACGTAATATATATAGGAAACAACTAGGTAAACTTGGCATAAATGGGGCGATATTTCAAAGAACGTCTCATTTAAAAAGTATGAAGTTATTGTGAATATAATATATAATCGCAATATCTTCACTCTCTTTGAATATACTGCATACAGTGCAAATTTTAATGCGAATGTAAGATAGCTCTCAATTTTTGGACGTGAAAAATGTAATAATACATTTTATTATATTCCAGTAAATACGATATGTAAATACTTTTTAGTACACCATTTACATTGTACGGCTTTTGTACTGTTTTCGACTTCACTGACTGACTTTAAACGAAACAGGAAACAGCAGCTACATTTCCCGTACTGATGTAAAATATAACAGTACCATTATAGTTAAACAACTTCCAACTAAATGAAGTGACTCCTCAAAATAAAATTGAATCTTAATACCTTTACTATAAGTTTTCTACGATATATGAATAATAATTTTTTCTTTCCGGTACTGCTTCGACAACATAAAGTATTTGCACAACTTTGAAACCAGATGCCAGTGGAAAAATTTAATATATGTACAGCAAAATATGTAGGTCAATTCTGTAATTATTGTACAATTAACCAACGTTCTTTTATACCATACATGAGGAGAGCAACGAGTAGGCCCTATAATGAAATAATGAAACATCCATCTATTATCTGAAGTTTCATTTAGTAAGGTATATTATATTTAAAATTCACAAAAACATACAATGTTTAAGCATACTTACTGAGATTAATCCAGAAAATATTTTCTTTCGAAAGTAAACAGGCAGTTGGACACAGTTTTGTGTTACCTACTATTGTTAATCCCATGAAAGAATTTTTATGGCTGATGAATCAAGGTGAAATAATTCAAATAGAAAATTTTCAGTTGAGTTTGGAAACTATCAATAAGATTTCCTTGGGTTTAGAGATGTAAACAAAATAGTAATTATTTAATACACAGGCGTGTATATGTGTGTATGTCCCGGTAACTGGCACTGCAAATTACGTACTGTCTCGAGGGCATGTCAATCAAATTTAAACATTTAGGCTGCATTACGACGGCAGTGTTATAAGATCGGTAACCAACAAGACTTTACAACTGCTATTAACTGATGTATTTTTAAACGAAATTCACTGTTTGAAATATACGAGAAAATATAATAGTAATATGCATGCTGCTTTTGTTTTTCAATCCTCTTCGTAAACCCTAGTCATGTTTTAATGCATGATTTATATTTTTTGATAGGTAAAAACCTAGTCATATTCAATTAAATACCTAGGAAGATAGCAAAACGCGTGTTCTTTTAAGTACATTTGTAGTCGCATTTAAAATTGCAGCATATAGAAGTCGTGAGAAGCAAACATTCGTGCACTAAAAATAGCTTGCAAAGCATATATAAAATGCTAGTAAATAAGTGACGAGATGTCACTGTACTTAGGCAAAATAAAATATGGTGGCTACCCAACTAATGAGAAGTGTAACCAACATTTCAAGGCATTGCATAATGTCTCGCGCAAAATGTCGGTCACAGATACTGAATAGAATTACGCATAATATTTTAATTTTTTTTTGTAGACAGTGATTTTGCCTAGATGTAAAATGATTCATAAGTGGAAATCACAAAGTGTTTAAGAAGCACAATTAATGATATGGAGATGAAGGAATATTTTCTTATTTCTTAGAGTTACCTTATATTTGTTAAAACGCTTACTGTGGCTGCAGAGTTAAACAAACCCAACAACCAAAAACGTTCGGGACTCGGACCTAACGTTTCTACGATGCAGACAATTTTTTTTTCTACTTCCTCATGTGGTGAAATACGGCGTGGAAAATAAACGAGCCTGGAAGGGGAGGGAGGAAAGAGGTTCCCAACGGGAACCTGACTTGGGACCCGCTGTCCAGCGAAATTTAAACATTTTCCCAAGGACCCAAGGCGAAGCTAATTGTGGCCCCACACCCACGACTGAGTTCCCACTTTTACGCCCCTCTGCGCCGCAGCCAGCGATTTCCACCGCACGGGCACAGGGTAATTCTCCCTTCACTCCCCCCCCTTTTCACCCTTGTCAACCCACCACTACCCTCTTCATGCAACGCCGTGTCTCACAGACTCCGTCTGTCTTTATTTAACTCGCACTCCCTTTGCGAGCAGCTTTATTCTTGATTCCCTTTATTATCCCCGCGCAGGTGGGATGCCTCTCCCCCTTTCCAGCAAACCACCTGATTTATTTACTCTCATCAGGCTCAATTTCAAAGCGCAGTTCCTCTAATTATAATTAAATTACCCGCAAAGGGCCGGAAACCTTCTATGCTCGCCACCTTAAATTACAGCGCAGTAGGCCTGTCGCTGGTACGCTCGGCGCACCGCGAAAATGGGGCACCTGCGGGCTAGACAGAGACAGAGATGCCGTGCTTCGCGAATGAGTGAAGAGATTTGGGCGGATCTTAACATCGAGGTCTTGAGAGACGATGAGTGTGAAGCGATACGAGGTATGGAGCAGCGCCGGAATGAAAAGGGCGAGGAGAAATAAGAGATCCCCGAGAAAACCCGAAGGCCAGTGAAATCGTACGGCACGATTCCCACGTGCGAAAATCCAGGAGCGACCCCGCCAGGAATTGAGCCCGGTTCGCCTATGTGGGAAGCGAGTAGTCTAACCGCTATACCACCACGGCCCCCGTACTTGGTGAGTTTGGTTGTAAATTACGCTCTGGAGGGTAGGTTCAAACTTAGACAAAGTGTGGGGCAAAGTAGGCTACCACACAAGTAAGTAAGATAACACGCGGCCGAAATCCCCGCAGTGGTAGCAAAGCATTGTTGATTTGCAAATAAACCCGTAACTACGCGCAATTGCAGCGTATGGGTGTAGTATTCTACACGTAAATATCGTGACTGACTATAGACAATCCATAATATGTAAATGCGAAACATAAACCTGTTCATTTGTGATTAGTATTTTCATATGAATGTAATCAAGGAACTGATTGGAAGGACAGTAACTAGTACATAAGTAAATTTGTTTTCTTGATACTTCAACTCGCAAATTTCTAATCAAATCTATAAAGCGGAAAATATAAAATTAACAAAACAGCGCTGACTACAGTCGATAGAATAGAAACGAATTTCTATACTACTTTCAATGTCGGGGTGTAACTTACGGCCAAATTTTTACCTTTTTCTTGACTGCGCAATTTTTAGAATGGACGCAATGTATGGAAAGCATTATATCTTATTGCCATTGTACCTGAGAGTTGACATTCCAAGAAAAAGTATATCATTGTCGTACTTTCATGTTTTGTCAGCTTCATTGCTTCATTATTTTAAAAATGTTATAATCAGAAACTTTTTTTAAATTATCTGTTTAGATATTCTTCAAAATCCTATTGGTGTTAGTAAAATTGTTATGACAATTGAGGATATAATTTAAAAAAATTTTCCTACGTGAAAAAGTACACTATACTGCTAAATTAGTTAGCTACAACTACTACACATTAAGAATATAAAAATGAATAAAAATGTGCAGTGTTCCTATATGGTTTTAGTTTCATGAGAAAAATTATAACAAATAGTAAAAATATTACATCAAAGAGTATGAAGAGCATATTGAGGTTATTTACAGCTCTACTTCAATTATATATTGCATGTTTGCACTCGTTTTACTTTTTTTTCCTCCAAACGAATGAAAGAATAATTTTAAAAAATATAATGTAAAATTTTGTAGGAATTCACGTAACACAGAATAAAATAAAGCAAAACAAATATTCACGCTGGTAAAAAAAAGTTCATCGTTCAAGATTATAGCTGCTGATTAAAAAATTCGTCAGATTAATTTAGCTAGGTACTCAGCACATTTATAACATTGTTTTTTTAGTGACTACTCACTAACAAAAATAAATTATCAACCACAAATATTTGTTTTTTTACCTTCGCCTAAATATCCTGGAGACTTTTTTGAGCGAACACTGCCAGACTGACAGACATAGATCCAATTTCGTACCACGCCTGCACTTAGGCAAACCGCACGATTATTTTACAGTGTTACAGTATACCTCATACTTGGAAATTAGCAAGATCAGTCCCCTGGTTTTCAGATAGCGCTATTGATTTTAGCTTCTCTGTTCATTTTATAGACAAGTTATCTTCGCATTACAGCAAATTCAATATGTAGCTCTGGACGGGAAGAATAAATATAAATAAGTTACGTATCACGACCTTGTGACAGTACCTACCATGTGACAGAACTCTTATAGCTGGGGTCTATAAGCGACTACCTTCTATGAAGTAACGAAGTGAAATGACGGAGAATTAGCAGAATGCAGTAGTGGTGAATATCCACAAGTCGTTGGCAACATCCGCCTCGAATCCTACATAGAGAAAGTATATCTAGACTTTTTTTTCTTCCCCCCCCCCCCCCCCCCCGGAAAAGCGCGAAAATAATTTTTCGCTTAAAAATCTTAATAGTGTTCAATATTCCTTCCTAATAGAGCTGTTGAAAACAAACTCAAGTTGGATTCGTATAAGCTAGAAAAACTTCCCAAAACACCGCGGCAATTAGGATAATTCTACTTTTCCATCAACAATATTTAACAATACTTTTGCAGATGTCACGTAACTCAGGAATAAACACTAGTCAAACAAAAAGGTTACATTATTTACAAATCATCACCTGAATCAGAACATGTGTTCAACGTCATTCGTAATTCTGATTTTTGATAGCGGCCGTATTGTAATCATCCATGTCGTTGTCAAACTAAGTTGAAGTTGAAACGAAAGGAATAAATCGAGAATAATTTTATATAGATAACACTTTTGTCTACCTCTACACAAGCAGAAAACAAAACTACCAACGCGCCTATATTCACGTGCTCGCAATGGTCAATTATTTTTTAAGTTAGCACACGACCTGTAAATCAACACTGTAAAGAAATGTGTGGCCGTTGGAGAAAATGGAAAATACTTTGTTAAAATACTTTGCTAAGGTTTTGTGGCGATGACAAATTATTCTGTAGCTGCTTTACCACACAGCTTTTTATATTTATTACAAAACGTGCTTAGTTTGTAATAAATGGCAATTTTTCAGTATTTAAAAAAAATATAATCAAAACTTTTATCGGGGTCTATTTAAAAATTATTGTTTGTTAAAGGTTTTGGAATTTTTTTCAACATATAGATAATTATTTAGCGTCGTCATATAACAAATTAAATCATAAGTGATAATACAGCAAACTTAATTAACATTTGAATTCACCGTTATATGTTAAAGAAAATAAATATGCTGAATATCAACGTGGCGACAAAAATTATAATATGGCCACACACCACAATATTTCATTATATTCCTATCTCAGGAAACAGAACTTAAATCGTAACTTGGATGCCAGTTCAGTTCGGACGTACCTTATGTAACTATCTGTTCATATTTTATAAGTAATATTTTGATTTAATTTCAAGATTTTTAGGAGAAAATATTTTCCCATTATTATCAAATAAATTGAATTTATTCCACAATTTTCAAAAATATTATTTGAGTTGTTTTTGTATAAAATTGTGCTTGGGACGTCAAGAGAAGCTTAAAAAATTTACACTGACACGTACAACCTCTCTGTAAGAATATCTTATCTAGTGATAGACTTAACTTGATTTTAATCACTTTTAGTACTGTACTTTTAATGAAATATCGAATACGAGACTGAAAATTACAATATGAGTGCTAAAACCCGTACAATAAATTTTTTTCCATACCACCGTTCCCTTCTGTTCTTCACACCTCCTTTCGCTCCACATGTTATTATCCGAACCTTCGCCTCCGCATTTTAATTCTAACCTCATCGCCATATCTTATCTCCGGTTTCCCTCTAAATCATTGCCAAAGTCATCTTCCAGCAGCTATCTGGGCATTACATTTTCTCTTGTCTCTTTCAACTGTTAATTCCAAGAATTTTCTTACGTCGCAGTCTAACACTAACAGTTTACAAACAATTCGGTTCCTCGCCTTAAACTTACACACTTTTTTTAAAAATAGGAACTTACTATTGTCTAAATTCAGTATAATTTATTCCGACTTAGCGTACAGGTCGGTACAAAGAATTATAATTTTAATAATATTTCTACTGTGACCTTTATACAACTGTAGCATTCCTGCTTCCTGCAATGTCATTCTGGTTATTCTTCACATATTATTCAACGTTAGTTCGCTATTATTTCCAGGTATTTAAAACACTTTTGAAATTATTTCTTTCGTATCGTTGTAGTATCCTATTTTTTCTTAACATCAGTTTCTTCACAACAAAATTGAAACGATGTTCACCTACATTTTTCCTTTCATCGATTTGCCCTTGTATTTTATTTTAATTTTTTTACACTGACAAATATTCTTTTAAAAAAGAATTTACTTGCATTTTTTTTGTCACTTCTTTCGTCTTTCTGCTGTTCTCTTCATCATCAGCTTTACTAATAGTTATTTATGATTGCTGTTAGTGCTGATTATCTTCTTGAGCTAAATATTTACTATATCTAACTGTGTTTGCAAAATGTTATGAATTCTTCTAAAGTACAGGCCAGGGGCCATGAGGTGTCAGCCCACGGTGAAATTCTAGGTTTCCTTAAATAAATTTATTCAGAATTAATTTATGAGAATTTATCTTGCGTGTGATGACATGCACTCGTATCCGCTACATTCTTAATGCAAACAGACTAAAACGTGTTTACAACTTAAAACATGACAATGTAACCTGCGCCACAATTCAACATTGAGTCCTTTCATACTATTTACATTGGAGGATTATATAAAAATTACAGCATAGTGAAGGTATTTTCACATATTTTTATTCCAGACGATCATGATAAGCTCAAATCAACCCATTCAATCGAGAATTCATTTAGGAACTCACGTGTTGCAGTCGTGTAATAAATTTATGTGCACTGTCGACAGTGCTGCACGAAACCAGTGAAACAAATAGCTGTATGGTCAGTGTTACTACCATCAACCATTCATAAACGAGAGGTACACCAACTTCCGCAAATCATATTACTGGCAACGGAGAGGCTCAAGACAGAGTGCATTGATTCCTGAGTACGATGCCGGCCGTGAATACCTTTTGTGTGCAACATGCCCTCGACCATGGATAATACGACAGTGTATTGGGTGATACGTGTCCTTAATGTTGGATCACGCGCTCATTATCGAGGCAGGAATGGGGGCCTGAATTCCTTAGAAAAATTGTGTTTTTTAATTTTTAATGTATGGTCAAACGCTGCTGTTGTTGGCGTACCATTAAAACATTTCCAGCCTTCAACTGCCTACAGTTTTACGCAACTCAGGGTAATTGCTTGTACATTTAGAGTAATTACGGCAAGAAATAACGAAAAATGATTATAATTACTAGCCTTTCATTAGAAACTTGAAGTCCGAAATTACTAGTAACTGAAGCATGACTGTTTTTTTATTATGCATTATTTGAGTAAGAATTTATATGACAGAGACATTTTTTGTCTTAAAAAATGTTTATAGTGTAACTATAATGACGTGTGGAATATTATCGTTTGGTCCACTGCCATCCTTAATCAATCACGCCGTCCACAACAGACGCGTACACGTATGAATGGAATGCCACAAAGCAAGGATAATGCTTCCACCTACGTCTAAGCCCTGTTCGTGAAATGGCATTGCTGGTTAAGACCAGGTCTTGGATTCAGAAATTGCTCGTGCAATTACATCAGCACACAAACGTTGTGTCATGCTCCGGGTGTAGCGTACAGATTTTTAACCAGTTTTTTTTTTGTGGGGGGGAGGTAGCAATACACGAATAACAAGCTGTGAATTACTCAACAATTGACCCATAGCTTTATTAACTCGTTAATGTACAATATCTCAATGCCGTTTATACAACTTCCTTGAAATAGTTTAAAAGCCTGATTAACTTAATCCTGATTGAAGTTAATACAGAAGACAATAGGCCCATATCTAATTACTGATATAAAAAATAATACTCATCGCGGCCTACTGATATTGAAGACAGCCCCACCAAGCTCTTACGAAGGGTTATACTTACCACTGCGTAAGCTCTGATGATTCGTTCAGCGGACGTCTGGGCACCGCCCAACTGCGATGACCTCGGGCCGCGCCTCGTCGTTGCTGTCTCTTGGGAACCTCCGCGGTGGCGTGTCGTCGCAACACCCTCTGGCCTCCTTTTATTTCTACCGACCCCTGGCTTACATTAATAATCCAAACACCACACCTGGTCTGCTCGCTCTGTCACTCGAGCCTGCCCTCTTCGGCTCCGCTGCCTAGAATGCATCCGCAACAGTTGGTTATCTTGGCTTTCGAAGATGGTCCGCGTAGATCTTCTAGTGTTTCCCAACATTTCGCCGTGCATTGCAGCGGGCATCTTCAGAGTTGAAAACTATCTGAGATCTAATGTGCAAATGGTAATGTATCTAAACGTCACATTTCTGGTTGGGCGGACTTCACAAACCGAGGGCCTCACCGCCATTCTTCAAAACTTAAAATCCTTTACGGTTACCTATAAGTTTGTATGTCAACAACGCATGGAGCTCCTCGGCGATCACCCATCCAAGTATAATGACCATGTCAGACATTGCTCAACTGCGGCGTTCAGGAGACTACCGATTGTGTCAGTGCGGCATGGTCGTTGGCCCTGCGGTCCATTTCAAATTGGGCAGGTGTTGCCTGGTGTCCAAGTCTCGGACAGAGGTTGGATGGAGTACCTGGTCGATGCGACTTCACATCCTGCCTAATGATGTGATGACCCTTAGTGGGCCTCCCTAGTGTTGTAGGTTCGCCTTCGGCTACGTGGCGTTCCTTGGACGGTCACCCATCTAAGTGCCAGCCCGCTAAAACATATTGAACCACGGCGATCAGAAGATAGCCAGATTACCAGGGCGGTATTGCCGACAGCGCACTGCAACCAATATGTGAGCGAATGAGTTCTTATAGTCAGCCAGGGATCTTACTCACTGGCCACTGTGCTGGTCGATCACAAGAGAGATCACATTTCGTTGGCTTACACGTCAACCAATCTCATTTATTCTGTCCATGGCAGGTGGTGTTCCTATGCTTGTCAATGAGTGGTCCCCAGGTGTTATTCATTCTGTATTAATATTATTTGGGTGTTTAAATATTTGTATTGCTCCTCCTACCGCACTTTTTCTGTAACTGCTGATGTTAACTGCGGTTTTGAATTAGTCATTGTTTATATCGTAGACTCCAGGACGCTGTTGTGGTGTACGTGTAATGCCGATACAAGTACGTTTCCAGTCAAGACAATTGCCAGTTGAAGTACTTGAAACCCATAAGATATCAGTAGATATCCTGCCATTTTGCGTTTCAGTACGACAAAATGTTAGTCTTCACAGTCCTGTAGATACTGTGTATTCACAGTCTCTTCACGCTCTTTGAATTAAACATTTGAGGAATGACCTCAGGTCTGACGTGGTTGGTTGTTATCTAAATATGCCATGTGACACGAACTTTTTTATGCTTTCGTTAACATAAAGGTACCTAATTTTTGGTTAAATTAAATTTTTTCTTGTGTTTTATTAATTAATTATAATTATTTATTTATAATAAATATGAATAAAAACAGGCAAAAAATATGTGTGTTGGTAATGCCTAGTAAGAAATAGTTCTTTTGCAAAATATGATTACACTGAGCGTGCACGAATGCGGTGCATTGTCTCTTTGGTATAATTCTCTAGACCCCGCTGAGCTTTGATAGCTCGAAGCGAAGAAATATCCTAGAAGTAGAACGTTAGCAAGGCTTCTGGAAATTTGAAAGTAACTGTGAATGGACTAGCCTATACTTACTAAAGCATAGGAAATCCGTTCGTTGGTTGCTCCCACTGTCATAACTCATTCTCCTGTTTGGCTTGGCCACGTTGAATTGAGCCACCCTAGTGTTAAATATTTCTTACTGGTTTACATTAAAAGAAGGCTTGTCGCACAGTGGAGGCCCAGTGATATACGGAAACCCACCATACACGTTTATGACGCCTGGTCTGGCATCGAAGTATAAAGCAAAATGGATATCTGTATATATAGGCCGTTCACGGTAAAGTGAGCAATTTTTGAAGATGTTTCATCAGACATAATAACCAATATTTACATTTCATTGTGGCCTCGGACTTTTGGTTTTGGGTATGGTGAATGTATAGACTTTGTTTATTACTCACATGGATGGGTTTACATTAATAAGCGGTGGAAGGATATAAATTGGCTGATAGAAAAAAGGAACTACGGCTTCAAAAGTGCTCGCTTTACCGTGAACGGCCTATATCAGGAAATACATAAGAGGGTTACTTTTTTACAACAGACGCGACGTTACTCAATAGCCGTAAACTACAACTACAGTTCAAGTGGAGTGGAGCGGAGAAAGTTGGGCGGCTCTTAACACCGAGGTCTTGAGAGCCGATGAGGTGAAGTGAGAAGGGTGTGGAGCAACGCCGGAACGAAAGAGCAGGACGAAAAAGAAGGGGAAACGGGAGACCCCCGAGGAAACCCGTCGACCAGCGACATCGTTCGGCACGATTCCCACATGCGAAAATCCGGGAGCGACCCCGCTTGGAATCGAACCAGCGAAGGTGGGAGGCGAGTAGTCTAACCACTACAACACCGCGGCCCCCTATAGTTCGAAGTTGTGTCACGATGCCCCAGTGTTGAACGGATGAGACGGTACGAGCTGTACAGCAAAGGGAAGAATACTGGATGGTGTGGGGGGGGGGGGGGAAGGAGAATTCTTGTGTAGCCGGAACTGAGGAGAGACGCCTGAAAGCAAAGGGAGAGCAAGGGAGAAGATGGGGGTTGGTAAGAAGGGAAGGAGGGATCGGAGGAGAAGCGGATAGAACGAGGGAGTTCATAAAACATATACATCATAATAATACAGCACCGCAGGAGAGAAGAGACATGAGTTGTGAAATTAGGATGTTTGCTGCGTGGCGCGCGAACAAGAGAGAGACTGAGAGAGAGAGAGAGAGAGAGAGAGAGAGAGGAGAGAGAGAGAGAGAGAGAGAGAGAGAGAGAGAACAAACCTTCTGCTCTTGAGCTAACTCGTTATGTAAGTGTTGTACGGCTGTGTCTTCGTTACAGGCGACGCCACCCCCATCCCCCTGCCCCCCCCTCCATTTCCGCCGCCCCAGGCTCCCGAGGACAAGGAGACAGGGAGAGAGAAGAACTGGAAGGGGTAGGTAAAATTTTAATTAAGAATTAATTACGGTGCGCTGAGCGTCGCCAGAACTGCAGGTGGCGTTTCTGGGATCTTCCACACCATGTCCCGTCGACACACCTGGAGTGCGTACTTGAGTCCCGCTCCAACCTATCTTCCCCGGAAACTCCCTTCCTCTTCTCTCAAGTATGCCCCTGCTAAGCATCCTCACCGTCATCAGTTCTGGCACTTAGTCATCTACATTTATCATGAAACACGGCTGGTCAACATTATTCAGCCACTGTATCAGATTTATCATAATTAAAAAATATGAAACGTATTTGAATTCAGAATACATTACATTGTATTACCGACGAGTTCCTATTAAATAAAAAGATATAAAGGTTGAAAAAGATTTTTATTATTAGTATACATATAAATAATGCACATATAACATATATATTTTGTTGGTGTATATATATGTTATAGTGCCTTAATGTGGGATTATATGCATTTGTATTAAGTTATACGAATTTACTTGTTTCACACTGAAGCCCCGTATGACTGAAGACAAAGTTAGCACACTCAAGGTCTGCACAAATCTACCCATGTCGACGACACAAGGTAGAAGTGAGTCGCCTATGTCTGTAATACCAGTACGGTTGGCACCTGTATTCGACAACCAGCAGCAGGCTAGTGATCCACACGACACAATCATTGGACACCGCTCATTACTGGCTTTGTTGCCATCCAACGGAGTGACGAGTCAACTGCCTCATAGCTGAAATGTAATCTCACTCATACGACACAGGATATATCCAGCGTGTTCGTTCGGCGTAAGTACACATATATATATATATATATATATATATATATATATATATATATATATATATATATATATATATATATATATATACACACACACATTTTTTTTCTGTAATTTATTCTTTATGTACGATGGCTGTCATGCACACGCTTTCTCTGCTGAAACGTATGATTTGCTACAGTAGAAAAAAAGGTTATTTAAATATAAACATCCACAAAGTAGCCTTGCTACAAACATATTTTTTATTTAATCTAAGTTATATAGTAATGACTATACCAACCTTGCATTTTCGTTGGAATAGTTCAGCAGACATCTTTGTGGTAATGTCCGTTAAACTGTAAAAACATTTTGCTCTGACAAACAACCGTGATTAGTACGCTAAATTAGAGAGACGTAACACATGTTTCAAAATTATAGTGTATTCCAAAAAAAAAAAAAAAACCAGGGTTGCTCCGAGACATGAACCCGCGCCCCCTCAATGTTATTAGCATAACGCCCTCCACCATACGACTATTAGTGCTATGGTTGTCGGATCTCCTCTCGTAGGTAGGTTCTACTAGGAGGTGACACGTGCCCGAATAGTCACCTCTAGGGAAGAATTTAGATTAGTGATTTGGAAAATCGTTCCACTTCAGGATGACTTTAAACGTCTGCAGGAGTATTTCACTTGCTGAGTTGCAGTTTCGGAAGTGCAGTTTATATTGGTTTATGAATGTTTGCGTGGGGATTACAGCCACGTACTGAAAACTACAGTGAACGACAGAAAACCATGAATACCTTTGGTTCAAAGTTAACTTTTCTTAACTGTGAACAAAAAAAAGCTCACGGAATGTTTATTTCTGGGCTAAAAAGGAACGTTATATTGCCATAAAACGAAAACATACAAATAAAACATTTATTAATAGCAAACCTATATTTCTCTAGACCTCTCTTTAAATTAAAGCAATATTGTATTACTGTAAACAGAACAGCATCAAAGAAGGGGGTTTCTTTGCGGCACAGAAAAGTTTCCATGGATTTTTTTTTCTTAGTGTGTAGGATGTGAACAACTCTGGAAAAACAATGAAACAGTACCCGTGTGAGATTTGTCTTCAAAGACACAGAAACTAGCATTCTAGCGTTGCACACAAGCTACGATCGGTAGAGACACATTATTTCCACGTAAAGAGTTGCACGCAGGTAATACTTCGATACCCTACGTCTGTGCCTGTAGTTTTCATTTCGTTATTGGCTGCGTGTCTTTGTGTGACAAAACAGTTTGGTGTTTGACTGACCTATCAGAATTTAATAACTCCAGTTTTGAACGTTTGTGATTCGCGGGTACACTGAAAAAAAAAAATACTTTGTGGACGCCAAAAAAAATATTTTTGCAGAACCGAGGATACATATCATCTTAAGCCATCCTATCACAACAGTGGAGGTGAGCTTAAGTGTTCCGAAATTTAAATAGAAAGGAGCTCTTTCCGCGGAAACCGGGCATTACTAACAATCGGGTGTGATCCTCAAAGTGGTTTAAGAAAATTATTTGTCCAAAATTATGTTGCGATGCCGTAAGCTGATAGTTCTAATGTCGGCCGTCAGTACATCCAGCTTTGCACATATACTGTGTGTTGGGCTTGAAGGTAGAGACAGACGATATTTCAGGTATCTCAATGGATATTGTATAGTCTTGGTGGAGTGATGTTCCACCAAATTCAACGCTGCATGGAAGGGAGAATCGCCGGGGCTTTGTATATTTATTTAAAGTATGAAATATAATGTTTCAACGTGTTTTGAAATCCTTCCCCTGTCCTGAAAACCGACTTCGCGACTACAATGCCTTTACCTGGTCCACGTTTCGGACTGCCCATTAACCGTAACGTAATATTATTCCTCATGAACAGCATGATATTTCCACAAAACCAACTCAGTACCATTCATCATAATGTATCAGTGTTAGGTTTATCAAACGTAACTCACCAAGCCGTAGAAATAAGGATATCTAGCATTCTGTGGAATAACCAAACGCGAGATATTATCTACTAATATGCACACCAGTATTAATATTATCACGTAATGAAACGCAGTCATCCACTCCTGACAATCACCATTTTTCATGGCCCGACACTACCAACACGGCGAAAATGTCTCTCGGTTATGTCGATTTAATAGTTAGGTACACCGTTGTAGAAAGGGAGTCCCGCCTCTCAGTAACTGCTAAAAGAAGTGAGGACTTAAGAATTCTGTAAATAACATTGATTAATAGTGAAGGTTTGGATGTGAATCGTGAAGGTAAGGATTTGAAATTTTTATTACTCATCAGATTACAAAAGTATTTTTTTTAATGCATCTTCGGTTTAAAATTATTTTTGATATCAGAGCAGCACACTGATAATTCGTTGAAACTGTGCCAAGTGATTGATCTCTTATAGTTTTAACTTTAAAGCTTCTATAATAAGTTAACATGTTTAGCAATTAAACCCTAACAGAAAGCCAGCCAGGCAAGAAATTCGTAGGTACCAGAGAGGGTGTGAAAATTTTCGAGCGGGGATTCGCATGTAATTAATCACCAAGAAATGTTGACGTTCACTCAGGGTCTTTGTTTTCCTTCTCCGCCTCCTTTTCTTCGCTGCAAGAAAGCCTTGGTCGCTGAGGTCGCTACGCGTCTCGTTC
Source organism: Dryococelus australis (assembly GCA_029891345.1). Taxonomy (NCBI): domain Eukaryota; kingdom Metazoa; phylum Arthropoda; class Insecta; order Phasmatodea; family Phasmatidae; genus Dryococelus; species Dryococelus australis. The sequence continues at coordinate 40,171,354 of CM056995.1, read as the reverse complement.
ATGTGGCGACGCCATGCATGGATATCTGATGCCCGATATTTTGCATGACTCAATTTATGTCCATTATCTGTTTATAAACGCGCGAACTAAAATCAACGTTTTTATTTCTTCCGACACTGTTGCTTGTACTAGCGAAACAACTGGAAAAACTGAATAGCCAGAAACTCGTGGCATATTTGGTGGCGGTAATATACTTACGTCGAAATAACTATGTATTTCTTCTAGAATATTCCTTTGACAGTGCTTGTTCGCCAGAGATAATGCACCATATAAAGGCGAACACGGCAAAAAGAATTTGTATGCTTTGATCATTGACTATTCCAGCTATCTCCGAGTGGTATAGCAAGAAGAGATGTGGAGGGTTGCAAAACAAGCAATGATTTATTCTCAATGATACCTGACGTGAAATAATCTTTCAGAAGCTTTCTAACGACTAAAATAAACACCTTGAAGGGATATTATCCATTTGGGTTAGTGCTGGTGCATCCCAGATACAGGAATGCGTTCAAGGTGAAAGCCGCAGGAACAACATGGCTAAGCCCTAGAAATTGATTGAGGAAGTTAATCCGACATTTTATGTTGGTGAGAACACAAGTTATCTAACTTTCACAAATACGTGAACCATGTTACGAATTATGCCATGGTCTTATTCCATGCATAGAAGTGTATCGAAAACATCCCGGACACTGCATGACAGTATCGAAAATCCACAGGGGAATATTTAAAGTCATCATTGGCTACAGAGCTGCAGCATGGTACATGAAAGATCTTCGCTTCTTCATATGAGAACGCTAATGAAATCACAACATTTACTGCTGTAATTAAGGTGTCGTAAACACTATCGTATAGCGCGTTATCGATTATAATTAACAAAATATTACTTGACTCTCTGCATACTGTAACGAATAGAAATGCAAACAGTATAGTTTACTATTAATTTTATTCCAGCAGCATCACATGTCTGTTGAAATAGTTTTAAATTCTGAAGTACTTCAAGTGCTGTTTTATTCTATGAAAATACTTTAATTTTAGTGTTTAAAAAAGTAGTTTGTTTAATGTGATACAAAAATTATAATATTTTGAAGTTAACTATTTTATTGAAAAGGAAGATTAAAAGCAAAATAATATGAAGGACTATATAATTATTAACAGTTACTGTGAGTGATGCTATGTTTTAAATACATATATTCACGATAATAATTGTAATATTTTGCTCACAAAAAGAAATACCCTGAGGAGATTGAAAGCTAGTCTGGGTTAAATTTCCATATTCGAATTTGCTTCATAAATAAAATGATTTCTAAATTACTTACAAAATTGCTTACACCTCAAATCACTGCATTACAATACAAAAAAAAAAAACGCTGTTAGAAAGACCTGCAGCCAGATCAACAACTCCAGAAATGAACTGAAAGTATAGTGATCCTTGCAATTATCATATACACTATTAAACATTCATCCAACAAGAACATGAAATACAGATGCTACATGGACGATTGATTGCGGAAAGACAGTGGATCGGCAGAGAAGTAACTTGACAGAGAAGAACTACAAGAGACTGGTCTGCAGGGCACGATGAATCGACGAGATATCCAACTATGCGGAATAGTTTGCCAACTCCATTCGGATGGAGATGAATAACTGATGGATAAATAGAAACACGACAGATCATAAAATACTGTACTGAATGACGTGGGAACAAATTTACACAAGAGACTACGGAACTTTAAGTACAGCTCATACCCAAGAGTTGAGGACATTAAGAGTTAAATAGCAATATGATTGTTATGTTGCTTTCACAAGCAAGGCATAGTGGCTAAATGGACAAACTCAGTATCAGTCTGAAAATACCAGTAGCCAGTAACCATCCATTTTACTTTTGCATCTAGACAAAAATTCATTCGACAAGCTCTGCAGGACTTGAGTCAGCAATAAATCTACAAAATTGAAAGTATAAAATCACGTTTAGCACAGTCTAGAATTATATAGGCTTCTCAAGAATGAAGCAGCTAAGGAAAACCTGGCATCTCCTCCCCTGCAGTAATGGAAGGTTTATAAAGTATAGCCGATAGGTCATTAAGAACTCATATTCCCAGTCTTTTAAGTGCCTAAGGAAGTAGGCCTTGGATGCCTGAGACACATCGATCCTATAACAGCGAACTTTCTTATTAGCATAATGAGATCCCATAAACCCGGGATGATCAGTCATGCTAATGCAGCAGAATTTGAAGACTGTTTTCAAGCAAATCATTTTCATCTGATTCAGCTCTGGTCAAACTGTAACGGTGTCACATCTCCCACCGGGTGTAAGCGCCTAGAATTCCTCGCCCTACTTGCCGTTGGTTTCCACGTGAACTACGTGGGAAGTGCCGATGTGGACTTGGCTTAGCTGGGCGCGAGCGCCCCGTCTGACCTCTGCCACTACCGGGTGCCGGCTTGAGAGCTGAGGTTACACTAGCGCGCGGGCCGCTGGTCTGCCTTCTAGACGGCTCTTCGTGCCTTGCCCTCCCCTGCACGTCCCCAGAGGGCAACGGACGACGTGGGACAGCCTGTGACGTCACCAGGGCGCAAATTGAATATAAGGCTCCTGTTCTCCCTTTTGGGGAAAGATAGAACCAAGGACTGAAATAGGTCGGAACTCTGTTCCACAACAAAAGTGAAAAAAAAGGGGGAGCGGAGGAGCAACTGCTGCTTAAAATGATTTCAAAAGATAAGTTGTTCTTGTAATTTCCCGTTATAAAAGTCTTTTTTGTACCCGAGGAAATAATATCTGCAAAGCGTATTTTCGTAACAAGCTGGGGTAAAATGTTTTAATCCTTGTTGGGGTTACAAAAAATTTTCAATAATATATTTTTTTTGTAAAAGAGAATCCCTCACTTTTATTTCTGTGCAGACCCGAAATGAGATCAAAATAACTTTTTTGAGCCACACTATGAGTAGTCTTTTTTTCGTTGGGCAAGAACAAACCAGCTGAGGAAGTAGAGACGGAGCTGCTGTTTGCATGTGTCGGCTAGAAACAGTCAGAAAATACCAGTCATGGTAAACCAGTAGCATAGCTTGCTAGGATTCACTGAGAGTACCGTAAGATGAGTAAATGTATAGTATTTTCTCTTAATTTTCTCCTGTTTTACGTCTGTCATAAATGGCGAAACAGGGACATGTGAGCAGTATATAAGTATTTTTGTACCGAATTCTTTCCAATACTGTATTTATGGGTAAAAATGCCAAAAGTCATTTTTTTTTTGCGTCGTAAGGATATGCCACAAAGGCTGAAGACGATGAAACCTCCCGCTGGAAGAGAGTACTAGGATCCGAAAAGCTTGTTATCGGACTCGGTGCTCAAGACACTTTGCGTCGAATTCGGGGCTCGTCTCGAACAATCACTGGTGCGGCGTCCTCGCTTCGTGAAGTAGACAGTGCTTCGCATACGTGACTAAGAAGGGACCAATCTAACACTTGAAATGAACATGAATTCAACTTTCTGAAGGCTAGGACGTACTTAAAATCTATCGATGTCGTTATTATCACCTGGTGAGGAGACCGAAACAGTTATAGTACAAACTCTCCTTTCCTTTCACCCATCTTTTCATGACACATCGCGTGTCATTTACCAAACGCCCCGGAGTAGATTGCAAGCAGGTCTTCACGTCAGCGTCAACTTTTTTTTGCATAAACTTGAGACGTATGACACCCAGAACAAATCGTTAACACATATACTTTGACGTCATAGTTTCAAGAAACCGCGAACGGCCTTAATTATTTTCCTACTGTACTTTAAGGGGCCACGGTGACAGCGATTAGCACGCTCACCTCCCACCAAGGCGAACCGGGTTCAATCCCCGCAAGTGGAAATCGTGCCCGACGATGCTGTTGGTCGGTGGGTTTTCTCGGGGATCTTCCGTTCCCTCCGCCCCTTCAATCCGGCGCTGCTCTATATTCACTTCAATCGCCCTCATTGGTTCTCAAGACCTCACTGTTAAGAGCCGCCCAGATCTCTTCACTCACCCTACTGTGCTTTAGTTTTTCCACTCACTTTGTGTTGCTGACAAATCCTTTCCAGAGTCCTCATTCCGTCGTTTAATACGCAGGAAACTTTAATTATGTGTGTTGCATGTTTGTGCAGACCCAGGACTACACATGATTACTCTTACGTGAAGAACTCATTCTGAAAGTGATTTAAGAGGAAATAAAGATCTGCTGGAGCTGTACCCTTGACGGACTCCTCACGCAAACACTTCCTAACGTATCCATTAGCTACGCTCTTAAGAGAATTGACCCGGTGGTACTGGAATAACGCCTGAAGGACTTTTCCTGAGAAACATGACTCGGAATAGTAAAGGGGAGCTCGAAGGAAAATTATATCGGGACCCCCTTCCCGTCATGATTAATAACCAACAATTCAAATGAAAGATAAACACCCTGAGCCGAAAGAAGAAGGGGTACATGTAAGGAGGGGGAGAGGGCAGTGTCTCAGGACCCGCAGCTGCCCCGCCGATGATGTCACTAGAGGATCGCCTCGCCTCGCTGTGTAATTACACGTGGACGCACGCGCGTCTCACGTGTTTTTTTTTATTCCCTGCTCCCCTCCTCCTTATTTTTCAACCGCGGCGACTTCTAACCGCGGGCGTGATGTCAGCGCCACGCTATGCCTCCGCCGCTCAGCGACTGTGGTGTTCAGGACGAAGAGAGAGAGGGGGGGGGGATGGATCTCGCTGTTTGTCTCTCGTAGTGTGTTTACCACCACGCTGCGCTCCTGATCTTGTCTCCTGTCAAGGGCGCGACCTTACAATCCCCCCCACCCCTCCCCATCCGCCGCGGTCATAAAAACCCCCCTTTCGACCATCTCTGCCGACACCAGGAGCGACCCGCTGTGGGAGAGAATGTGGGTTAAGTGGGCGCTGTCAACAGGGAACCCGGGGGAGATGGCCTTAGAGCGACGATAAGGGACGTAGAAGGGGGCAGAGATGGTGGGAAACATTTCGGGAAAAAATGGCTTCAATTGTCGCGTGTGAATTGTTTCAGTGTGTTGCAGGGAAGACGCGCAAACATGCCACGGGTCGCCAAAACCTGCTGGCAGTCGTCGAAAATCCGCTGAGTTCCGGGAACAACCAATTATTATGAATCTCCAAAACTCGCGTTCTTTTTTTGGAGACAAAGATTTGTGCGTCTGAATCTCAGGATCTGCATGATTCACGTATATTTTTTCGCATCACGCTAGACTTCACAGCATATTGTGTGAAGCCATTTCCCTTCTGACAAGACTGCACACGATTCACACACACACCATAACACACGTAGTTTCATTGGCTCAGATATACACAGGGCACTATTTTTTTTTTATTTGTGAGGGAGATCGAAGCAAAAAGAAAATAACATGGGCATAGTGTATGTCTGGAATTGAGCTATATTTTAAAAAATTGCCCACTCGTCACTTTTTAATCTTAGATTTGGCTAGTTTCATTTCAGATACAGTAGGTAGTCGCTAGTTTAGGACCCGCGACACAAGCCGATGTGGCCGCAGCTAAATCATGACAATATAAATTTATAAAAGTCCAATACCAAAAAAAAAAAAAAAAAAAGTATATATCAAATTTTGTCCTACCTCCGAAATTTCCGTGTGGTACAGTACCAAGAAATTATAATTTTAGCATCGACAGTTTCCAAGAGAATACACACAAAGAAAATTACAAACACGTTACTATGTTACTTGCATAAAAAAATATGATTTCTATAACTGCACACATTTATTTCAAAGAAAGTGAATTAACCTCTGTATCTTAGGTCATTTCGGAAATTCATATTTGGTAATTTGGTCACCGAGAGGTTTGCTCCATTAAAAAAAAAAAAGAGATGTGTTTACTATGGTACCAAAAAAATACGGAAAAAGAATTTTAAACATATTTTGTTTTCAGGAAAATTTGGTGATCTAATAGGCCCTAGCGTTTCTCGTCAAATCAAACTAAAATTTTTTGTGAATAAAATAACATTTGCAATCTTGATGAAGGTGGGTAAGACTTAACTTCTCGTCTACGACGAGGTCATTATAGACGGAACAAGCTGCTCAGAGGAGCAGGAATGTGGAAGGTGTCGGCCGTGGCCTATATAGTCTATTCGCAGTTTCTTCACATTTTTTTTTAAATCAAACCTTTGAAAAATCAGCCTATGTATGCCGTGTTTAGTTATTTCCTAAATATGACATGTATCACAAACGTTCTATACATATGTTAACTTGAAAGTATCCTATTTTTCGTTAAATTAAATTTTTATCTGTATTTTACTTATACATTATAATAATTATTTTATAATAAATACTAGGAAAAAAATTGAGAAAATATGTATGTTGGTAGGGCCTAGTAAGAAATAGTTATGCAAAATAGCATTACAACTGAGTGCGCACGAATTCGGTGCACTGTCCTTCGGTGTAATTTTCTAGAGTTGGCTAAGCTTTGCATGAAGCGGAGTGCTATCCTAGAAGTAGAACTTTAGCAGGGCTACAGAAAAATGGTAAGTAACCGTGAATAGATTATAGTAAGGACCCATCCTGGCATTCGCCTTGAGTGGTCTCGCGAAACTATTGGAAATCGAGATCTGGGTGCCTAATCTCGAGATCGTTCGAGTGCAGTTAGTATACGAGTCCGCAACGTATACGAGACAATTATTGTAAGCTCCAACCCCCTGAAACTCGCATACGTTTTCAGTGTGCGAGGGAAGTGCCAGGCAAGCGTATACGAGTGACATTTTGTTATGTTGGTGAACCTGCGGCGAGAAGGGAACAAATATTAGCGGAACTCAGCCAATCAGAAGCGTCACTTGTATCGCGTGCGTTTGTTTATTTACATTGTACGCGGTTGAATAAGCAAATGGCTAAAATTACCAAAATAACCAGTGAGCAAAAGTTTATTCTTCACGAATTCGTAGAAGGTTACGTAATTGAATATATATTGTTGTGCCGTTCATGTATGATGTTTACAGAGAACTAATTGTGAAAATAAAATCTCGTGTTGTCCTTACTTAACCTCTACGTACGTTTGAAATACCAACGATATTAGTGTATTGTCTTTGTTAGTGGAATTACTTGATGCAACATTTATATGCCTTACAGCTAATAATATGGATATTAAATGTCACACGGAACAGCAGATTTTGTTTTGTCTTTCAAATAGTTTACGTAAAATTCTTCCGTGTGGAAATTACATACAATTTAATTAAGAGAACACAGTTGTGTATCATACATTGCCATAATGTTTACATTGCATTATAAATAATTAAATGTGAATGTATACGATAAGTTGCCCATCGTTTGGAGAGTATCAGCACATACATGACACTTTGCTAGACGCCGTGTTTGAGTAAGAGAAACTGTGAAGTCCAGTGTAATAATACTGTAGACGTAGATTAAAGGTATCAGTTATTTTGGGTAGTGGGCTGTAGTTTTTGGGTAGTAGTTTGAAGTGCTATTGAATCTAATTAATTTACACTGGTTAAAAAATTGTAGGAAACAAGAGACTTGCCCAAGGCAAACTGACAGCTGACTGGACAGCCAAGGATGCCAGCCGGTTGTGGGAAGAAGTTTATGTGAAATTGAAAGTTTGTGCAATAATAATAACATATGTTATTTACATAGTTTTATATGCAAGACTGACTAAATAATAACTTATGACGCCTAACCAACCAACTACGAGTCACTGAACAATAATAAACGTCAGTAGTAGGCCTATGTAAATTACACTTTTACCCATAACCTCATTTTCACTCTCAACACACATTTTAATTCTTGTCGATTCAACAAGTTCTTAATTTTCATACTATTATACATTCGGCACAGCATAAATGATGTGTAAATTGAATTCACACAGCGTCAACAGTCATCTTATGTCTAATATTTTGTTTTGATGCGCTACTTGTCTGCGACTCCACATCTCGCACGGCGATGATCGAGAGAGTGGCCACTCGCACGGTCGAGGCGTATCCCTCTTTACTTTGCCTCAATATAGTTTTGCAGCCTAACGCATTCGACCCTCTTCAGTTATCAGTGTGGTCAGCAGCTAGATACGGATAAACTTCAAGCAGTGCAACCGCCGGACTAACTGCAAGTTGTGCTTGTGACTTTTTGTTCAGCCAACGCTATAGTTCTTGCACCATATTTTGAAATGAACTTCTGCACCTACACAATGTTCACATGCGTAGTGTTTGATTGCCTGAAAATGTCGGAATTACAAGGCCCACGCCAGCCTTATCCCACTTTAAAGCTGTTAAAGGGTCCAAAATGGATATATATATATATATATATATATATATATATATATATATATATATATATATATATATATATATTAATATTTACACATTTTATATTTTGTGTAGTGCGGCATTAAATGCCTGTCCAATAGGAATCAAAAGAAGTACAAAACCCATTTTATAAACCAAAAATATCATAATTAACTTATAAGTTTTTTATATTGTTTATTGTGTGAATTAAATTGCAAATGGTGAGGAAGTAAAATATTTGGCTAGAGCTCATCATTTTAAATGACCCAAGAATGGCACAAAGACATTTATTGGGAATTCATAATGTGGTTCGTCTTTAGATTTACTTAAAGTTTTACGATAAACTTCAAATCTACAAACCGGGAAGGAAAGCTGTGATCGTAGGTGAACCAGGAGTCGCGCTTTAAAGAAATTACTTACGAACTTGATTACGCCAAAGTCATGTACCAATATGTTCAGTACTGATTTCTTCAGCATGCACCACGAATGCACACGTGTAAGCAAGCACCGCCTTACCTTTCAACAATTCGCTAGCCAACACTGATTTCGTGTTTTTTTTTATGCATCATGTTTGTCTGTGGTTATTCGTATCCTTCAAACTCTTCCCAAAAAAAAAAAAAAAGAACATAATTTAACTAATATAAATTAGTTATACGAATTTTCTAACTCGTTCATTTTTACGAAATTCGTGTACGCATTTCATGACAACGTTACTATTTATCACAATACGAAATCTGCCATACACATAATATTCTGTTTAAAGAAGACGGAGCTAATAGCTGCTTTATTATCAAAGTACTTACTACGCACAGTAAAGTTGCAGAGCTGATTAATTGCAGAAGTCTGGACAGTAAACATGAAGTTGAAGCAGCACAGAAACTCACCTGAAAAAGAAAAAAGAGAACCAACGTTACACTATATTCACGATAAATCCTAGAACTTAAGAAAATAGGTAATGATTTTAGTGTTACAAAAATATTACATGGCCTCAAAGTGTTGGAAGGTTGTATGCATAAAATACAAGTACCAAACAATGGACCGGAAAAAAGTACAATGGAGATAGCATAAAGAAAGCAGCCAACATATTCTGGTTCGCCTTCTACGCATTAATAAGTACTCTATTAGAAACTAAATTAGTATCCATACAATTACAAGAGGTATGTATGTTCATCCCGCTAGACACAGGAAGCGTATGTGAGGTAACTGTGTGGTAACATGTTATATAATGAAGAAACAAAATAATGGCTCCAAAAAAATAAAGTAACATTCTTGATTCATCCTTGATTTCAGCGGAGAGTAATGTACGAAATTGAAACCAACATATAGTAAGTTGTTCTTTTCCACGTGATAACGAGCAAGTTCGTGCATTAACATACTCCTGCCTCATCAAACGGAGTTATTTTTAACATAAAGTTACTTTGTTTGCTATTATATAATATATACACATGTTTGCTGTATATATAATATATATACACACACACACACACACATACGGCAGTTAAACTGTGTAGAAAATACATTGTGGTAAGAAAAGTGTTTGTGACTTTTTTTTTTCATCTTGACAAAGGTAACGTACCACGATAAACAAGTAAAACACTTACGATGTGGTTCTTTCGGTCTATAAAAATGAGTGTCATCATTAAGTTACCACTAATAAACCTTCTTCATTTCTGCACTTCCTGTAGAGGAATGCCGACACTTAACGTGAATTTTAATGCTGCACTCAAAAAAAAAAAAAAAATTGTAATTTTTATTGAGAAATTCTTTGTGATTTTACAAATGCTTGTAACAGTACACAGATTTTTTTTGTAAAACTACAATGTCTGTGTTTGTAATAGACCTTAGGAAATGTTTGTACTATACTGACCCGTTTCCACGAGCTTCAGAAAAATGGGGGACACTAAACAACGTAAAACCATAGCTATATAGTCGTTTGTGCAAAAACTATTGGTGATGTAAAGTGTAGCTGCATACATAAAGAAATGTATTGCAAATTTTAATTACGTAAAATACTTAAAACAACTGACATAATAATAATAAAACGACAATTTCAATAAAACGTGACCGCATTTATATATTATTTGTGTTTCCTAGCTACACAGAACTCTTAGGCCGTGTCTCAATTGGCCCAGAGAGCGCTCTCTCGTGCTCTCGCTCTCGCGATGACGTCAGAGAGAACGCTCTCTGGTCGTCTCAATTCGTCGGAGAGAGCGCGAAAGAGCGAGAGCACAGAGAGAGAGAGAGAGAGAGAGGGGAGAGCACGAAGTTGTATACTCGATGGCGCTCTCTCGCAGGCGCCATATTTGTTTACATTATTTCCCAGGTTTGAATAAGGTTATAGTAGCTTTCTGGGCCAAAACCACGTTGCATTTTAATTGTAAGTGAATAGTTCCAACTGTTTTAAACATCGAAATGACATAGCCTACGCAACATGTAGGTGTTTATAAAAATATAAATACGGATTTCTGGCTAAGTCTCGTCTTTTCTTTGTCACTTTGCTGTAACATGACGGTAAAATATAAAACAAAAATAATAATATTTTATACGCTAATGATTATTCTGGTAGTGTTATAATTATTTGTGAATTATTTTGGACACAGATAAACTACTTACAATAGCTATGACAGTGATTTTAGCTTAACATGATTTCCCGCCTTTTAGCATCAGCTGTTTGCCTGACGTCGGAGATAAAAGAGAGAGTGGTTACTGGTTGTTATCTCAATTTCCAGAGCGAGAACGTGAGAGAGCGCGAAGCAGTGCTCTCCCGGGTTGTTCAAAGAGTGCTCTCTCGAGAGAGTATTCTTTAAATTGAGACACGGCCTTAAATCGGCTCTAATACCCCGTTAAGAGGCGTCCAAATCTCTTAACTCAACAACTGAACTCTTAAAAAGAAATAAATGTACCTATTCTTCTTAACCGTATAACTTCAATATTATTTTGTATGTACTTGTACTTATATTCCCAGTAAAAATAGACATTTCGTCGTAAGTCAAGTTGGTTTTTTGGTTAAAGATGCGGGTTAGTAATACAAGGCGTGTGAATTCTAATCCGCATGCTGGCAACGCATGCGGTTTTTTTTTTTTTTTTTTTTTTTTTTCCTTTCGTAAATTATATTTTGAAATATTTTTTTGTTGTTCTCTGTTATTAATTCGTCACATTTGTTTTCTAGAAGAAAAAAGTATTTTTATGTACACCTCTAAATAATGTCAGTTGTAATACAAGGATATCGTTTGTAATATTACAAATACATGTTTTGCAGATTTTACAAGAAAACTCTTTGTAGTTTTACAAAGTATTTTCTTGGCAAGGATTTTTCTTGTAAAAATACAAAACATTTTTTAGAGTGCGGTGTTGTATTTACATCGTCTTTCCTTTTAGCGGATGACCTTTCCCTGAAGCCCAGGGAAACCGACGTGGGAGATTCGCCTAAAAGCTGTGCAGCCAGGAAACTCCTCTAATTACAATAAATCTTGAGGAGCTAACCGTAGCCAGAAACGCAAACAGTATTGAGTTATGAACAGCGTCTGGACCCGGCGAGCAAGACACGGCATGCTGCAGGGGGGGGGGGGGTGGAGGGGGCAGCGTCCCTCTTCGCGCAGGGTAGCAACGCGTGGGAAATTGGATTGTCCCCTCGCACAAAACAAGGCGAAGCGAAACTGGGCATCTCGGGGTTTTTGCGAGCTTGTTTCCCCCTTCGGAAACCGCTTTCCACCAATTACAGGAGAGAAGGAGATGAATTTCCACCGCCTCGCGCCCGCCGTTACGCACCGCGCGCACTTGTACGTCTTGCGTCGCCCGATGTGCAAAAAAAAAAAAACAATTCACCCTCCCAACCTCTTCACTTCTACGGGGAGGGGGGGGGGGCTACTTCCTCTAGCGGAGTCGTCGGGTCCTCCGCCGAGTCGGAACTTCTTGCGACGTAACCCTCCGCCACTTCACTTCCCCTCAGCCGCGTCAACCTCCATGAACGTAGCAGACAAAACACACTAACAGACACTATGCATAACTGCGAGGCCACTTAGGCGGAGAGATATTACACGCCAGTTTTAAAGGCGTCGCCTTCTGCTGGCACTAGCGACGTCAAGCAGACAGTTGTGGGTGGGCTGCCTCAGCCACCAGACAGCATTCATTAAAAATGTTTAGAGGGGAAAAAAAGTTAAACGCGGCACTGCGCTGAAACTGGAGAGCCACTTTATTGCCGTTCACAGCTCGGCAAGTTTGACTAGGGACTTTCAGCGCCAGGAATTACGTTTTATGCGTACACGGAACGCCACTAACTTGCGTGGTGCCGTATCAGTCAAATATTTTCGTAGTTTTACCGACGTATCAGGCCCTTCTTTTTAAATCGCTGGTATGCCATGAGAACGCTCTGTGATAGTAAACGCTTACATAATCAACGCTGATTTTTATGTTTAGTCACCACTCCTAGAAACACGAGTTTTTTTAATCACGCTACTCGAACATAACTTCTCTTCAATAATGTTTTTTTTTTTTTTTGCGATTAGACATTGTTATTGTGTATGGAGGGGCAGAAGGCTAAATAATTATTTTAAAAATTATACCTTTTTAGATGTCAATGACTTGTTAAACGGGAATGTTTAATTCGCTTGAATTAAAAAGATACTTTTAGAATGTATATAACTTCGCAAGAAAAGTACTTATAGATTTCACAACGAATATTTAAAAAAAAAATAGCTCTTTTTGATTCAGGAGCATAATAAACTGCGAGTTGAAAGCCAGGAAGTAATAATAAAACAAAAAATTAATGTCCAAAGGTTGGCAGAAACATGCTGTGCAAAAATTAACGCTGCGTATCAAAAGTTACAATGAAAACCCCCTAGGTTAACGATTATGAGTATTAATCATTATTATTTTAATCCCTTAGAGACAGTTGTTTGGGGTGTGAAAAAGGGGGGGGGGGGCGAGGTCTTGCCAGTGGATTTCGATGCTACCTAGCAACAGCTCACAAATCTAAAAACATTACGCTTTATAATTTTTGTTTCTCACATCAACTCGCAGAGTTTCCTTATATGTATTGCTGTTTTGCATTAACGACGTGGAAGGAAAAGTGTTCTTGCTGTTTTTATCTCTTCACGAAACGCCTGTGAAATACGGAGCCCGCCCGCTATACACAACGGTGCCGCCAAGCAGGCAGCAGCGTATTTCTAATGAAAACCAAACAAACTTACCATTGCATCGCGATTTCTCTTGAATTATGAATGGGACCGGTAAAAGAGGCTTTTGAGTTGGGGAGTTGCCTTGCACCGAGATGTATACAATAGGGCTCGCGTGAGAGAAAAGGGAAGAACACACACGTATACACACACACCACACACGTTCTCTATCTCCTTCTAACAAGAGCGCAGATGAAAGCGAAGAAATTAATCAACGCAGGAAGGTCTGAATTAGAATCTCCAATAATTATATATAGTGGGTGGGAAGGGGAAGGAAGAAAAGAGGAGGTGGGGAACAAGATTGCACGGCAGGAAGGAATCATGCATATGCATGAATGAACAACATTTGTCTTACATCACACAAAACAACAGCCGGGGCTAATCCATTTATATTACGCGGAACTCAAGACGTCCTCGAAGAACGACTGTACTTCATTTGACACGTTGCGGGGTTGAGAGTACACTCACGTCAGCAACAAACAGCAAGCTTATGAATTCTTCCCTAATTCGCCACATTAAGCGATTTCCCTTTATTATACTGTCGTTTAACTAAATACCAATTGCGAAACGAAGTAGATAATCTGCTAGTAATCTTAAAGCCAGAACGTAATTAAAACATTTTTAACATAAATAGCCACGTCCTAAATTTACCACGCGAGACTAACGGATGTAAAATGGTTCATTATTCCTGAATTACAGAATCTAAAATGCAATTTCATTTAAAGTATTTATTATCTTCGAACAATATTAATCATATACTATATATCATGCATATTCTATGAGTGAAATCAGGTTTCCTTATAAGAAGTTTGAGTTGATACGTCAAAGGCAGATGAAATATAAACTAACACCTCTCACTGGTTCATTAATTTCTTCACGATTATTTTTTATTATTTAACACTCGTACTTTTCCAGGCGATTTTTATTTTCGACACACAAAAAAACTGAAAGGAAAATAATTTTCCGAAGTGAAGTAATATTAGTGAATTCTTGTTAAGAAATTCCCAGTTAGTTCCGTCTACACTGCAGCTGCGAGGGAAGTTAATTTTAGTTTAATTTTTGACGAAGGAAATAAGTTAGATTTTTTGTTATTCGTGAGTACAAGGAACACTCAATACTGCATACGGTTTTTGTTTATGTCACGATATGTATGTATGTATGTATTATATGTATATTTTTCAGTTGTGAATAGGCATTCATATGTATACCCTAAGTTTATCTCCCCCCCCCCTTTTTTTTTCTCCGCCAACACACAGAAAACTGTCCCTGCCTCTCGTCTCCTTCTCTATATATTTTGATACAGTCTCATAAAAAAATTTTCTGCTAAAATTTTACAACTACCTGTCGTTGGTATAGGTTTATAATTAAAAATTACTTCACCTATATCCCGTTAACAGTGGTTTACAAGAGTTCGTATATAAGGAGATGTTATTACCCACCAACAATTTTATTATAATTTGTAGCTATACAGTAGGCTTTCATGTCTTACAACTAGGTGATCAGGACGTTCCAGCAGCAATTGCCTGTACTTTCCCAAGCTCTTTTGTCTCGAGCTGTACTTCTCCACTTTTATCAGGCGCAGCCCCAATAATCTTCAACACTAGCTCCCCTACACCCCCTTCCCCACTTGTAAAGCAAACTTGAATTTGTAATACAAAGTTATTATTAATTCCGCTACATTCCACCATTCCTCGTCGCAAACGGAGTAGCAGCGCCCCCCCCCCCCCTTGTCCTTAGGAAACCCACCTCTTGAAACTCCATCGCCCCATCCTCCCTGCAGTTCAAATACCACTTCTGGAAACCTTGCATACACATTTTGGAAAACCCGACATTTTCGGAGGAACCTGCCAACCCCGCACACCGCACCCACACCCTCTTGTTCCCAAGCCATCAGCTTTCCAGATGAACGAGCCCGCTGATTAAGGTATTCTCCTCGCAAAATACTGTTCGCCTGAGTTTACGCAACTTTCTGTTCGCGGCTGTCTCGTCGCCGGGTTAGAAAATTTAATCTCACTTGTTTCGAGCCAGCGACGTTGAAATACGTAAATATGAGATTGTTCAGTTTTGCGTATTTACATGTGTTCGTGGAAATACAGACAAAAAGCGAATACAAGCAAATTAATTATAGCTTTTAAATTATCGATGGTGTAATTATCTTCAGAAATCAAAAGCATTAAAAAAAGTTTTCTATCTCCAAATTTACAGGAACAACCTCCAAATTTTAATGAAAATTTGGCTACAGTCACTTGCTGCTGTACAAAAAATGTATACTCGTGACTTAATCACCTACTAATTTTGCTACTACATAAAAAATTTTAAAGATAAAGGAATAATTCAAGGGATTTAGCTTAAAAATGGAAATGGCAATCGTCGGGTTGTATTGATCTGGGCGAAGCTCAAAATTGAATAAGTGGGGTCCTGATGCTTATAGTTATTTTACAAAACCAGTTAAGAGAGTATGGTTACAACAGTTCGTCGAATAGTTTTGAAGCTCATACTTACAGTCTCATTTTTGTTTATTGTTATTCCTTCCCATTTTCATATATCAGAGATCCTGTGCTAAGAGACTGCCGAAGCAAATAAATAGTTTTCAAAAATAATACATTTTCAAATCTTTCATAAAATAATTTTTTTTAAACCAGGAATATTGTAACTACATTTCCGGTTAGGAAAATTTGTTTACTATATTGACTTTAAGCCTAAAATAAAACGACGGCATAAAACTAAAAATAATAGCAGTGAATTCCCATCTTTTCCAACCACATACACAGCGATATATTACATACTGTAGGTGTAAAAAAATTAGTTTACAATGCCCACAGATTTAAAGATTAAAATTTCCAGTAAGACGTTAACACATCGATGCATTATATATCTACATATCTGTAGATATACTTTTAGTAAGATGATTGAATAAGATCATCACTAACAAATCCAGTCAAAATACGTATAAGATAATCGGTATGCAGTTACGTGTAAATATTATGTTCACAAGTTGGTTTCGCTAGTGTCCAATTAAGTCAATGTGTGCGAATTAAAGGGAAATTAATGTCGCTGTGTTACATTTCCATGCACCAGACTTAAGTCGCCCGCCTACCAGATTAAATGAATAGGTCAGAAGTGCATGTTTTAGGTATAATTTCCGAAAACAAAAATATTGAAATTCTGAACGTTTTCGCGCAGCCTTTTATGTTGATGTAGAGAACACATATCTTTCCACTTATTTGGGAACGTAACTCGTGGCACAGCGCGTATTGTAGACATAGTTTTACTAGCCACTGAAGCAAGGCCATAACATATGTTTTCAAAATGTTAGATCTTAAAAAAAAAAAAAAAAAAAAAAAAAAAAATCACCTGAATGCCTCAGAAACTTTTATTGGCGATTACAATGTATTCGAACTTTTCCCCAGTAAAACTACGTGATCACCAACAAAAACCCCTTGGTTACAAGTAGCATTATGAAAATACTGCATATCTGTCCCGTGCCTTTCGCGAAGATACAATGAGGCATTTTCTAACTCACTCGTGCCACCCTTACCTTCTCTTATTTGCGTATCTGAAACACGTAAAGTAACCTGGGTAGGCAAACGCCTTAATTTTACATT
The DNA here is from genome assembly GCA_029891345.1 of Dryococelus australis. Classification (NCBI taxonomy): domain Eukaryota; kingdom Metazoa; phylum Arthropoda; class Insecta; order Phasmatodea; family Phasmatidae; genus Dryococelus; species Dryococelus australis. The sequence goes on along the minus strand of CM056995.1, from coordinate 40,154,307 downwards.
GCTACTTGAATCATGAAATCCTACACGGAGAGTTTTTTTTTTATCTGAAAAAAGCAAAAGATAATTATTTCACCGAAGTTTTTTCACCCCACTCGTCAAATTTGTTAATTGTTTTTTCTCTGTGCGTTCGGTCTCATACAGTCGCATGTGCTCAAATTTGTTGATGAACTCAGTGAATATTGAAACAAAATTGTTAAGTATTCTGTTGGTTAACTGATTTCAGTAAACCGCTATCTGCCTCCAGGAAAAAATACGGAAGTGCATTGCACTATGCAAAACACTTATAATATGTGTTCTGCTACACATTATTACAAGCAGCGAATATGTCTAGTAAATGAAAAGTTTTACTTCAAATTTCCCCACGATCGCCAGCTTGGATTCTTTTGGAATTATTTTCCTTCCCAGATCCATCCTAGTTACTGGAAGCAGACAAAACATGGGTAGTTCTGTTCCCCATAACGTATAACGGAAGTCAGATCAACTGGCCCTGTTCGAATGTCCCCGGGTGTCCAGAATGCAGTGCGCTTGTTAACAATCGCAGCCGTGGACCGACAAAGCTGAACAACCCCACGAATGATATTTAAAAAAAACCGCGTCCCTCCTGGACCATCCCCCGTGCAGCCGTGCACAATGCCTGGCCGAGAGATGACGCAATAATGAATGTTAATGTCCGCGCGGCCAAAATATTTCGGCGGGGCGCGCCAGGACATTTGTCTCGTTGCCGGGGGACAATGTATTGCCGGGGTCCTTGTAGCACGTTCCCGCCAGTAATTAGGGTAGGCGCGACAGGGGCGTAAAGGGAGGGGGGCGACGCGCACGCGCTACGTTCAAAAACGCGCATACACCAAAGCGCTCCGCGCCCGCCAAGTAAATCAAATCCAAACCTCGCCAGGTATTTGAAGCACTAATATATTTCATTTGTGCAACTAGCCATAAATTTCGGGGCCCCTGGCCTGCGTGGCCAACAACATCCCCCCCCCCCCCACCAACAACCTCTTCACCCGACGCCATTTCGGAGGGCAGCGCTCGTGCTCACATTCTACCAACACCCCCTACCCCTTCCCGCTCATCCTGACCGACCTCCTCCTCCCCCCCCCCCCTTTCCAAACCGGACATACATATTCATCTCTCTAAACACAACACGCGCGCGCGCGCGCGCGAGAAGCAAGCAAGCGTACATGCATGCCTGCACACGAACATGCACACACACACGCTCACACAGCGACCGGCCGGCTCGGTCTGTTCGGAAATTCAAAAACACACCTCACGTAGATATGCGATGCATGCCTGGTCTGTTCCTCACTCTCGCCCCCTCATCCCCCCGGACCCCTCTAACGGTCCACCAGTTCCGGCCACCCCCTTCACCTACCCGGGGACCCCGTTCACCTCCCCCCCGCCCCTTTTCAGTGCCGCTGATTTTCCGCACCGAATCGTAAAATATACTACCCCTGCCCTCGCGGGCCACGCTCTGCTACCAGACAGCCAGAGCGCCCCCGTACATACATACCGCACGCATGGCACACACGCACACGGACAGGGGGATGAACAACATCAAATGATGGCACCCCCAAACCATCCCCGACACCCCTGCCCCCCTCCCAGCACCTATTGTTTTCAATTGTTTTGGCCATTCACGGCGCAACAATGGACGAAGAGGAGATGCGGGGAGGTTGAGCTTGGACGAAGGGCGGTGGAGGGGTAAGGGGAGAGGAGCATTGTTAGTGCCCGGTAGATGTCGGGGACAAAGCGTGTCAATCATGCCGGACCAGGGCGAGCCAACGAATAACAATGAGGCTGGCTGCTGCCCGCCGCTCGCTCGCGTACTGTTAATAAACATTACCACTTGTTTAATTACTCGCCGGACACATATTACCCCCCGGCTCCCGTCCGACTGATTTGAATACAAACTGGCGCATGGGAAGGGGTCCGGCCATGTTACCTGGGTCGCGGGGACCTGACTTATTGGGGGGCGCGTCGACAACGCTCGTACTTACTGTAATTAAGGTCTCATTAAGCGCGCGAATTGGACAGCCGACATGTCGACAAACACAGCCTTTCATTACGGCCAATTCACAGCAAGTATTACAATAGTTCACCTGCTCGTGAGACATGGGGTAATAAAGGTTCTGCACCGTCATTAACCAAATGGCATTTTTGTTACGTGAGTTGCATTCCAGTGTCACAGATATTATATGTAGTCAAATTGTATTGATAGTGGCTAATTCACATGGCATTTTCGTTACCGCTGATAACGTGCACATGCATAAGGAAGTTGCCAATGATAACACACGGTGAACGGACAAAGACTAGATTACAAAATATTTTACAAAACCATTACATCAACTGAGAATTTTAAAAGAACTTACAACTTTTATATTACGAAATATCATCAAGAATAATTAAGGCATAACCTTTCGCAAATCCGTAGTAGCACTCAAAACTTTAAAAATATATATATATTACAGGGCCTACTGTCCACATTTTTTGGCTATTGCTGTGTTTATCAAAACAACTGCTCATGAAAAGTCAAATATATATATATATATATATATATATATATATATATATATATATATATATATATATATATATATATATATATATATATATATATATGCATATATATATGCATACATATATAAAGATATATATGCAAATATATACCTACAGTTTAAAGCGATGCACTTTCGTTTTAATATTTTTCTTGGTAAGCACTATTACACTTCGACTAAAGTGGACATAAAATATATTATAGCGAGAAAACAGTAAGTTGACAGCGAAAAGAACTGCTACTGTAAGGCACTCATTCTAAACTTGATGGATTACACCATAATATTTTTTTCCTCGTGATCGTACGGAAATCATATTAATGAATATTTTCTTTCTTTCTTTTTTTTTTGGCGATCATAATGCAGCAAACTTTATTTGTAAATAATAAAAATCTGTCTTTAAATATGTATTTTAGGTTCTTATTCTAATAATATTTAAAACTGTGTATATATTAGAGTTAATACTATTTTTCTGTAAAAGTTTTTAAATGTTGAAGTATTGGCTGGCAGATACCGTATATCAGTTTTGTTTGTACGTTATTTCTAACTCAGGATATTCCTAACTCATAACGTGACGACTCTAATTAATTATGGTTGCCAGTCACCAACCAATTAATTATTTTGAATTCTCACGTAATGCCATTCATTACGTGCACATTACTTGTAAATATCGTTTCTTCATATAAAAAAATTAGACCTCATTGTTTTTGATTCTGGCAAGTCAAAATGACAATTTTAGTGTTTCTGAGGCACACAATTAAAATAAACAAACCATTTGAAGAAAATGTAACAAGCGTGACTTAAATATCGTAACTTAAATCTTTTAAGGTATGTTAAGCAATTTTTATTTTGAAAATCCACAGACTACTACAAATAAATATATACGCAAAAATGTATTCATTTAGAACACTCTTTTTTTAAAATTGCGAATACCTTATTTGATAGCGTGATTTTTAAAGATTTTTTGAAGTAGCTCATGGTATTTTATTTCAATGTGAATGAACTAATTTCGGTGAGGTTTATTATTTTTACGTCATAAAAATACTAAAATTAAAATTGTTGCATGTCATTAAGAAAAACAAATTTATGATGTCTAAAATATTATACGTGGAGACAGTACGCGTAAGTAATGTCTACAAATATATATATATATATATATATTATATATATATATATATATAATGCAAAGAACATAGGGCTCGCATAAATTAACGTCAAAAATATTTATTACATCTTTAAAAGCCGAAAACTACATGCTGAAATCCTAGATACAGTAAAACTTATTGCAAACTTTGTAAGAAGTCCTACAAATTTTGGCAGAGGTTCGTAGGTGTTGTTGCATCCCACGTTATTAATATAAAGAAACATTGCTTAGCAAATATATGCTCTGGGAAGATCCGCTCAGAAACATTTGACAACACTACGATTACTACAAAAAAAAGTTTTCCATGACGCTATGTGGCACGCGAATCACCCTGCTTTACTATTTGAATTGACAGCGAAATATTCCCTTTTGAAAAAAATACACTGTGCACGCTGCTCTGCAATTCAACTTTCAACATACCTGGCATACAGCACTAAATAATTTTTTTTTTTTTCAAGCCCTTTAATTGAGCCAAACAAAAGCCATTTTTCAAACTGGCGTATCTTAAAAATATTCCAGGTGGTTATTTGCAAAAGTGGTATAAAACTGTCACTGAAATTTTTTCACAAACTTTTCACTAAAAAATAATGCCGTCGCCGGTTTAGCTCCATAGTTATAAGTAACACGGCGAAAAGCTGCTCTCTAGTTCAGTGTGTTGAGAGCAGAGGCGATGAGGTGCTTCATGCGCGTGCCAGAATCTCTCTTAAAGCTCGTTCCCTTGCCTCTGTGACTCAAACTACGGCCGTAGAAGACAGGTCTGGACACTAGCTCGAAAAGTTGTCGCCCTTGTTGACCCATTTAGTTCACGAACCCAACTACAGAACGCTGCTGCTAAAGTAGTGCTGTTTGACATGACAAGCATAGGGACGGGAATAACAGTTTTTACTTAAAATGGGAAAATTACGTCCATATCTCTATGGTGTTATCCCTATACCAGCAATACCAACATTGCTAGTTTGGTCAAGCGCTTTTGCGGCCACTTTATGAACTAAATGCGTCACTAAGGGCGTGAGCTCGAACGCTGAGAATAGCTCCATTTACATACGAGCCTTAAAGATGTTTTCAAAAGTGCTCAGTTTACCATGAATATAATGTCTTGAATATAATGGAAATACAGCATCTGGGAAGATATTTTCAATTAATTGAACTTGGGTCACTGGAAAGAAGCACACTTGCATACAAAATCAGAGCGAAACATATTTGATTCGATGGAATACCATTCAATCGTAGGCAAAATTAAACTTCCTATAGAAATTCAGTTTCCTACTGAGGGGGTGGTTCAACCTGTGGCCTCGCATTTATACCAATATATATATATTTTTTTTTTTTTTTTTTTTAGTCGGAGAGAGCGCAAAGTGTTAAGAATGTGGAGTAAACTCCTCGCGGAAAAAACAAAGTATTAATGCCTGCGGGCAGGGTGGCAAGACGCTGTCCGGCTCGGAGTGCCGAGCAACGCCCCTACCCAGCCCCGGGTCAGTCAACATGTCCCCGGCAGACAACAGGGGACTAATCCTGCAGGAGGATGCGGGCAGGATCAATCCCGACACGCACCTGAGACTTGTTGGTGAGGAGGCTGGGGAGGGAGGACGGCAACACGATCCTTCTCCCCCAGGACACGGCACTTTCCCGACACTTCGCCTGCGGTCACAGCGAACGCCTGCTCCGTGCAGCCACGCTATCGCCATGCCTGCGTGTCTTTGCGTAACTTCCTTCGTGTTTCATTCGCCTTCGCAGTTCTCAACCCATCCTCCCGCTCTTAACTTGCTTTATCATAGTACCTGCACTCTAAATCTGAATCAGTGAGAATTTCACTGTTTCAATCAGTCAAACGTATCTACCTGACTGATTCAACAGACACTTAAGTGAATTTAACTAATGAATCAGTGAAGAAATGCCAGATTTCCTTCAATTAGTGATTCAGTGACATTTTCAAGTGTATCAAGCGAAATAACAACGAATAAACTAATGAAACCAAAACAAAATACTTTCATAAATGTGTTTCGTGCTTTAAAACGCCATTTTATGAGGTAATATGAACACCCAGCCTTTCATTCCGTTTTTACGTCTTTCATTTCGTTTTCATGTAATCGTCACAGCGCTCTGTTTGAAGGTTTAAACTGCATATACTGTGGCGAAGAGAGTTAACTCTTATGTTCTATTCATTTTAACAATCCTAACCAAAAACGAAAAGTAAGGGCATGAAACTTAAATTTTCACGATTTCGTTAAAGTTATAACACGACTATTTTCCTCTGATTTGTAACTTTAATTGGTAGCACAGACGGTAAAGTGTGTGTGTGTGTGTGTGTGTGTGTGTGTGTGGTGGGGGGGGGGGGGGGTTCAATTCCGGCCACGCGCGAAACTTCTTTTGTTTTATTTTAAGTACGGTAAATTGCGCAATATAAATATAAACTATCGTAAATAAGTTTATTTAACGTAATTATTGGCTACATCCAATAAAAACAATATTTAATTCGCTACTGTGCAGTAGTCGTTCAACACTTATTCAATCAGTGAAATAATTATATGTCACTAATTCACCCAGTAAAATATTTTCACTGAAACAATCAGCTGTTTTCCACTGATTCTAAGTGGAGCTATTTTCACTGATTCTAGTAGTTGAATTTCACTGCGAATCAGTGGTTTCCCACTTATTCAATTTTAGAGTGTACTCCGCCCACAGTCGCATGGTGATGCCTGTGTTGTAACGATTCGAGGATTCTTCACACATTTTGAATCAAATATTTGAAAAATCACACCATGTAATGGCATGTTTGGCTGTCTCCTAAATATGTCAAGTAACGCAAGCGTTTTTAAACTCCTGCAAACACAATTGTACCTAATTATTTGTTGAATTGTACTTTTACTTATATTTTACCTACAAACTAAAAATAAACAACTATTGTTATTAGTATGAATAAATACAGAGAGAAAATAGGTGTGTTGGTAATGCCTAGTAAGAAATATTTACTATGCAAAATATTATTACACTGAGTGAGCACGAATGCGGTGCGCTGTCCTTTTGGTGTAATTTTCTAGACCTGGTTAAGCTTTGTTTGTGAGAGGCGGAGGAATATCCTGTGATCAAGTAAGCAGCGGCGTGCAAGGTGAAGGACGGGGTGGAACCATGGGGGGGGGGGGGTAATTAGTCTATGGAGCGGAAGCCGAGACACGAAAGTGAATCCGGGCAGCAACGATAATGAAAGACGAGGACCGGGCTAGTAGTGGCAAAAAAGGTGCACGTTTAAATGAAGTTAAATGGGCGCGTTTTTCATTCAATTAATTCCGGATCGTGGCAAAATATTGTATAGCCATGCACAGGCTTGTTTAGGCCACGTACATTTGAAAACATCCCGCATGAACAAAATGCAACTATTACGTCACTGGTAATACCGATGTGCAATGTGACGTTTGCCAATCATAACATGGCGGCTGACACAGGCAATAGGTCTGCGCATGCGAAGTTGAAAGAAGTCGGACAAGAAATCGGCTTAACTTGATAATCGTGGAGAAGATAGGCTGTTGCCACTCCATCATCTATTACCTCCATGCGTGGAACTGGCTATAGTGCCGGAACACATGCAAGCCATGCAGAAAATAATGATGATAATTTACTCTTACACGTAGAAAAATTAACCTTACTACAAATACGTAACTAACATAAATATTGTTTTGATGACGTGGTTTTATTATGTGCTTCTGACGGCTCACATAATACGACGCGTGTATTGGTGGTCGGCAACACAACCAATACAGCAATGCCTTCAAAATGCGTGGATAGGCGGAGTGATTCAAGCTGCTACCTTAAGAGTGGGATGGACACACACGTCCAAGGTCAAGAAGCGAGGGAGCGATACGGGCGACACTAACACGCACGCTAGTGACTCATCGCTCCTACGCGCAAGGCGTGCAGTGTTTCCGACGTACCGCTTTACTGTGCAAATTAGACCTGTAACAGTGAGGGTTTATTACACGCGATGAAAGACCACAGATTAAACAACGCCCGTATATTTGTACTTTTTCTCTTGCCGCTCAAAAAAAACTCTACGTACATAAGCTTTAAAAATGCGATATTTGATCATTTTCACAAAGTTTTTTTTTTTTTTTCCAAGAATACACTTACTATGACAAAAGTAAAAAGAAATAGGGACATAGGTAATTGTTTTTTTTTAATCTTTTATAACAAAAACTTGTATTTGCAGAACATTTATTTACCGAGATACACGTATTCACGCAAATAACTATTTCACAAAAAAAACGCGGGGGTCCATCCCACTCTTAAGAAGACTTGGTTCATAAATTAACGTTCAACAGGTTATAATAGTCCATTCCGGTTACTTCCAACTTATCTGAAGCCCTGCTGAAATTTCACTTTCAGAATATTCCTCCGCCTCATGGAAACAAAGCTTAGCCGTCTCAAGAAAATGGCACCAAAAGGACGGAGCACTGCATTCGTGGGCACTCGGTAGGTAATATTTTGAATGAGAGCTATTTCTCAGTAGGTATTTCCGACACACCTAGTTTCTCTTTGTTTTAATTTATATTAGTTACAGTTTAAATATTAAGAGTTTATCCAAACACAAGATACTTTTATGCCAACCCACGTATAAAACGCTTCAAGTCTGTTCACGATAAAGTGAGCACATTAGAAATGAACCTTAGAAAAATGTCACTGCCTCTACCTGCATATATTTTAATGGGCGCACTCAGTGACATTTGCCCAGTAAAGTTGGTAACGATGGATGGAAAGTAGTTCTATATATTAACGTTGAATAAAAAGTATTAGGTTACCATGTGTGATAACTTAAAATGATTTCTTTCGCTTTATGTTTTTTTAATGCACAGAAGTGTAAAAATTAGATTCTTTGTAAAGTATTTCCTTTTCTAATAAATCAACAGTTTCACTTAACCGACGCACGAATAAATTTATGAGGCGCATGTCAACGTTAATTTTACATAAGGCGGAGGAATACACAACGTGCATACATGTAGAGCTTAAGAAGGTTTTTCAAAAGTGCTCATTTTACCGTGAACAGCCTATACAGACAGTAAACACATATGTGGTGAGTTTTTAAAGTTTGATTAAAAATTTTATTATTTACAGGTTTCTGGAAGCCAATACAGGGAAATAAATATTGGACAACCCTAAATAACAGTTTCTTCCTACTTTTGTACGCGGATACCATGACGCAATGTTACAGTTCTGTGGCGTGATGGCTTAGCTCTCACTAGAACGCGCAAATTTATGGCGCAAGCAATACCTCCGACTGTAATGTAAGTACATTCCAAGATCGAAACATTTCAAACTGCTCCTGATCAGCGAATTTGATTGCAGCTCTGTTGAAACATGCTTCTCCCAGATCAGTAAGATTCCACTGATTATAGTTTTGACGTGAATACGTCTTTAAATTTGCAACCATAGTGGGAGCAATCCAGAAAATCCGATGATAAAATCTGGGTATACAGTTTGGCGTTGCAGCTCCGAATCTATAGTCTATATTCAAAATTCAATTACACCATTCGATTGCCAAAGGATCAAAGAATATATTACATTGAGTGAGGACTGAGAATCATAGGTTGGGGTGATAAGGGGGGGGGGATGGCGCAAAAGCTACGACGCTCGTTTGAGTTTCAATCGACAGCTCTCGTCAAGATCAATCGATTGCGAGTATAAAAACATTTGTGTGGCGTGGTTATGGTGAAAGTGTACTAGTTTAGAGTGAAAAATTAAGAAAACTTAACACAATGTTGGCCTTTACTCTTCATAAAGTCAAGTCGAAATATAGAAATCGTATACGGTTGGAAAGAGCATATCAAAAGTAATCCAGTGATACCCATAAAACCCCATATGATCGACAGAAGCGGTGCCGGGAACATAAAAACAACATCAAGGCGTCCGAGCGCGTAAATGTAGGCGTACTCTTGCAAAACAAACAGCCATGCCCCAACACAGCCACACCCCATTTTTTTTTTGTATTCACTGATTAAAAAATGATTTAGAGTGATTCAGACTTAACTGCTCTGACCTTGCAGTAACACCTCAGGCACTCCACTGACTCGGCAGTATATAAACGCTGTTCACGAAAAGGTGAGCAGTTTGGAAATCAACCTTAGGAAAAAGTCACTGTCCTTACCTGCATATGTTTTAACGGCCGCGCTGAGTGACATGCACCCTGTAAAGTTGCTAATGTTGGAGGGGAAGTAGTTTCGTATCTTTACGTCGAATACAAAGTGCCATGTGGCCATTTCTGATCATTTAAACTATTTCTTTCTCTTTGTTTTTTTTTAATGCATCGAAGGGTAAAAGTGAGCAGATTTGTAAAATATTTCCTTTTGTAATAATTTCCCAGCTTCACTTGACCGACACATGAATAAAGTGATGAGGTCCATTGCAATGCTAATCTTACATAAAGCGGAAGAATACACAACGTTCATACAAGTAGATCTTAAGCAGGACTTTCAAAAGTGCTCATTTTACCGTGAATAGCATATAGCTGAATTTCTCGCAAATTAAATTTCTAGCAGTAGGATTTTATTCTACGCGGTGATAGCCATGGATTTAATTACAGAATAGCTGTTCACGGTAAATTGAGCACTTTTGAAAACAACCTTTGAAAATTGTCACTACCCCTAGCTTCACATATTTTAACTGGCGCACTGGTTCGCATGTGCCCAGTAAAGTTGGTAACAAAGGAGAGAAAGTAGTTCCATTTTTTAACGTTGAACTAAAAATGTCAGGTAATCATCTGCGAGTACCAAAATAATTAATTTTACTTTGTGTATTTTATAATGTTTATAAATGTAACAATTAGAAAATTCGTAAGATATTTTATTTTGTAATAATTTCACATTTTCCCTTGACGGGCGTATGAGTAAACTGATGAGGATAATGGCAATGTTGATTTTTACATATGGTGGAAGAATACACAACGTGCATACAAGTAGATCTTAAGCAGGACTTTCAAAAGTGCTCATTTTGCCGTGAACAGCCTATACCACTTAGTAATTTTCCCTTCAGGAAACAGTGCAGGAAAGTCATAAAAATGCTGCTTTAGCATTTTCACTATTCTTTCTTTTTGAATATATTAAATAGAGCAAAAGTAAAAAGTTACAGCCATCGATAGCCATTTTTTTTAGCTTTCCTGAAAAAAAAAATCATACTCTCAAACCGATAATTTATTCATAAACCCATATAGGCCTACGAGCAAAACGGTGATTTTAGAAGAAAAAAAATTTTACTATGTAGTTTTCTTAACGGAAACATACACTTCGCGGTTAACGTAGAAAGAAACGTGAAAACGGAGTTCACTCTGTCATGAAACGAAAGAGGAAGCTTTTAACCTGCATTTGAAACTTTCAGCTTTTACTTGGTCACTTTGTTTTTCGTAATGGTTAAAAATAAATTTACATGTTTGTATTACTGTTATCCTAGTTTTAGCCACATCATTAACAAGAACTCTCACATTACGCCGTTTGTTACTAACGCTGGAATTTGCGTACGCATATGTAAATTATTTGGAAGCTTTGTTTGAAAGTCAACAATTCGAAAACAGCCACCTGGAAATGAAATACGTGGGTATGATATCGAAAGAATTTCCACCGGGTTTTAAACAAAACGTATTTCCCGCTGGCCAGAACCCTCCAGTGAAAGTACGACTACATGAAACATCTCCCGGGGTGAAATATGTATGTATTCCTTACTTGCCGCATCCTTTCCGTGATTTTTTTTTTGTTCCAGACTTCCCCTCCACTCCTGCTCAATACGTTTTATTGATACGATGTATCGATGTCGCCCTGCCCTCCGGTAAGGGTTGTTCATATTTATATATGGAGTGATTCAGCGCCGTAAAACTACAAATCACATCCCCTGCACCCCATACGCCTCCCGCGCTTTAAGTTTATATTCGGCATTTTGTCTGCCACTTTTATGATGAAAATCTGGGGTCGGACGCTTCATCATATGATTGGTGGGTTCCGAGCTACATGCTCACGCTGCTCACAATAAATCCCCGACTCCTTTAGTACAGCTACAGATTCTCGCCGCAGTGCTGCAACGAACATGAACAGGGTCTCGGAGAGAAGAGATAAATACAGCATGTAAACTGCTTGAAAGGACCGTCAACCTGGGTCGCGTAAGGCCGTGCGATACAGCTTTTCATGAAGAGTCGATAGCTGAATTGTAGTATTCAGTTTCTGCATAACACCATCGTTTTTATGCGTTTGCAAATGGAACCATCCGCTGTTGGTACGAGAGTCTGAAATCCTACCGACGGTCGCAGGTTCAATTCCCATCTTGGGAATATGAAGACATTTTGAAATCTAGGTTAAGTTGACCGAGCGTCCGAACCGCTCTTTTATAAGTCTACACGTTGGTTTCAAATAAAAATTATTTACAGCAATGGCGCAGAAATCCGTTTTCCTTTGCTTGCAATATTATGATTGTAGATATTGAAAGGGGCGGTCAAATTATCCCGGGACTAACACAAAGCCCCGAAAAAGTTTGTACCGCCAACTCCATCAAGTCAGTCATATGTAACCTTGATATGGGGGAAAACTACACAATTCATACTATATAAGATTTACAATATGACTTTTAAAAGAACGTCAATGAGTGGAGTAGTCTCCTTCTCTTCCCGCAAGTGAATAGAAACATAATTTGTTTGTTTTCTTTTATTAATAGGTGAAACACTGGCAATTGTTCATTGTAAAATATGTGTACTTATTACAAGCGCACCCTATTTTTTATCACAAATTTTCAGGTGCATCGAGTTCTTGTGGAAACTCCGTCGTGTGCGAATCAGAATGGTTACCATTAGGTAACAATGATGAGAAATGATTAGTCGCCACGGAATATTTCGCGGTTTTGAATAAAGGCCCACGCAAAAATTTCGTTTGTAACAATTTATGACCAAAAAAAACCCAAAAAATTATATACTACAAAATGACATCTTTACAAGCGAAATTAAATAACTTCCTCTAGAAAAATCTCATAAAGTTTCCTTACGTTTTACTAAAGCCAATTAAAAATTTTCCATTTTTATTTACAAGACCTTTGGCATTTTAAAAGCCACAAAGGGCACAAACATTAAAAAATTAAATTACATACAGTTGAAACATACATAACAACGCCATAAATCAACCCAACTGCTATAGGTAAGTGTACTTAACTTATCATAACTGCCTTGCCCTCGCTGCCTGCCAAACACGAAACGAAGATGCTAATATAGGACACACACCCATAACCCCTACACCTGCCTGGTCCACACTACGTCGATCGTATAGCTCGGAAACACAGGACATAGAACTACCCAGAATGACAACTGCAAGTCACCACCCCACATTCGCAGAACGCAGCTTCGAGCGGGACACACGCCCTGCACTCCCATCGAGGCTCGTATGTTTGCCAACTGTGGCAACCAAAGATGACGTTAGGTGACGTAGTCCAGTGGCTGCGAAGTCGAGATATGATTGGGAATCAGGTGTTTGTAATTACGTCACTGAAGGGGGTCGACGCTTGCAGCAGGACCGGGCCTAGCAGCTATCGTGTTCCTGCAGCCGTCCGGGCCGCCGCCGGCCAGACCTGAAACCTCCGCGGCTCGTTCTACCATCAGCACCAGGTAGGAAGGTATCTCGACTTCCTTTCTCCTTCCCGTATTTGCGATGTCGACCACAGCCCGTGTTTTCACTGTGACGTGGAGAAATGCACGTAAAGGCTGTTCACAACAAAGGGAGCACTTTAGAAATGAACCTTAGAAAAAAAGTCACTGACTGTGGATCCATGTATTTTAATGGGCGCACTGAGTGACATTCGCCAAGTAAAGTTGGTAACGTTGGATAGAATGTAGTTACAAACCACTTTATTAATAATTTCATACTTTCATTTGACCGACGCATGAATAAAGTGATGAGGCAAATATCAATGTTAATTTTAAATAGGGCGGAGGAATACACAACTGGTTTACAAGTAGATCTTAACCAGGGCTTTCAAAAGTGGTCATTTTACCTTGAACAGCCTATAGTCGGACGTAATTTCCAGAGAATATTGTAACTACCGTCACAATAGCATTCAGTTTTCATTCTTTTAACAACTTCATTCTTTGCTAAGTTCTATATTATTACTACTGCAAAAATGTGTCATGTGAAAATATTTGTACTAACGCGGCCATTTTTTTTCCTTTGGGTACGTTGTCAAGATTTTTCTCTGTTTATACAGCATATGCCTGAAAGTTTCAAATTTTCAAATGTGGCAGTGTTATTAACAGTCAGCGTGGGGTACCGATATAGTCAGTAGCCACGACAGTGTAAGGAGAATGTACAGTCAAGATTGTTAGACCTAATGTGTTTCTTGGCCCCATTTTCCTCTTCAAGAAATACACACGGAAACGCCATTGTAGCTGTTTAGTTTCGGGACTGATTTCTTGCTTTGTTAATTAAAACGCATAGAAGAAATAATAAGTTGTCGGATACTTGCATTTGCACAGAAAAGTCAAAAGAAGAGACATTCACGAGAGACATGGAATAATGTGTTCAACCGTGTACATGATACTTGGGTTGTACCAGTGAAATAACCACGAAACACTATTCGGATAATCACGAAAACACTAGTTGGATACTTCTTGTACTCGAGTGGCCTCGTCTAATAACCGCTACAATGTAACAGCCTACTGATCACCATTTCGATATTTCTTATATGTACATACTGTCAAACAACATGCGTGTTTGGCATGTGAAACTAATAGATACACATGTAAGGAAAAGTTGAATGCTATTGCCTTAATTTAATTTTGATAACACAGCGTAGTATTACTGAGCTCCAATTAAGACCTTCGGAGGTGGCGGTCGTTAACACGAACACCGCAAGGAGTATGTATAGCTTATGGTTGTGTAAACCTTGACATCCGGCGAGACGCAGCAACAAAAAAACTTTTTGAAGAAATAATCTTATCCCACCTATCCCCGTGTAGGTATGCTATACGGCAAACGCGTCTGCTTATAGAGGTGAGTACAACAACGTGCTAGGTGCAACGTGTCCTTGATGTGACAAGGGTGGGTTTCAAAACTGAAATATTCTTAGTTTTTAATAGAAAAAAGTTATCCAATTTCAGAAACTGTTTTAAGCATGTGGAACGCTTTGAATTACAAATACTGTAGTTTGTGAATACTGGTTGAATTTCCAGCTTTAAACAAGGGGAAAAAATTGCAAGAACCATAATATGTTAATACCACAAAAATACCGGAGAGTTTTTTTTAGCCATAGACACAGAACACAACGATCACTACCAGCACTAACAACGATCCGACAAAGAAAGAATAACTACGGATGTTAAAAACATTCGTGCTTGAGAGTAAACGATGATTTTTCTAACAGCGTAGGAAAAAGGCACGTGGTCTTCCCGAGAAAGATATATTTTATTTGACTAACTTTCACCGATGAGATAAGGGGTTACGGTGGCCGAGCGGTTAGCCTGCTGACCTCCCACCAAGTCGATCCGGGTTCAATACCCAACCGCGTCACTCCGGATTTTCGCATGTGGGAATCGTGCCGGACGATGCCGTTTTCTCGGGGATCTCCCGTTTCCCCACCCTTTCATTCCAGCGCTGCTCCATACTCTCACCTCACAGGCTCTCAAGACCTGGATGTTAAGAGCCGTCCAAATCTCTTCACTCACTCACCAATGAGATAAGCTGGTGAATTACGCACCGTCGAATCAATATCCTTAAAACCCGATTCGATCTACCAACTTCAGCATGAACACATAGCACATTTGGTAAAAGACACATCGCGGGGAGGAAAACTGAAGCGCGGCGAAGGGAAAGCAATCCTACAAGTTTTCAAAAGTTGTACACTTTTAATTGAGTAGTTTTAGAATCATATTTTGTAAAAATATCACTGCCTCTACGTGCGTAATGTTTTCCCGAGAACGCCAAATTGCATGCGCCCAGTTAGTAACAACAGAGCAAAAGTAGTTCCATGCCTTAACACTGCGAATTTTAAGTGTTAGGTAAACATTTGTGACTATATAAATTATTTCTTTCGCTTTCTGATTTTTTTATTGCATATAAGTGTAAGAATGTGCGAATTTGTAATATGTCTACTTTCAGATCGATTTTACTGTTTCTCTTGACCGACGCATAAATAAAGCGATCCGATCCATCACAATGTAAATGTCACATCAGTTGGACGGTTACGCAATATGCATAAAAGTATATCTTAAGCAGGGCTTTCAAAAGTACTCAGTTTAACGTGAACAGTCTATAACAAAATAACCACACGACTGATTATTTGGAAGTGAGTGAACGGGAGTAAGCGTAAAAGAAACAACATCGATGTTATTATATAGTGTGCGGTTATGAAATGGGCATTCGACGCTAGAATCAAGAGAGTGATAGGGGGAGGGAATCTTCCGCATCCCTTACTCCCGAGGGAGAGTTCGCGGCAGGATCCGGCTTTAGCCACCCCTGCACGAGTCCTTCCAGTTGGCTCAGGTGCGCCAGACAACACTTCATAACCCGCACCCTGATTGCTACGACACCCCCTCCCTCCTCTTCATCCCCTAGCAGCCGCCCACACACACACACACACAGCTGGGCGCAACTGCCCTCGCGCCTTAGGTGAACCCCATCTCCAGGATAATCACCAGATACGGTCACGAGAAGGGGGTGGTTGAAGGATGCCGAAGGGGGGGGGGGGAAAGGAAAGGGGTAAAAAGGTTCGGCTCCTGCGCTACCCCCGACGCCCGCAGAAACCTCTTCCTCCCCTGCCGCGGGCCGCTAATGCAATTTCCTTTCATTTCCGTCTCCAGCCCGACACCTGACTGTCCTTATCTCGCTCACCCGCCCGCCGACCTATCGCCATCTAGCTGCGCGCGCAGCCTCCTCCGGGGTTTCGCTAAGCCGTGTTCACGTGCTAGTAGCTGGTACGAGGCACCACACTGTCTTCAAATTAAATTAATGGAGGCTCTTCACGATTATTAGGATCACTTTTGAAATCAACCTTTAAGAAATCACTGTCCTTGTATGCATATATTTTAATTGGTACAGGCTGTTCACGGTAAAGTGAGCATTTTCTAAGGCGCTTCCAACAGGCATTAACCACTAATAAATATATCTTATTGCAGCCTCACACATTACATTTTGAGAGTGGTGAAATGTATGCATTCTGTTTATTGGTCATATTGCAATTTGTATATTAAAAAGCCGCAGGGAGATGGAAATTGGATGAAAGGAAAACATTTTGAAGGACCGTAAAAAGTGTTTACTTCACCATGAACAGCCTATACACTGATTGACATGCGCCCATCAAAGTTGGTGACGTAGGAAATAAAGTAGTTCCATGTCATGACATTGAATTAAAAGTGTTAAGATAAACACCTGTGAATACTAAAATTATTTCTCTTGCATCCCGTCTTTTTAATGCGTAAAAGTGTAAGAATTAACACATTAGTCAAACGTTTACTTTTTAAATAAGTTCACAGTTTCACTTGACCGACGCTAGAATAAATCGACCAGGCCCATGTCAATGTTAATTTTATATATAGCAGAAGAATACACTATTAGTAAAAAAGTAGATCTTAAGCAGGGCTTTCAAAGGTACTCAATTTATCGTGAATAGCCTATACTATTTTTTAAGTGGATGAAATATATTCTTTATTGGATTTAACAGATTTGTAACAGTACAATATTCTTTTAAATGAACATTAAAATTTTTATTTTGTCAAATTACTGTATTTGAGACAGTAGATCATATCGAGTCAATTGTGGAGTTTTTTTTTTTTTAAAGTTCCCAGGAAGGATCAATGAGATCAAATTGTAGTTTACTTTTTAATAATTATCACAGATATAATAATATCAGCATTCCGACAGTAATATAGTTAAAAAATTCATTACAATATATTTTATGCCCTGACAAAAGCCAATTTTCAAAGAGTGATGCGAATAAAAACTTATGACAAAAATACTGAGACATCCAACATAGCAACACTCGCTCTCGCTCTCTCTCTCGCTCTCTCTCTCTTTCTGTCTGTCTCTCTTTCTTCCCCTTTAGATCGAATGATAAATACACGCATAAAAATATGTGTGCCAAACTGAAAAGTAATAAGGAAGAAGAAAATAACATCACTACACACAGTCAACATAACAAATAATTTAAAAAATTAATGTGGGGAATTGTTATAAAGGTTTCTTTTTTAACTCCATAAAGTTCAACTTTTAAATGCAGGGAAAAAATGTTTGAAAGGGATATGTTTAAGCAAATAATGATTCCGACATCAGCGTGTGAAATTGGGTGTCTCAGGACCGCTTGTTGAAAGTTTCCAAATGTCTTCCATTTTACTAAAATGTACATGAACGTACTAGTTGTATTAACGAATTATCATGGCCCCTTAAAGCCTTTGTTTTCATGTCTTCCTGATAAAGGATGAAGGCGAAACTCTGACAAAAACAGCACTTAAAACCATGCATTTGTCGGGGTTCGACCCCTGGACGGCTCGCACCGTAACTTAGCCTTCAACCAAGCTACGAAGGTCAACCATGGAAAAGCCATTCCAACCAAAAATAATTCTCAAGTCTAACGGTATGCTATGTTGATAACTTTTTGGCAAAATATACCCTACAAGGAAATACTTGATAGCAGCAGCATTCTTGAAAAAAATCATTGTATAATTTGTAAGCCTAATTCTACCTCAAAGGTTTATAAAGGCTGTTCACCATAAAGTGAGCACTTTTGAAATCAACCTTAGATACTTTTATGTTAACCCAAGTATAAAACGCTTAAAGTCTGTTCACGATCAAGTGAGCACTTTAGAAATGAATCTTAGAAAAAAGTCATTGTCTGTACCTGCATATATTTTAATGGGCTCACCGTGACATACGCCCAGTAAAGTTCGTAACGATGGCGGAAAAGTAGTTCCATATCTTAACGAAGAATAAAAAGTATTATGTAACTATTTGTGATAACTTAAATTATTCCTTTCGCTTTCTGTTTCTTTTTAAATCATCTAGGTCGAACAATTACCAGATTAGTAACATATTTACTTTTCTAATAATTCCACATTTTCACCTGACCGAAGCATGAACAAAGTGATGACGCTCATAGCAATGTTAATTTTACATAATGCGCAAGAATACACAATGTGCATACAAGTAGATCTTAAGCACGGCTTTCAAAAGTGCTCATTTTACCGTGAACCGCATGTATAAAGAAAAAGGCAGGCAACTAAAAACAAAGGTGCTGTAAACCATGTACGGTGCACATTACACTTACTTTTGTAATCCGGAAAACAGTTTTGCTGAGGCGAGGGAATTAATAAAATATCTGTCAACTAAACATGTATGTCAAGAACATTTTTAACTTACGTCATAGCAAACTGTGCGGAGTGGCGGTAACTGTTTTAATAGGTCTAATAATAACAAAAGTCTAAAAATAATCTCCGTTGGAACTCCATATCGTGTTTTGTTTCACGGTGTAAAGTAAACTCACGGAAAGGCTCACGACGACAGTGCCTCCTGATTATAAAGTGCTCCTAACCACGTGGTTGGATTTGAGAGGTTAAATTCTAAGTCTTGCAGAACTGACTCTGGAGCCTCACCTTCTAAATTAAACGACACTCGGCCCGTCTTTCTATGTGGTCCACTTTGCTGTGGGCTTTGTTGAAAAAGGAAACAGCTGTGTCATCTTGTCGGGATCGTAGTTATTGTCAAACTCAAATTTTTTGTGATATTAAAAACTTCCGACAGAGAGTTTGAAACTGTTAATGGGTGTGTGCAGTGATAATGCTACAGTAGTTCGGAGTAACTCTGAGCCAGTTCAAGGTGCTCTGTACGATACACTTGCATTTAAAATAAAGGTCTCTAAAGCCACCGCCATTATGTTTAACTGCCTAGTTAACATTTATATTTATAAATAACACAGTAAAGTGAACAAAATCTTCCAGCCTTTCTTTCAAATCAAGTTAGGCAAGTTGCCCAAAGTTGTTCAAAGTTGCCCAAGCTGGTGCAAAGTACCCTGAATGACTGTACGTTTACCACGAAAGTGTTTTTGATTGGCATATATGATTTAGTGAGGGGTTGGGAAGAAGTGGATTAGGCCACCCTGTGATTAAAATAAAACTTATGAAAATTATAAAAAATATATATATATATATAGAATTGTGATGAACAAAGATGGACAAAGATACGGTAAAACAATTTCGCAAGATCATGACAAAAGTGTGTGCAAAATTTGTCCTTCTACTAAAGCATCTTCTTCTGGCACCGTGTGGCGTCTGTGTCTTCCCACAAAGCGAAAAGTGTATCGAATGGAACTTATCTTCAGTTTGTTGGAGTGGTTAAGAGGAAAACAATAGACCTGTAGAAGAGAGTGAAAGATTATCGCTCCAGCACTATTTTTGACAGTGTAATGTACGTATGTACCTGTTTACAGGAAGGGGAGGGAAGTAGCTAAAGGATGTTAAAGGGGTAAGTTGTAATATTTTATTGATTTTTATTTATTAGGTATTTTGGTGACAAGGACTTAGTAGGGTGGTAGCACCACACATTCAGACAATGGGGAAGAAATCGGCCAAGTATTGTGTCAAGGAAACACCACAGATTTCGTTTGGAGTTATTTCGGGAAAACAAGTCAAGATTGATGGGCCAGGAATAGAATCGGGGTCCTCCCTCTGGTACTAAACAATATTTTTCTCACCAGTCCCTTTACTTTAGAACCACAACTCGTACATCACTTATACCAATATTTACATTGAATTCTTCGTGTCATAGAACAGTGGTGATTAAGAAGGCGTTGAGCATCTACCGCTAATGCTACTATCAACATCTCAACTATTTTTACTTGCGGGGTTAAGATATTCGAGGAGATTTCACTAATTTTTTTTTTAACGCTTAAACTCAGCCTGTAAATGTGCTACGCAGTTACAAAAACAGAAGAAACTATCGTCTTAAACTCAGCCTGTAAATGTGCTACGCAGTTACAAAAACAGAAGAAACTATCGTCTTAAACTCAGCCTGTAAATGTGCTACGCAGTTACAAAAAAAGAAGAAACTATCGCCTTAAACTCAGCCTGTAAATGTGCTATGCAGTTACAAAAACAGAAGAAACTATCGTCTTAAAAGCGCAGAACAACGACGAAGTATAAAATCGTGATTCCAGCTTGCGAAATCACGAACCTCTCGTGTCGTCAGATCTTCTTCCTCTAGTTTGCGAAATACCTACGCCGGTGTTGCATGGGAAGAGTGAAGATGAAACGGAATTAATTAGCAGAGGAAACGGAAGTAAGGTATTAATTAGGAGTCAAAGGGGCGGAGTTTAAGTTACGGATAACAGCCGGAGCGAAAGGTCACTAATGGCTGGGAAGGTAAACTAGTTAATAAGGGTTGGCCAAAAACTCCCCAGATCTTAGGGCCGATTAGCCATTAAATGTTTATGCTCAGCTGTGATATCTCGAGCTTGGAAGTTTGTGCGGGGAAGTACTCCCACGTTTGTCTTTGCTCATTTCAGGCTAATTTAGAGACTACCTTGATTCGAGACAGAGAGTCAAATATTGCTAAGCGACTTCCTTTTAATTTTTTTATATGATATGCCCCCATAAACAATTATTCAATAAAAACCGTCAAGGGGGAAGTATCCTTTCCATCTTGGATTTAAGTATTTTTCACATTAACTTAATTTTCGGAGTCAATATTTAAAAACCAAGCTAGTCGTGACATAGGGAACATTTTAACAGTTATTTCCAAATCCCATTTATTTTTCTTAAATGATTAGTGTCACATCTGTAACCGTAATGGAAACATTATCTAATTATTTAATAACTTCAGTCCCACATGGGAAAACACAGATATATTCTAAACCCTACGAACTAAAAAAAAATTGGTGAAGTAGTCGTCCATGTCATGTCTAGCTTTGATTTTTTATTTCTGGTCATACGTTTTCATTACGAAGATTTGTAAGAAAATTCGAAGATGGAGTGGTCACTACCCCCTTAAAGGTATATTTATTTTACAAACTAGTTTAATAAATTTAATTGTTATTTTCGATTGCAATTTATAAAATTTTATCGTTCAAAGTCGCTGGATGTTTACATCTCCCTAGTACGGACTTTTAGAGTATTATTTATGGTTCTTTCATCATACTTTAACGGGGATATTGGGGCGTAGAAAGTTATTGATAAGAGTTAGTAATGAACACCTTATAAAAGGTTTTTTAACATTAACGTTGTACATTATTATTTCAATAAAAAAACATTATGATGTATGCCCGGGGGGAGCTCTATACATATACACTGAAGTATTAATTTATATTAAATTATAAATATTCAATTAGTCACATTCAGATTAAAGCATAATTAGAGAGTCCCCAACTTGTTCATGATTCCGGAGGCTGATTAATATGGCGGAAGTCGACGGCTGGGCATACCCATCTTCAGTGGTCTTCTCGTTCCAATGGCCCAGCGACAAAAAGACACCGCCCAAGGGCTACACTGTCCTATATACGCTGTGTTGTCCCCGTTTACTGGCCGATGGAGGGAGTTTCTGTGTGTGGTTTGTGGTTACATGGCTAATTTCAGCAATCACGGCCCGTGTCGTGGGTAAATATGTGAAGGTGTGATCAGGCAGGCCGCTCAGCTAAGGCCTGGTCACAGCTCGTAACAGAACGATCAACAGGCATCAAATAAAAACATTTTCTAGTCTTGTAGATTTTCCTGATAAAAATATTACTCAAAACTTAAATGCACAAACTAATAAACGAAAAAAAAATAAAAAATTAGAAACTCATTTCATATAGGCTTTAAAGATGGGAAGTATATTTTTACAGCCCAGAATAACTGAAGTTCGAAAGACAAATATCAGCAGGTTAAATATTGCTATAAAAATACATTTTCAATGTGTATATCACTATCATCAATTAAATAGCAAAGATATTCAATTTATTTTTTAAAAGATGAAAATAGCGGCCACACACTAGGGATTGTAGTCAGAAAATTAAATCACGGAGTATAGTAATAAAAAGACAGGAATTACCCAACAATAATAAAAAAAAATTACTACCAAAGAGAACATTAAAAACAAAAACAAAAGGAACAGAATATATTTCGTCTTGATATTCCAGCCGTTAAGTCTAAAAACCGATCAGCTTCGGCTACGAAATATAAATACGCCTATGTACTAAATTAAATGTTTATATTTTATTTACTCATTTGAGACGTTTTAAAAGTAAAAATGCTAACAGTGTTTTCCACCCTCCGCGTAACGTCTTAAATTAAACGTCATTTAAAATTAAATCCTCTTTCCCACCAAACAAAACTTCGGAGATGTGTCGTCACAAGCTCTTTAAAGGTGGAATCACAAACATCCGTCGCATCCGTCAGCGACGCGTCCTTCCGGCGTTCACGTGATCTTAAACAAATCGCAAGGCAATTTTTTTTTTCCATCCATTAATCAGTGAAATATTTCTCAAACTTTAACCTCTGATGGACCGACGGATAAACCACCGTCTTCTGACGACATTCATTAGACGCGAATACGCACTTTGAAATAAAATTCAAGGCGGTGGATCTGCGTATATTATCTTTGGTAGTAAATTCAAGAATTTAAAATGCAAACAATAATTCACTACAAATTTTTATCACAAAAAAAAATTATCACCCCAAAATGTTCCTCTCTTGAAAATGTATTTCTAACCAACATATAGCTCCAGTTAAAGAAAGATCACGATTTTGAGTTGTCACACTGAAATTTCGCCTTACAGAGGATTACCGGACGACGGGTTGTGAATCGCTTTCAGTTCATGGACGAAAAAACAGACGGATGACTGACTGATGGGCGACTGATGGGTTGGACGGATAGTTGTGAGCCCAGCAGGTTTTTTTTTTGTTTAAAATTGAACCCATCTGCATTTGTAAACCATTCAAATTTTAATTTTTAAATTTTGAATGCACTATTTTAATTATTTATAAAATGTCATAATTTTATCAATAATGAAAACGTACATTTGAAATTTAAAAAAAAATAGGATTTGGAAGGTTTGCAACATCTAGATGAGTTCAGTCTCTAACAAAATGTCTTCAGTTGAAAATACTACCACAAAAAAACGAGTGCGAGATCTTTGTCCGGATCTAGCCTTTGATTCCCTACACGCCCATGTATGGTGAAACCTGGCCTTAATTATGACTTAGAAGGCAGGATTCGTCACCTTGGGCAGCACAACTCAGTACACAGGGGTACGGGATGCGCGTGCCGTCATCGTACAACATCAGAGGGCGCGCTCCGTGGCAGTACGGCGCCAAAAAATCCCTCCGTCGTGGGGCCGGGCGCGCGGCACCCAAGATATTTGTCAACACTCCATAAATAAGGAGAGGCCCGCGGTAAGACGCGGATGAAGTGGAAGACGAGGAATAAAAGAAAGCGGTGGGGTGGGGAGCAAAGAAAAAGAAGTCCGTGGGAGAATATGTCTGAACAGATTTTCTTGGTAGCTCTTCCTTCCAAAGAACAGGTTCTTTATTCAGATGCTGTTTGCGCCTTGGGTGGTTGGGGGGAAAAAGGTAGGGGAAGGAAAGGGTTGGTGCCAACTCGCTCACCGCAACAGAGCAGCTAGAAAAAAAAAATATATATATATATATAACTTCCCCTGCGACAACCCATCCCCTTCACTTTCAACCCCTCCCCACACGACAGGTCTATAAATTGTGGAATTTTCTTTTTGAGTAACTTGTGTTATGCGGACAACGACTCTCGCACACTCTAGTCCCCCATCGCGTACATAACCTTAACATATCACCCTTAGAGTATTTTTTTATATTTCGGTTGACTTTGTTGGCAGGACTGGAATGAGGTGGGGGGGGGGGTCGGTGAACGTTGGCAAAACACACGATTCCTCGCGCCCTCACCTAAAGGATTTGCTCGCGAATTTATAAGCGTGAGGAGAGAGGATTTGTGGCGGCTCTTTTGCGACACGAGGGCGCGCTTGTAAAGCTCTCTTAACGGCGTGGAGGTATCACAACGGGATATTCGGTGACTGGTTGTCGGTAATTCACAAAGTCTCGCGTCCCCACAACTCGCGACGACTCCTGACAGGCGAGGTTCAACGACGTATATCCATGGAATGTCTCCCCCACCGAATGTTGCCTGGTTTGAAAGCAGTGAGGATTTGCTATAAGGAAATGCATGTTAGTGAAATTCGTTTTTTTTTTTTTTTTGTACGATAAAATGGGCACTTTTGAAATCAACCTCAGAAAAAATTCACTGACCCTGCCTGCGTGTATTTTAACGGGCGCACTGAGTGACATGCGCCCAGTAAAGTTGGTAACGATAGAGGGAAAGTAGTTCCATATCTTAATAGCGAATAAAAAGTGTTAGGTAACTATTTATAATGATTTAAATTATTTCTCTTGTCTTCTTTTTTTTTCTCATGCATCGAAGTGTAAAAATAAGCAGATTTGCGAAATTTTCCTATGCTAAACATTTTACAGTTTACTTGACTGACGCATGAATAAAGTGGTAAGACCCAAGGCAATGCTAATTTTATATAAGGCGGAATAATATACAATGTGCGTACAAGTACATCTCAAGCAGGACTTTCACAAGTGCTCATTTTACCGTGAACAGCCTATGAAGATAGATATACCACCCGGGACTTTTGCGACCATGAAAATACGCCCTTCTTTGCTATCGAAGCCTTTTGTAACATTAATGTATAGCTCGTTTCCTGGAAAAATCAGAAAACTTAATAATTAAATAAAAAAACTGAAACACAAATGGTTATATATGCCGCAACACAGAGTTTGTGGGTACCATTTTTCACACTTAGGTATTTGTTTCAAGTTCATATCTTCAAAATGGCTTTTAAAAACGAATTTCACTATCATGTATTTCCCTATAACAAACTCTCACTACTAGATGCCAATAATTCCATTACATTATACTTGTGCGTATCACGTTTAACATATCTTTAGGGATAGGAAAATTTCTCGAATTCATTTCGGGACAAAATAGACGTCAAACACATATACAGTGAAGTCACCTTCGCAATTAGATCACAGTTTCAATTGGATCACAGTTTTATTAGACCCGCACTGTACGGCTCTGAGTCAATATCAGACTTACAAGGGAACACCTTGCTAATCACGTAACTGCCAGGTGTGGGGCAACAGCCAATGAACACACAACTGAAGCTTCAGTATGCAGGGAACTGAGGATTCTAGCCTACAGGCCATTAAACTCGCGAAATTTTCCTATCCCTACTTATAGTTACACTGTAAAATCGAAACGATTGAAACCGCTCCAAATTAGCGGGTTTGACTGCAGGTCTGTTGAAACTGATCCAATTGAATCAGCAAAACTCTACTGGTAATTCTAGTAGCTATTATTAATCGAGATTAATCAGTGATTGTTGCTGATTCCTAATGAAGTGCACTGGCCTGACAGTGAAACCTTGGTGCATTCCAGTGATTCGTCAGCAGTAACTGGAGAGAAAATTCAGTCAAATAATTCTGCTGACTGAAGTCAATGATTTTGATTCAGAGTGTACCATACGTTTTAGACATTTTACCTTAACTCTCAGTCATTTGAGACGTTGCACATGCAGTGACTTGAATGGTCTGCAGTGTATACAGCAGAACATACCGTCCAATGAAAAACCTTCCACTACTTGCAGGGGACATCATTCGCTGCTGAGTCTATGTTCCGTATCCTCATGAACCACAGCTGCCACTAACATAAAGCACAGATACATTTATATTTGGTCCCGATGTAAGGCAAAGCGTCGTCTTGATTTCAGTACAGTTCCTAACAAAAGATTTGTTTGTTGCAAACGCCTAAAATTATATGTATATATGTATGTATGTATATATATATATATATATACTGATAGGGAACACCTACAGTCCAGATGTTCTGCATAACATGTAAAACACAATTTTTCTATTGTTAGAGTACAAAAGTCTTTAAAACTTACGTTCAAAAATTAAAGACATTGTGCTGTGTGGAGCTGTCCCCGACTTCTTGTAAATTAAGGTTTGCTAAGCATGTCTCAAAATGTATCGAGAAAAAGCCTTTCAGCTTCCCTTGTTAATCTGTTCATTTTATGTGTATTACAAAAACAGTCAAAATTTGATTCTGACATGTTATGTAGGAACAAAATTTTGTTTGATGCACATGCCATTTCAAGTAGTGTCGACAAATTAAGCGACGTGTTTGGTACTTTAAGTTTCGTTCATTCGGGCTGGGCTGTAGTCATAAATTATCGTATGGGAAGCTTACAATTACTCTCTGGTCAATTACAGATCCCTTAAAAACGATTATCTCTTTCTTACCTTGTAACGAGTTACAGATAGCAAAATAGAAAAATTTATGAATTAAAGGGAATTTACTTCTCCCCCCCCCCCCCCCTCCTTCTGCGTACATCGGCTGATATTTTTAACAGTGGCTCGACTTAGTTGCATGCGATTTATTTGTTCTTTTCTGACGGGTTTATTGCGCTTAAAAAATCGATTTTGTGGTGACCAACCAAATTGTTTTGGTGGCCGCAAAATTCTTTTGTCAGCATAGACATCACATAGCATGAAGAAAAATTTTTCTCATTCAAGTATTTAGTAGTAAATACAAAATGAGGATTGTGGTTACCAACAATTAAAAACCGAAGTGACCTGCGGAGTTTTCACTTGTAAGCTCAGTGTGTTACTGTTACGCCAGCTTGCTCGACGCTTACTTCACATCATGGAAAGTTAATTTTCTGGAATCATGTACGTGTAACATTTAATTACTTAGATGAAAAGAATAATAAAAAAAACGATGTTCTTAAGAAAATCCCTCATTAATTAGTTAGTAAACCAGATTCAAAGAAACGAACACGGACAAATATGGCGATGTGGCCAGACGGAAGGTGGCCACTTCCAGTATGACAGTCAGAGCGCACGCGCAGAATATAATGGGGGTAGTTTTGCATTCGCAGCAGAATGTAGATGACATTAATGCTATTACTGCCTACTAAATGTTTTGGTGGCAGCCAATAGATTTATGGCTAATAATCAAACATGCCAGTGAGCATTAAATAGCGCTGGTAGAGGCTGTTCACGATAAATTGAGAACTTTTGAAATAAACCTTACAAAAAAGTATCTGCCCATGCCTGCAAATATTTTAACGGGCGCACTGAGTGGCATGCACCCAGTAAAGTTGGTAATGAAGGATGGACAATAGTTCCATATCTTAACGTCAAATAAATAGTGTTAGGTAACCATTTGTGCAAACTGAAATTATTTATTTTCCTCTATGTTTTTTTTTTAATACACCTGATTATAAGAATGAACAAATTTGTAAAATATTGACTATTCTAACAATTCCACAGTTTCGCTTGACCGACGCATGAATAAGGTGATGAGGCCCATGGTAATAATTTTACATAAGGTGGATGAATACATAACATACGTACAAGTACGTATAAGCAGGGCTTTCAAAAGTGCTAATTTTACCGTGAACAGCCTATACCTGTTAATCGACGTGTTATTGGGCACAACAATCTGTTTTTTACCAGCAACAGAATTTCACCTTGCAAAACATCAACCAAATAGTTTTTGTAGCCACTAACAAATCTTTTCTTTCAGTTTGACGGCTCATAGTATTTCATCACTTCGCATAAACTACCCAACTGCAAAAGTAACAGATAGAATTTCGGCCTGTCGACATACGAGATTGCAATTTATTTTACCGGCCTTTGAACTTTCGTGTAGCTCCGGTTATATCAACTACATATTTAACATTATCAAAGCAATCCTGATCATTTTACCACGGAAAGAATTCATGTGCCGTTATATAGCACTATATTAACGCAAGCTCAACCGTTTAGGGGAATTATTAGAAGTACTGTTAAACATATTTATATATTTAAAAGTTTCATATTTTTGCTATTGCTTTGTGGCGGCAAACAAAACAGGAAAGAAGGCGAAAGGGGCTTTACATTATGTAACCTACTTCTACATCTAAAAATGACATGTAGTCTACATCCATTCTTCATCTGTGATCCAAGTCCTTAATTTGAATGTAGCAAGCAAACCTCAACTAATATCACCCAAGATAAAATCAAATCAATGGAATGACTGTGAATTGTTATTGTTATTAAACTTTTCTTGTTGTTTTAGAATTTAAAAAGTAGTATCTTTGCAATACCGTAAGATAATCGCGCTGAATTGTGCGTGTATAATAAAGAAATCTATTTAAATACTGATCAACTTCCAATTACTACATAAGCAGAAAAAATAAATCACCAATGATTTTACGCAAAAAAATCGTTATGTCACGATAGTAGAGAAAACGTGGATTTTTACCAGATATATGGATAACGAAGTTAGTACTTTCGCAGTTTTATAAATACAAAACCATTAGGGAAAACCGTAGGGATTATATTCCGTAGCGCGACGTTCCTGTAAAATTTAATCGCAATCAGTTCGGCAATAAGCAGCCACAAATAAGTATAAGAGGAATTAATGTAGTTATAAATCCGGCTTACAATACACTGCACACCTCGGCGTTGCCACCAAGGTGCTAAAGTCTTCACACGCGCTAAACCTAATACGAAGAGACTAAAACTGCTTACGACAAGGAAACAACGGACAAAATTTACTGCAAGAGAACCATTTCACCAACAGTCAACAAATTAGCTTAACGTTCAGGTTGAATGAGAGGAGAATTTATTCGCCGCCTAAAGAGA
The DNA here is from genome assembly GCA_029891345.1 of Dryococelus australis. Taxonomy (NCBI): domain Eukaryota; kingdom Metazoa; phylum Arthropoda; class Insecta; order Phasmatodea; family Phasmatidae; genus Dryococelus; species Dryococelus australis. Next base: position 40,124,921 of record CM056995.1, on the reverse strand, counting down.
ACAAAGAACCGTGAGGAATTCGACTGTTGTAGATAACGGTAGATCAGCCAGACAGTTACAGGGATTTTATTTTTGTTTTCCACTTTGCATGATGTTTGACTAGCGAAGGCATATTTCTCGTGGACTCACAAGGCTACAGACTTACGTCTGTACACAAGTTAAGCACAGCAGGACTATTAACAGTTTTATTGGTATCGCGCTGTAGTTCGGTGATTTCCACGTCAACACCATCATTCACGTACACAAGATACACAAATTATCCAACAAAACTTGGCTGAAATACTGTAGAACATGTTCTAACAACGAAATAATATTCACAAGGCGTTCAATTGTCTATTTCATTACTGCGTTCAGTTCGTAAACTCTAATGTCTTAATGAGTTACGTGCAAATTATACAAAGTTTTCATAGTTAGTTTATTTTAAGGTGTCCGATGCTAGGTATAAACGTCCACATTCCTTGCCAATGATTTTCTTTCTCGAGATTTTAACTGTCGTATTTATGGATTGTTATATTTTAATGGAATGCAATCTTTTGGTCGTTCATAATTTTATGAGTTTTCAGTTAACAGTGTTTCTGGCTGTACGCGTTTGTTCCCGAGGCCATGGCACATCCTAGAGTATAGAATTTGATCTTATAATCTATTCGCGGTTTCTTAGCCCTTCTTGAATCAAACCTTTGAAAAATCACCCAATCCATGACGGGTTTGGTTTTTTTTTTTTAATATGCAATGTATCAAAAGCGTTTTTTACTAGTGTTAACATAAAATGAATAAATTTTTGGTTAAATTGGACTTTTACTTACGTTTTATTTGGAAATTAAATAATTTGAATTATAATTAATACGCATAATAATAGAGAGAAAACACATGTGTTAGTAATCCCTAGCAAGATATAGTTCATATGAAAAATATGATTACTCCAGTACGCACGAATACAGCGCGTGTATTTCTCTATACTTATTAAGCTTTGTTTACATGAGGCGGAGTAATATCCTGGTAAATAGAACTTTAGCAGGGCTTCAGAAAAGTTGGAAGTAACAGTAAATGGACTCTATTTGTTCGTACAACTGGCCCTAAAAAGAACGACAATAGATTTGTCATACCAATTCTATTTTTTTTCTTCCGATATTCCTTGTGAATCGATATTCTTGTATTTCGATCTAGGTCGATCCAAGAAATCGATAAACTAGGTAAAGATTGGCATGTATAACTCTAGGCAAGGCAGACGTTGCATCCGCTTGCCGCGGTCCAAAAATACTCAGCACTTGCCCCGGGGGCAGGCAGTCGAGTCACCTGCACAAATCACTCCTCACGACCGGAGCACCGCCCGCTCACGACGGAAACTGCTGCACTCACGCACGGTGTGGTTTTTTTTTTGGTGGCGGGAGGGGGGAGAAGAGATTTTGTTCGAGCGGCGTAGCGACCGCAAACTCGCAGCAACTTTATCGCGCTGTTGTCTCGCTGATGCTGTTCCGCAGTAACTCTGCTCGCGCGCGCTTTTACCTCCCTCGGCGCAGTAAACAATCAGCGGTGCGCGCTTTAAGTTCGTGGATTTACGACCCGGCGCGATATTGCGCACGCGCTCTACATTTCCGACGTTGTGGGCCCTTTGTGCTCAAGTGGCTGACCTACATCTTCCCTCTCCCTCCCCCTCGTCGACCTTTACACAATTCAACAAAACTATCCGGGTCATACCGTTATTTTCGCGTGTGGGAAATCAGACGGACGTTACCCGTTGGCGGGCGGATTTTCTCGGCGTGTTCCCGTCTCACTCCGACTTGCATTCCGTCGCCGATACCGGCAAAGGATTTCACCAAGTACCATTCTCCAGGGACGACGGGCGCTCGCTTCGAAAGCTCGCAGCCAGTTGGTGCCAAAAGTCGCCCTACCGCGCGCCATAATGGATACTGGGATTCTCTTTAACTGATCCGTGTGTTGGGGAGTAGTTCTGTCCCCAACTGCATCCGGACCGCAGTTTAAATCACGCGCGGGAAAGACTCGTGAGGTTAGTAGTTGTAAATTCGCTGCAACGGTTAATATTGCCTCTTTTTCAGATTGATGCATGTTTATAATTAGTTTAGAATTCATTTTTTCTATCATTTGCAGTTTCCACTTTGTAATTGGAACACCTCAGAAGTCGGCTGTTTAGTATGCAATGCTGCTATTTGTAGTTCAATACGCATTGGCTGATACCAGAGTGAAAGTAGTCACAAAATTCTCTTGAAATTACGTCCGACTACAGGCTGTTCACGGTAAAATAAACACTTTTGAAAGTCCTGCTTAAGATCTACTTGTGAACCAGTTGTGTATTCCTCCGCTCTATGTAAAATTGAGATTGCCATTTGCCTCATCACTTTATTCATGCGTCGGTCAAATGAAAGTATGAAATTATTAATAAATGGTTTGTAACTACATTCTATCCAACATTACCAACTTTACTTGGCGAATGTCACTCAGTGCGCCCATTAAAATACATGGATCCACAGTCAGTGACTTTTTTCTAAGGTTCATTTCTAAAGTGCTCCCTTTGTCGTGAACAGCCTTTACCTGCATTTCTCCACGTCACAGTGAAAACACGGGCTGTGGTCGACATCGCAAATGCGGGAAGGAGAAAGGAAGTCTGATACCTACCTACCTGGTGCTGATGGTAGAACGAGCCGCGGAGGTTTCAGGTCTGGCCGGCGGCGGCCCGGACGGCTGCAGGAACACGATAGCTGCTAGGCCCGGTCCTGCTGCAAGCGTCGACCCCCTTCAGTGACGTAATTACAAACACCTGATTCCCAATCATATCTCGACTTCGCAGCCACTGGACTACGTCACCTAACGTCATCTTTGGTTGCCACAGTTGGCAAACATACGAGCCTCGATGGGAGTGCAGGGCGTGTGTCCCGCTCGAAGCTGCGTTCTGCGCATGTGGGGTGGTGACTTGCAGTTGTTAACTGAACTATCACTGGCCGAATTTGGGTTGTTTTCAATCCTTCTGAGTAGTTGGGTGTCCTGTGTTGTCAAGTTCTACATAGCGCTGCCTTGGGGGGTTCTATACTAGTATCTCTGTTTCGTTTTTGGCAGGCAGAGAGGGCGAGGCAGTCTTGATAAGTTAAGTACACATACCCAGTAGTTGGGACTCTTTATGATGAAAAAAACTATTTTAGTATATTTTTCATTGTATGAAATTTACTTTTAGCAGGTTTGTGCCCCTTGTGACCTTTTAAATACCAAAGCTTTGTCGATAAAAATGAGAATTTTTAATTGGCTGTAGTGGAGGCCTGAGAAAAATTGATAAGGTTTTTCTTGAGGAATAAGGAAATTATTTATCTTGCGGGTGAAGGTATCATTTGTAGAATATATATGTATGTATGTGTGTTATATATATTATATATTTTTTTTTTGGGTCACGAATGGTTACAAACGAAATGTTTGGGCTGGAGTGTAACCAAAGCGCGAAATCTTGCGAGGTGACTAATACTAAATGGCAACCACTTTGATATCTGGACGGGTCGAACCCGAGGGAGTTTTCTCTAGCGACATTTGCAACTTGTTAGCCTGAAACTAAAAACTATTTAAGATAATGTTTTGATAAATGTATTTACACTAAAATAACTCGATGTACCTAAAGATTTGTGATGAAAATTTGGTGCGTTTTTAATAGAAAATTGTGTGACGAATAATTGTCAGAGTTTCGTCTATTAATAAATGAAAACAAACAAATTATGTTTCTGTTCACTTCCGGGAGGGAAGGAAGACCACTCCACATCTAAGGTATTATTAACTTTCTTTTAAAAGCCTGTTTGTTAACCTTATACAGGATAAATGTGTTTTTTTTTTCCCCATATCAAGGTTCCATGAGACTGGCTTGAGGGAGATGGCGGCACAAACTTTTTCCGGGACTAAGTGTTAGTCCCGGGATTATTTGACCGCCCATTGCACCAGATAAATGTGAAATAATATTTTCAAAACTAAACATTGTAGAGTTTTTTTAAAATAAACGGCATAGCTTTGCAAAACAATGTTCGAGAAACCATTAAAACTTAAACATTTTCATAAAAAAAAAAAAACAATAAACTATTACTAACATATGTTAAGATAATAAAAAAATCATAAATAATTATGCAATTTACTTTAGTCAACTGCTATTTCGACTGTGATACGCCTGCGTTTATTTCAATAACTCCAGTTGTACGCGTGTTTAAAATTTAAGGTCGGCGAAATGAATGTTTTATGGCTGATTGGCGTATTTATATATTAGCTTCCATTACGCCATACACTGGTACATTTATTTGCGGCGCACGATATAATAGCAGACAAAAGGATAATGAAAAAAGGGCTATTCAAGAAGGGCGTGTGACATTATTCTTCAATATTGCCTGCTGCTACGATAGCAGAAATGTCGTTCAGTTAGCGGCACCACTCGCTGCGAAAACGCTATCATAGGAGGAGCTCTTTCTTGCCGCTAGGGGGCAGCGTGGTGACCTGGAAACGATCGTCGGGAGCGGATCAGTTACGAATACGCAGCGAATCCCTCGGGAGCTAACAGCAGCGCGAGGTGTCCGATCCAACGTAACTCTGGGGTATTGGCTGTTTATGGTTATTTGGGCACTTTCGAAGTCAACGTTCTAAAAATGTCACTGCCACTAGCTGCATATAGTTTAACGGGCAGGCCGACTGACGTGAGACCAGTATAGTTGGCAACGTTAAAGGCAAAGTAGTTTCTTCTCTTAAACGTCGAATTAAAATTGTTAAGAAAATATTTGTGAATACTGTTTTTTTTAATGCATATAAGCGTAAGGATTAGGGATATTGTAAAATATTTACTTTTATAATAATTTCGCAGTTCGTATAGCGTGATCAGGACCACGGCAGCGTAAATTTTACATATGGGGAAGAATACACAGTGTGCATGCACGCGAGTACATCTCCAGCAGAGCTTCCAAAATTGTGCTCAGTAGGAGTTATGCGAGGAACTGCCCACGCCACGCGCGGCTCTAACCAGGACGGAATGGCGCAACTAGCGAATTCCTCGGCGAGGGGGGCACGATTCCGGAGCTGGGGAAGCCTCGACGCAGTGGCCTTGAAGCCAGTCGCCTGCCACTCTCCGGGGAGGTAGGTCGAGCCCAGGGTCGGCTCCCACGACCCCGCACGTACGCGAGGGGGTGGCGAGACATCGTATCGCGAGCCGCCGTCGAACTCGACCTCCACAGCAGCCACGAAGACTTCACGACCTGCATCTCCGGGAGACGTAATCCAGGTATAGGCTGTTCACGGTAAAGTGAGCACTTTTTAAGGCCCTTCTTAATTTCTCCTTTCAGCCAGCTGCTTTGTAATATAAACACGCAATGTGACGAATAAACACAGTGTCTACATTTCACCACTCTCAAAATGTAATGCCTGATGCTGCAATAAGATATATTTATTAGTGGTTAAAGCCTGTTGAGAGGGCCTTAAAGTCTCACTTTACCGTGAACAGCCTATAACTTCCGTCCGCCTCGTCGGTTTCACCTCTTTAGCAGAAATTGCCCGTTCTCTTGTCATAGGCTAATTTCTGTCTCAGTGTGATTATTGACGATATTTGGTTGTAGAAAATTTACATTTTCTGAGTTTTTTTTTTTTTTTTTAATTGTTTCAGATTTCTAATGTTCTAATGCTAGTCACAAAATGGCATAACCTTATTGATAAAGTATAAACACGTTCCTGACTTTCAACATCTAGCAAGTAACACACGATGAAAATTAAGCACAAAAATACTAAGCAATTAGTAAAATATCAATTTTCTATAATCAAACATTGTCAATAATTTCACTGAAACAGAAATTAGCGTATGACAAGAAAACGAAGAATTTCTGCAAAGGAGAAAAACCGAGCTTAAGGGCGTTGGCCACAAAAAAAAATGTGTTATTTTATATTTGTACTACAAAGTTTTCAACCTTATATACATTACCACTGAGTACCCCTTTTCCTGCAAAAAAAAAATAGAGCACATCGTTTTCTCGATAAATAAGTCCAAAATTACAATTTTATTTTTTTATAAATGTACAAATAATGAAAACCATTTCACGTACAGAAGTGATACAATTCTCACTGAAAGAAGATTCTACAAGCAACTTCAAGACGTCTATAAAATTGCACAAGGAAATGTTCTTGGGATAAAAAAAAAATGCTGAAAATAAGGAAATTCCTGCTTTTTTTAATTTGTGGCTGTCCCTAAATTTACAGAAAATTACTTTCGCTGAACCGTACCTAAAAATGAGCTGAGCCAAGAAATTCAGTTGCAATTTTCAATGTTCTGAAGATAGATTGGTTTATTTTTATCTGGTCATTACAAAACCAGTAAAATTTTGACATTTATATGTCATTTTGCAGAAACATTGCGGCCTGAAAATATTTGATCTGAGGAAGAGGTAATCACAGATAATGTGTCCAAGTTCAATAAGACGTGGTACAAATGTTGTAATATAACAAATTTTTCCGTGACCAATGCCTTTAAGGGCGATCCCAAGTTAACAATTTTTAACGCCTAAGTTTACCTCTAGCCATAAGGGAGCGTTTGTGATGGGTTCTCCCAGTGCATTATTGGGAAGACTAATTGCTCGCAAACTATGCATTAGATATTATTAAATGCTATTCACGGTAAACTGAACACTTTTGAAAACCCACTCAAGATATACTTGCGTGCACGTCGTGTAACCTTCCATCATATGTACAATTAACACTGCCGTGGGCCTCGTTACTTTATTCATCCGTCGGTCAAGTGAAACTGTGTAGTTATTAGAAAATTATATATTTTATCAATTCGCTCATTCTTACACTACCTTTACACGTAATGTAAGCCGACGGATTAAACTACATATGCTACTTATTACTACTTTTCTACTTCCCCTTATGGAAACTGAGCATGAAAGCAATAACATTGCTATTTACAACCACTTTCGCTATTTTTTATACTTTAAGAATATTTAATAAAATAAAAGAAAAACTAATAGTCATATTACCTGTTTACCTTTCTGGAAAACAGTCGTACTACCACACCATCTATTTACTGAGATGCACGTATACTCGCAAACACTGATTTTACAAACAGTATTTTACTAGGGACTCCCTTTAAGGTGGGTTTACAATTGAAAAATTAAGCATTACCTTTAGAATTATCACGTGTGCAGAACTCTGTGTGTATTGTTTAACGTGCTCGTTCACAACAGAAATTAGCAGGTCGTGGTGTGGCTGGGCCTTACTTAGGCGTCAAAAGAAGTCATTATATTAGGTACCTTAAGTAAAAATTGCGATGGCGGTGACCAACCAGAACTGGCAGTTGGTGTTTTTGGTAGGGGAATGTTATTTAAAGTATTGTAAGAACCAGAAATATAAACAAAAAATGTGCAAGTTTATGATTATTTTCACGAAATTAAGTTCACAATAATAAGAACATCCACCAGAAAATTCCTGCTTTGAAGAATTATTATGAGAATTGTGAATCGTAAATCCAGAAGACGTTCCGCGTGCGAGAACTCCTGTTATTGTAAAATTTTCAATTCGTAATTTTTCGATTGTAAACCAAGCTTTATCGTTTTCAAATTCCCTACCGTAGAGGAAATAGATAGTAGAGTGCTCAAGACATGTGCACACGGAACATCTATTTCCCCATTACAACTGTCAAAACGACATGGTTTCAACTGAGCTTCTCACAATGTGCAGTAACATATAAGTACGTTTCATTTGACGGGGGCCAAGGTGGCTGAACAGTTAGCCTGCTCGCCCCCTACAAGGCGATCCGGGTTCAATCTCCGGCCGGGTCACTCCGGATTTTCGCATGTGGGAATCGTGCCGGACGATTCCGTTGGTCGGCCGGTTTGTTCGGGGATCTTCCGTTTCGCCCGCCGTTTCATTCCGGCGCTACTCCATACCTCAATTACCCTCATCGGCTCTCAAGACCTCAATGTTAAGAGCCGTCCAAATATCTTCACTTCACTTCATTTAACCGGGTCGTAACGCAGTTTACGATAGGTACGGGGGGAGTAGGATGAAGTGGCCAGTGCGAGTAAAGCGGCCATCAACTGTTATTGCGCTGGAGAGTGCTGCACTCTGTTGGCGAGGAACTGAAACAGTAAAGAAGGAAGCCATAAGTGTTCCGAGAACATTTCAGCTGGCTGTCTCGCAAATTACTAGTTTTATAAAATTTGTTGTGGTTTTTTTTAGGCTCGATGTAAGTTAAATGATGAATACTGCTAATTTTATCTGAGTACGTAGTAGGTTTACAATTATGTATTATAATCCCACTAAAATATTATATATTAGGCTTTAAAAGCACGTAGATTACTTAGTTTTTACGGTAGACATGCTTTTATTTAGTGGCATTCAAGAAGGCAAAGTGGCGACCATATAGTTTTAAATAACGGGTCGTAACATTCGCCACTAGAGAGCGCAATGATTGTAGTTAGCAAAAGTAACGCTAGGAATAGCACCGTTGCTTCTCGTAGACAGCCGGAATAATATGTATTTATATTTTTATTTTATTTGCGTTCAGTAGATAGATATAGAACATGTCGAAAGAGTATGCCATATAAATATAGGCATAGTTATATACAAAGATTATATAATATAAAACAAAATTAAGAGAGGTCAAATAGGCCAAATGTATTTATATAGGTGTGTTTGTATAGGTTTTCGAGACATACTAGTATTTAATTCGGTCCCCACCTGATGGATGTAGATTATATATCAAAGAGGGAAAACTGTTAAATGCGAAGATCGTAAATGACCAGCCAGTACCCGGCATAGCAGGGAAAAGTAACCATTTGGTAAACGAATGGTTGAAATTCAATTATAAAATAAGCTTTCTGTTAAATAAAGATTTTCATACTTATACGAACCAATATTTCGAGATAAAATTATCATGTTAATGCTAAAGAACATTATGTATGTTATTTTTGGAAGATTTGGAATTTTTCAGAATGTTATGTCGATATGATGATATAAACCATAAAACATCTTCAAAATCTAGAAGAAAAAAAAGTGACTCTCGAACAGTCTAACCACAAGACCAATGAACATGAATATTGTAACTTCGCAAGTTGCGAGAACCGTGTGCTATAATCTGCATACCTACGTGTATTGTTTATTGGCTGTATTTTCACACTTTCTGAAACACACGTTTTGAAAACTCACCCCATGTATGACGTGTTAGGCTCTTTCCTAAATACGCCATGTATCACAGGCGTTTTATACGTCTGCTAACATATAGGTATATTATTTTGGTTGAATTAAAAATTACTTACAGTTTATCTATAAATTATAATATTATATTTATAGACAACATGAATAAATCCAGAGAAAAAATTAGTTTGTTGGCAATGCCTAGTAAGAAATAGTTCTTATACAAAATATTATTAAACTGCGTGCTCCCGAATGCAGTGCGTTGTCCCTTTGGTGTAATTTTATAGACTCGGTAAAGCTTTAGCTGCATGGCTGATGAGTACCCTGAAAGAACAACTTCAGTCAGCAGGGATTCAGAAAAATTGGAAGTAATCATGAACGGACTACACTCGAGTCTCAGCTGTTTCCTCGTTGGCTGCTGCGTGTCTGTGAATACGCACTCGTGCACCAGACCACCAGTTAGCACGATATTTGGTTCTTGTTTTCTTGCAAGTCTCTCACTGACTCGCAGTTCTGGAGAAATACACTACGATCAAACTGTGAAGCCAACTTAAGGATGCAAGTCAAACTTTTCTCAGAAAAAGTCCATCCCTACCAATAACCAGTGTATTTTGTGTCTGATATATTCCTCACGAGTAATTTTCGAATCTAAGATGTGGCCTGGGTTACAAATGCCTTGCGTCGTCCTAGGTTGAAGGGCGTAACAAGGGTAGAGCATGCGTACATTACGGTTATGTGATACGTCTCCACCCGGTAAATACCATGATCCCTCTTTTGTCACGATTCATCTATATGCGATAATCCCTTGCTGGTGGTGTTGGAATATTATATCTGCAGTTAATGAATTTATGTATTTACACATTTCATTCAATGCAGTTCGTTGTAGGTGTCTTTCTAGCACAGTGACATAAGTGAAATTAAATATCGACACGTGTCTGACTTTTTGCAAAAGAGTTGCTTGTGTCCTTTAGTTGGTCAGTTTCCTTAACCATCATGAAGCGCGAGCGACGACGTATTTACGTTCTGAAGTTTAAATTTGTTAATTTCAAGAAACAGCTCAAGTGTTTCGTTAATTTAATAAGTCAGCAAATAAGTTATTTAGTATCAGTGAACGACAAAAGTGAATTTAGTGAAGTAATCGTCTAAGACTAGCCACGTCCTTAGGAATTACAAAGTGAACATCAAGTTTGTGTGTTTTGTAAATAATGTTTTCCGAAATTGTCGCTAGAATGTTTGAAATGTACGTGGCCTTAATAGAAAACGCTTTTCTTTTTAGCCTGTTTCATTTTATTAAAAACTCGACGATTTTTACGTGTGAAGTTAAACTTGCTGAAAATTTTTACATTGTATATTTCTCACATATGTATAAACAGCAACATATTTATCGCATATTGTTGTTGCGGGAGGTTGAGAAAGGCACGTGGTCTAAATAAATGTCTATTATAGGGTAGTTCATTATATAAAAAATCCAACGATATTTATGCGAGAGTTCAATTCCAAGGAAAATATTTAGTGTGTATTTCTCACTCGGTACGAACACCGACACATCTATCGCGTTTTATTCTTTTGATAAAGTTACAACTTTCGAGTTATACGAAATTTGAATGTTATTTTCGCATTATCATTAAAACAATAGGCAGTTCAAATTGCTACTCATCAGAGGCGCAAAACAATATCGTCTCGCGAAAGACGATAAACTAAAGTTTCCCGCTCCGCCAATAAAATAAACAGAACCTTGACTAGTATATTACTTGTTGATGACAAAATAAAACGGGTGGGAATGGTAATCAACTATAGTAGCTTTAGTACAGGACTGAAGTTGCCAGTCTTTCAGTGCGTGACCATTGAATTAGCAGTGCTCGTTCACAAACATAGTTTTCTTCACAGACAGAACAGCTAAGGCGGAGGTATACAATGTGGCCGTACTACATGGAAATTTATCGTATATTAAGTCTTACAAAAAAGTTTTCTGAAGTTGCTACACAGACCAGTGCTGTTTTCAATATATTAATTATGTTGACCAACAACGTACTTAATGGGTCAGGTAGTACAATATGTGTACATAAGACTTGTATGATATTTCTCCAATGGCTGACTGTAACAGAATAGACAAAACCAGGACATACACCGAGAAAAAAAATTGTTGCAGGAAACCACATTTTTGTACCGACAACTTATCTAGACTGTTAACATAGCGACGACAATTAGCTTGGTTGCTGGTACCATCTTAATATGGTTAACATAGATACTAATAACAACAGAACCGTACGATAGTGGTCGTGTCTGTGATTGTATCTGCAATTATGAATATAGTTCCTACAGCACAGCATCTGTTCCTACTACAGAACAGACAGTTATAGGCTGTTCATGGTAAACTGAGCACTTTGGAAAGCCCTACTTAAGATCTACTTGTATACACATAGTGTATTCTTCCACCATATGTAAAATTAACATTGTCATGGCCTCGTCGCTTTATTTATGCGTCGGTCAAGTGAAATCGTGAACTTATTAGAAAAGCAAGTATTTTACAAATATGCTCATTTTTAAACTTCGATGGAAAAAAATCAGGAAGTGGAAGAAATAATTCAAGTTTTCACAAATGGTTGCCTTACACTTTTTATTCGACATTAAGATGTGGAACTGTATTCCCTCCGTTGTTACCAACTTCACTGCGCAAATGCCACTCAGTGCGCCTGTTAAGATACATGCAGGTAGGATCAGTGACTTTTTTCCAATGTTAATTTCAAAAGTGCTCACTTGATCGTGAACAGCCTTTACTTGAACACAAAATCGGCAGCAATATTTGGATTGTTCCCGCGACACACAGAACTGTAATAATGTGACAGAATACACTGTTACTGGTAGGTTACAGACGTTTAGTTGCTGCTACAATGAACCCCGTTTACAGAACTATTCTGTCGTCACGCCTTTGCTGATTTCTTTTCGGCGCATCTTCTCGGGTGTGACAAGTGTGGTAATCACCGTATACAGCACACAATATTATCAGCCGTCCATCCCAGCATGTAGCTAACACGTCGAAGTTCCACATCAGTAGGAAAATTTCATGTTGGTTTGCCGTTCTCACCCTTAAGTAAGTTTACGTCGCCTGATCCCTGCCCATTTTCACTCAACGCCCACGCAAGAAGCTAAGTATAACCACCGACTCTGTGACTCCAGGCTTCTCTCGCGGTCTCCACAAAAGATAGTAGCGGGTAGCAGAAGGGGAGGGGGCATATATTATGTATTCCAGTGGCTATATCTAAATTTCCTGCCTCCAGCCCTTCACCCCTTCTTTGAGGCACCGGGGATTCCATGCCATAGTTCTGCGACCCTCCCCCCATCCCACGACCCACGCACGAAGAAAGGTGGGCACCATCCCCAAATATTCTTATTCTGCGCCTGAATTTATGATGAAAACGGGCGCGCGCGCGCTGCTGGCGTGGCTATCTCCTTCCGCGCGGCGGAAAGAAGGGGGATCCGGAATATAATTTTGGCTACCCTGGGCCCGCCACGGTTGCCACGATAGTGGCACAAATATCCCTTCCCCCGTACTTTGCTTCCTTTGTGGCGAGCTAAATAAAGGGAAGCGCCGTGTTAAATATAAATACAGATAAAAAACGTAGGAGGAGAATAACGTTTTTCGGAAGACAACAAAAGAGTGCGGTAGAAGGAGGGGGTTGGAGGGAAAGACGACCTATAAAATAAATTGAATTTCAAATAAGATAGCCCGTGATAAAATTCAAATATGAGGATAGCTGGGGAGAGTGCGTGCAGGGAAAAGGACAAGCCTGTTAGGACCTATGGCGAGTGATACAAGCTAACCTTTTCCCAACCTTGCAGCGACGCGCATCCCCTCGTTCGCCTTATAATTCAGCTGGGGTTTGAGGGTCAGAGGGTTGCACGACTGCGTCTTTTGTTGCCGTGAGAACACAAGAGGGTGTGTGGGGGTTGCGATGCCGCAGAAAAACTCCAAGGCGCGAATTAACATACGAATAGGTTGATACAGCGTGGCAAATACGAGAGTCAATAAATCACGCTTGCTAATCAAACTCGCGCGCACATGGGTCACCCCCTCCCCCCGCCACAACCTACCCTTTGCGTTCACCCCCCCCCCCCCCCCCCCCCCCCCCACCATCGTGCACTCCACAGGCACTGCACTCGCCGGATGGGGAGGAAAAAAAGCATAAGATTTATGAGCGATTTCTTATGTTTTCAATATCGTACAATAGCTCGCCGTGGGGAGCGCTAGCAGTTCCGGGTAAACATATTTTCCCCTTGCAGTGAATTCTCTCGAAATCACCCAGAGTAACGCAATTACATTATGGGCCTGCAGAGAAAGTGACGTCATTGTCGTGAAGGCAAACTCATGACTTAAGACCCGATCAATATTTAAATAAAATACCGTTGTACAGTTTGGAAAAAAATTTGGAAGTCAAACGTAGCACATTTGGATCAACAAAATATTTTATACGTTGTCATGTTATCATTTTCCGGTTCGTATTAAATTTCTAACACAGCGATCATTCAACGGCTGCAGAAACTTCAGAAGTGTTTCCGACGATGAAAATTTGCTCAACCACGTGGCCAATTAGACAGCTAATAACATGTAGGTTTTTCAAGTTTGTATTCCCTTCGCATGGCCAGTAAAGAAGTTTTCAAACAAGGTTGAACGTATGCTGGGGATGTAATTACACACAGAAAGAAGTATTGTTATAAGAACCATAATTCTGTAGCCGTTACCGCCCAAGACTGTTAAAAAGGGACAACAGTCTGTTTGACTGTGGCTACCCTACGAATATTGTTAAAGGTATATGATAACGCCAAAAGGAACATATTGTAAAATATCAGTGCGTCACAAATCAATACACGTCATTAATGTTTACATAGTATAATGTTGCGATTACAAACTATAGGCTGTTCACGGTAAAGTGAGCACTTTTAAAGCCATAAATAAATATTGCCATGCAAGTATTAACCACAATACGTATATTCCATCAATCTCGGAAGTTCACGTCTAAAGCTAAAATATAATATATTTATTGACTATTATTCCAAACGAGAGGTCTTTCAAAAGTGCTCACATTACCGTGAATAGACTATAGTATGGTTCTGACTACAGTCCAGTATGGTATTCCCTAGAGTGCTGCTCTGATGGCGCTACAGAGCTGACTGCGCACCCAGCAGTTACATATGGTAGTGCTAACAATCTGCTCTGTTGTCTTCACTGAGCAGCACGGCGGTCCCAGCAAAAGTGTGATTAGGGTAATACTAACCATCTGTTCTGTTGCCTTTACTGAGCGGCATGGTAGCTCTAACCATCTTGGTGGTGTATTGAAATTCGCTCGTCAGCTCATAGGATATGCTGTTACGTGTACTTACTTTACATAACTTGGAAAATTTCTTAAGGAAGTAGCCTGCCTCGAACTGCTGGACCTTGTATGGATGGACGGACGCCTTAGACCGCTCGGCTAATACGTCAGTTATGAGATTAAGGTTTTTAAAACTTTTTGTTTTAAATTACTTACTTTTTTAAAGCATGTCGTGTAACGTGTCTGCAAACGACTCTCGACGCGACGAATTCATATATGAGTTAGCTTATTTATTTAATAAAACAAATTTTCCTTTATATATATATATATATATATATATATATATATATAATACAACATTGGGTGTCATCTTATATAAAAACGGTTTTACGTGTAACGTTTGTGTAAACAGGTTTTCCTTTCACATCAGATATTTGTAGTACCAATAAAAATATGCGGTAGTTATATAATTTTTATGTCCTGTTTGTGTAAGTGATATGTCTTTTGAAAACAAACAGGATATTCCAGCACCCCTGTTGTTATTATTAAATTTAAGGACTAACATGGTGGTGCCTGTCGACACTTTAAAGGGCGCACACTACCCTCAAAAATTTTCAACAGCCTCCACTAAATAAATATTACTTCACAATAGCAACATCTTCCTATTTATCTTCTACATTGTCAATTTTACTACACCGTTAAAAAAAATTTTCCTTCATTTTACGGAAAAGCGCTGGTAAAAATTTATCCAGAGGTGTCCATAAACTCTCTGTAAAATTACGGATACATCGATTTTCAAAAACTGACTCTTCGTAAAATTCACGGAACCTCTCCGATAACTCCCAAGTTAATTTTCTGTACTTCTAGTTTAAATACTTTTTAGTATATATTTTATTTTAATTTTCATTATGTGGGTGTTGTACTGTGTATAAAAAATATATTTAAAAAAGTTACATTTTTTATACTTAAGCAAGATTTGAACCCGATTTAAAAAATGCAATTTCACGACCCTCGCCACTTTTTTTATAAATAAATTTATTGTCACAAACAATATACAGAGGTATTTACCCTTAACCTATACCCTTAACCTATTATTCAGTACACATTCAAACACACAATAGAAACAATAACAAAATACTCAATAAATATCTACACAATTCTTACATCAAGGCACAAAACGATATTAACATTTGGTGAACTGGTATTACTGACAAAGTCGAAGAACCAAACTTCATTGTTTTCTGACAATAATGGAATATTATTGTTTTGGTATCCTCTTGTGTTGAAAACTGCCTCAGTTTTGCAGGCAGCTCACGATCCACTACATGGCACAAACGAGGACCTTGAGCATGTGAGGCGCACGTGTTAACCACTTTTTTTGTTTTAAATTTCTCTATTGTTTGCTAACCACTATATATATATATATATATATATATATATACAACACACACACACACACACAAAGATTCATCGTGAGGGGCAGCGCACGGCGTACACCCTGACACGGGACACTGGCCTATAACACTACCACCAATCACCGATTACTACTGGAACATTAAGGTGTACACTTGTAAGGACCGAGGGGTGGGCAGCGCACGGCGTACACCCAACTTCGGTAATATACACGCACTTCCTGTAGGCGTAAACGTCAAAATGAAAATAAAAAAATTGCTGTGCCACTGACGCAATGTGCCACGCCGCGCCATGATCCACCTATCTTGACAAAGAAGCTGGACAAAGTCTTGAACCCTCACCGTTGTCGAACGTTCCACCAAACAACTGATCGCATGAAGTACAAACCAGGCCGCAGCTCTTCGTCGAACTGAGGGGAAAGTGAAGAAATCGCAAATGAAGCATGTGCGTGTCGCTGACATCTCCACGTTCATCGCGAATTATTTTTTGTACTGGTAGGCGACACCACTGCCAGATGGGAGCTGCATAAACATAGGAAATTACCCTATGAAGGGCCATGTCAGTGTTGCCACACAGCGGGCATGCAGGGTCAGCTGTCAGGTGAATGCTGTATTTACGCTGCTGAGTTGCCACGATATATTAATTTAGAAGCCGAATGCTGCAGTTCGAAGATCCGAAGAAAGGTTAGAGTCGGCAAATATTTCCATGGGCGCCTCATGTGGATGGTGGGGGTGCGATTCACAACAGATGGTATGACTGCCGACATTTTGGAAGCCCGAATGTACAAGTATCTCGCTGATGCGACTGTCCCTTCCGGTAAGTGTTCTACTAGAGTTGGTAGCGCTTCCTTTGCCTGACGGTATTGAAGTGGCATGCGTCTAATTTCAGACCACATAATTTTCTGTAATGCTGCGTAAATGTCCGCTGGGCGGAGAATTGTTGCAATGGCTGATGACTGATATAAGGCCTCACACTTCAAAACGTGATTTATAAGACTCAGGCCTCCGCCTTGCAAGGAGAGATAAAGTTGCGGCCTAGACAATTTAAATATATAAGATTTCCACAACATGTGGCCAACAATCTGTAGTATTTGTGCACTTTGATGACGTGGTAGTGGAAATATATGTGACACATACCACAGCTTCACAAGTAAGAATACATTTACTAAAGTAACCCTCTGCATAATATTTGTACGACGATAATTAATTTCTATTTTACAAGCACGGAGCTTATTTATTGTCATGTTCCAGTTATAATTCAACGTATGAGTGGCGTCTGCATGGAAGTATATGCCCAATATTTTAACAGTTTCGGCCCTCCGAAAGGGAAAAAACGTCGTCAAATGGCTCGCTGGTCGCGCTGAGCTCCAGTACGGCAGTTTCGTTAGCATTAACTCGCAGATTGGAGACACTGCGAAAAAGGCCCATTCATTCTGCCGTCTCTTTAATTTCCCGCTCTGAACGAACGACACATGTGATGTCATCAGCATAGGCATTTAATTTAAAGGACATGTTCGCTACAGGGAATCCTTGCAAGCGGGCACTGAGTTGGAGTAAGGAATCCGTTAACTAACAGCCGTGACCAAATTCCGGTACACACCATCCGCACCCACTGTACTGCATTGGCTGGAAAATTGAAATGATACATAACATGAAGTAAAAATTTATGATCGACTCTATCGAATGCCTTATCCATATCAATACTCAAGATGGCCATTTTACTGTGTTGTATTGGCGAAAGTAATTGAGTGTCCCTTAGGGCAAGCATGCCTTGTAAAATGGAACGTCCTGGAACAGTGCATGTCTGGCCGGGACCGATAATATCTGACAATCCCTTTGTTAATCGGGTAGCACAGAATCGAGCAATTATTTTACAATCGGCACATAAAAGTGTAATTAACCTATAATTCGTAGGTTTAAGTGGACGGGATATTTTGGGTACAAGGACAACTATCCCTTCTTTATGAGGCTTGCATGTCCCCTCTTTCAAGCACATCGCGAACAACTTCGCAGAAGTCGGCATCAATAATATCCCAATAAGTTTTGTAAAATTCGCATGGAATATCGGTAATACCAGGAGATTTTTTTGATGGCAATTGCTGTATTATTTTATTAACTTCCGCATCTGAACATGGCGCCTCCATGCCCGTCTTGCTGTCACAGCTAACTCTGTTTTCACAATCCTGTATAACCGATGGAAGAAGAGCATCGTCCGTGTCTTGTTTCGAGTATAAATTTGCAAAGTAACTGCAAAGCGTTTGCACTATTTCCGGCCGGTCCCGAATAATAGCGCCATCACTGCCAGTAAACTGGTTGATAACATTGCGTCGTATTTGCTGTTGTTCCGTAATGAGACTAAACATGCTAGATTTCTCTTCTGCGAATAGACTTTTATCATATATCATAATATGACGATTTTTAAACTGTTCACTCAATAAATGCATAAGCTTCTGTTTCGTGTCTCTAATACGTAGAGTTACGTGTGCACCATTGTTTGCCTGCAGGTGAAGTTCGTGTAGCATACGTTCGTAGAATGCACGTGTTCCCCTACGCTCTTCTGCCAGTCGGTATACATGCCTTTTAAAGTACCTCATGACGTTCCGTTTTATACACACACATCCCACCTCATCGCCACAGAGGGGAACTGATATTTCTTGCTATGCCAACGTACCCAGTTAGCTAGGAAGACCTCTTTTACTTCTGAACTGTTTAATAAAGACGTATTTAGACGCCATGTCCTTCTGCCAAACTGTATTACATTCGCCAACTTTTCATACGTAAATATCACTGCAGAGTGATCGCTGAAAGCTACCAGAAGAACATCATATCGATGCACCTTATGTGTATGCTGTTTTTTCACGTACAATCGGTCAATACTAGACCAACTCTGTGAAGTCACATAGGTGTAATATATTCCTTGGAAGTTAGATGCAACATCACACAAGTCTAAGCGAGTGATTAAAGTATATAGGGCAGCGTTAGTAGGATAAATGCCACCCTGATGATCATGGGGGTGAACTATGCAGTTGAAATCTCCACCGAGTATGAACTGATTACAGGGTGGATGGAAAAAACGGAATCAAATCCACGGAGAAAAACGGATTTCTTTCATATCTCGCTTGGGAGCCGGAGGGAGCATAAACATTGACTAGCGACACATCGTTTATTCGTCCTGACATCACTCGGCCTGACGCGTGGTAGCGCAGGTCTTCGAGTTCCAGCCCCGCACGCGTAATAATCGCTGTTCCCCGTCCCCGATCACCATCGTTTTTATACACATTGAAGGTATCTTGAATCGCTACTTCTTGCAAGAATGCTATGTCAACTGCCTGTGTTCAAATCAGTGTCTCTAGCGCCGCCAAGCGCACACTGGCCGAAACTGCACAAATATTTAAAGTTAAAATTGTCAATAACTTAATTATGTGTAGCCTACTTAAAAATAGTATCAGAGAGAAGGGAAGGAAAGGTGGACAAAAAGGAAAAGAGGACAAAAAATGGGGGAAGGCAATAGGGCATACAGGCGGGGATATACACATGTGCCGGTCGCATTGTTAGTTGGGTTATCAGGACGTCCTTGGCTAGAGGCACACATTTTGTTTATAACGGCCTTTGCTAGTTCCAAAGATTCCTGCCTGTCCTGTAGCTAGGATTGTTCACTCTGCGATAACACCTTCGCTTTGCGAACAGGACTTACTCTTGTGGTCCGGGCGTCGCGTTCGTAAGGTAGCTTTTCTCTTACGGACATATTTTCATCCGCAGTTGTTACATGCTCCTGTCGTCTGGTTGCATTGTTTACGCTCTCCACGTCCATGCTGTCCGCCCACGAAGCAGGCGACAATGGAATGTGTGGCGGCGAGACATCCTGTGTGTGTGTAGTAGCCCTGCGCGAGCGGTAACAGTATTTTGAGCCCGCCTCTGTGTGTATCTGGCGCGGCGTGGTCCTAAGGTGTTGAGGTTGACCGCATGCTCTGAAGGAGAGCCACCAACAGGTGTTTGTACTGGACTTTGCTGCTCGCGTCTGCGAAGTGGAGGGTAATCCGCTGGCGGAGAGTGCTGGGCAGGGGTGGACAGTGTAGGCGTGTCAGCTGCCCTATCCATCCCCCAACGGCGTATTGTACATGCGTCCTTTTCTTGCAAACTAGGACACGCAATTCGTTCATGAGTAGGAGACTGGCAGTAACTGCACGTTCGTGGTTGTCCGGGATATATCATTACAGCCCGAAAGACGTCAACTGAAACGTAAGATGGAATGTCTTTTTTATTTTCATCTTTGCCATGCGTACTCCCGTTTTTACTTGGAATTTGTATTTATGATTCCATACATCATCTTGTAACGTAACAAGTCGACCATACTTCACTAACTCCGTCTGAATTTTTAGGTTGTCTATTTCTACAGGTAAATTTGGAATTCTTACCAGTTTTAAGTTATCGAAGGCTTGTTCGATGGTGACGTTGATCCTTTCCTGATACGCGGTGATTAAAGTTGACTGGCCGTTGGTGCGACGCAGTATCGCTTCACAAGGTCCAGAGGAAACAAGTTTTAAAAACAAGCAGTTCTGGTGCCCATCCAGTTGAATAGCTTCAATTTGATCTTCTGTTACAGTTAAAACCGTATCAATCCATTCATGTATTTCCATGGCCGAAGGCCGTTTGGCAAACACGATACGCAAGGTATTCACGCGCACATTAGACATATTGGACAAACCTAGACGTGACTGACAGTAATATAGAACTATTACTACTCGCGTCGGAACAGAGCACCGTTTAAAAGCGTAGGGCGACAGAACTCCGCACACCGGACGCGATGTTAACTCCACCGCTGCTCGGCCACGACTGCACCACTTACCTACAATGTTCACATGGTGAAACTGGTATAACAATTTAATTTTTATATTAGCCACATAAGCAACTTTTTTAATTTCTGTTAAAGTTAGTGTATTTTAAGTATTGCTAAGAGTTACATACGCCTGTTGCTAATTTTTAATGTTTGAAAGAACAGGTCTTAGTGACATGTTAACCCTAACTGCCGCAGAAGCGATAATTTTCTGGTTACAGTGGCGAAGAAAGTTTCGTGTAGACTCGACATTGTTCGTTCTCAAGACCCGAAGTTATAGGAATACGGAGATTTTCCGTATTTTGTAGTTACGCACTTAACCCCGTTTTTCGTCATTACGGATTGCCTTTCCGTATATACACTGTACATTTCCGTAAAACATTCCGTAAATATACGGAAAATTTAAACAGTGTAGCTCGTATCTTAACACAATCAGAGGGTACCTCCAACAATCCCCGACACTGTTGTAGCTACCATACTGTTCCTGTAAACATAAAAAAAATAAAATAAAAAAAAAGAGGCGATTTCAACAAAACATCTTGTTGCAGTTACTAGACAGCACTGTTGGGTTTACAATGCCTTGTTATGTTATCGTAACAATACTGTAAGATTGTGTTCACAGCTATCTGAACAGTTCCTACAACAGAAAACACTGTTCCTGCAACAGAAAAGGTGGATCCCACAACAGAATAACTTTCAACAACATTTAGATTGTTCTGCTAACAATTTGGATCGTAAAGTATTACAGAACATTCTGTTGCTGGTATTAAAGTTTAGCTGTCGCTACCATAAAACGCCATTACAGAACTATTCTGTTAAATTCTCTATTGCAGTGCAGGGTGAAAAAATGTATATTTTTCACTTACTAATGTCAACATCAGATATATGTGATGCCAGTCCCAACATTGTTGACTGCAGCACAAGAAGAGAGAGGGGGGAAGGAGAGAGAGAGAGAGAGAGAGAGAGAGAGAGAGAGAGAGAGAGAGAGAGAGAGAGAGAGAGAGAGAGCTATTGGTTTCTCGCCAATACAACTATACAAGGTCTTCGCAAGATCCTGTGTTCGAGAACGAAAGCCAGGGGTTTATTCTGAATTTCTCGCGCAGTCTGTCGATATATTTCGATATATCACTCTCGGTAGGAATCGCTCATGGCTATAGAATTACGCGATTGCGTTTGAAATGACACATCTTGGTTAAGTGCCTTAAACTTTCGTAGAGAAGTTAGTTCGGACACCAACAAAAGTTACGAAGTCTCCGTAGTACCAATTACGGATAAAACATGGACGTACTGTTTTTAACTGGTGTTTATGTTTATTTATAACGCGTAACTCGCCTCCTCTCACCGATTAGTTTGCAAACGGAAGCCAAGGAGTTACATCAGTTAGCAAGAACAGGTTCAAGAAAGATAATTAGGAGAGATCAAAATCTAAGTTAAATTTAGATACAAACAAATGTAGTTTTATTTTGTTAGCTTATTATTCTAACAATCAGAAAAAAAAAACGTAAGGTAGTTTGAACTGTGATTTTAAATCCAATAAGTGTGTATGTTGAACCTTAAATACATTTTACGAAAAACTTAATTCATTTACTAAAGTTAAAAATTTATGTCGCTGTAAAATTTCGAGACAAATAAATTATTTTTGTGCCAAAATTTTTATAAAACTGTTTCGAAAAATTTCAGAGAAATTAAGCCATGTTATCAGTGAAAATTATTAGTGGTAAACTCGGTTTCAGCCATCCGAAAGTGCTAAAATAAATGTAGGATCACCGAAAAAGCAAATCAGAAAATTATAAATTGCTACTTACTGACTTAATTTTGTTACTGACGCAGAAAGTGCTGTTCATAAATTCGCAAACTTTCCGGATGTTTCTCCCTTTCTCGCGCTGAGGATAAGGTTTTGTTGAAGAAATCTTCAGCTGCCCCAACCAAATCTTACATGTTTAAAGGCAAAGAAATACAAACCATATGCATATATGGAAACAAAATTTCTAATTACATCTACAAAAACAATTAATCTGCGCCAAACAAATTTTCGTTACGACCTTTCGAACGTAATCCAGGTACCTACAGCACAACCAAACTTGCCACGTTGTGAACAACAAAGAAGAGTTCTGAGGTCAGAAAAAAAAAACCAATTCTGTAACCTCCAGAACTCTTGGCACGAACGCAATACCCTTCCATTGATTGAAAGTAAATATTCGTAGGAACATCATTAATGATCGCCACTTAACTTTCCTTGATTGCAGAGTTCAACAAAGACACGGAGATTTCTCACGCAAGTTATTCTTCTGAAGGAAATTACGAAGTCACGTAGCGATGCGCCAATACGTCCATAAAATATAAATTAAAATCAGATAAATACTTAATACCATTATTGCTCTATGTGACACTGTTTTTATTTGCGATACGTTTTCGAGAAGCCCAAGCAATAAATTCAGAAATAAATCTGAACTAGCATCTAAAACAAGGACACATAAGCATAACTGGGATTCAAACCCAGAACCTTTATAAAATAGTCTATAGTCAGTGACATCGAATACATGTATCGCCAAGAAAATATGTTTACATTTTTATTTCGTACCCACCTCCAATCCTATACAAATTTTAGTGCACCGCCAGTCTAAAAATTTTTTTTCCCACATCAGCTATCACCTAACCACGGCTTTAGAGGGGAAAGGATTTGGGAGTCGGCAAATCGTATTGGCCACATCAAATATCCGCCCTGTGTTTACATCCTTCGAGAGACGCCCGATTCGTTTCGAAACAAGGGGTCCCTGTCGATGTTTACAGGAGTGAGAAGGGTTGGGGTGCGGGGGTGAAAATAAAAAAAAAAAGAACCGCGTTGCTCTGTTTGCGGATTTTCGGATAGGGCGAGTCGATGTCAGGCGACGGGGAGAGGGTTCGAACCCCGTTTAAAAACTCTCGAACATTTTCATTAGAACGTCGTTCGGGCAGCGAGCCCGCAAACCACATCGCGAAACGATCATCATGTCGTTGTCGGGGGAGGGTATTGTTCGGGCGACAACTACGCGTTTGCAATTCTCGCGAGAGAGGTGGGGCTGTTTTTTTTTTTTCGCGCACACTCGCTCTTCCAGGGGTAGGTAAGGGGGGGGGGGGGTTGGGAGGGTGTCCGTGTCCGAACCTGGCAATCAGCCGCCCCTTGTAACCCCCGCCGAGGGGGTGAGGGGCGAGGGGTCGGTATAAAACAACTGCGGAAAACACGCGCGCGAGCAACACCAGGACTAGGCGATGATAAAACATTTGCAACGGGCGCGCGCGGGCGCTCGTATTCGTACGCGGCTCGCGCGGTGTCCAGGGTGAAGGGTGCACACGGTTAGAAGTGGCCTGGGGGGGGGGAGGGGGGTTCGTGGAGCCCTGTACTTGTGGAACAAATTGTACAAGTGTCCGGGTAAAAACACGGCCCGGGCCGGCCCCGGCTCGAGAGGCGCGGGTAGCGCGCCGCTGTCGAACTCGTGTGCGGTGGAAGCGGCGCGGTGGGGGCGAAAGCCTCGTTAACATACGACCGCCGTTGCCAGCACGCAGTTCCCTTGCTGTTCGTTACGCGGCCCTCCCGCGACTTTTTACCGCCCAACTATGGTCCTGAAACAAAATGACCGCTTGATGATAACAGGCGTTACGCAGGGTTTGGTAATACCGGGTTCCAAACCACAAAATGAAAAGTCACTTCTATGATATTACAAATAAATAAAAGTACATATAAACACATTCATCATAAATAGTCTAAACTACAGTAAATCCATTTTTAATTTACTGGTCGTTTGAAACACGCACGCTGTTCAATGGAAACACGAAATTAGCAAGATTATATTCCATCTTCTTAATGGCATGATACAATGGGGGTGCATACGCACCCCCTGAACCACCCCTATCCACCCACCTTACGAACGCTTATGCCTGTGATACATTTTGACAAATGAAGGCATTTAAACCAAATATAGTATTTCTGTACGCGACTCATGGTTGGTTTAGTAGATTCGTTATTAAACGGTAAAATACTTCGCACATATGTAATAATGTCATTGCAGAGCTATGTCGCCACCAGTGGTGTATGGAGATCTGTTGCAAGGTAAGATGGTGCTTGCTCACTACTGTACAATCTCAGTGCACGCAGCAGGAGCCAGTAACCAACGTGCAGCCTGGGGGAAACGGAATGCATTTCGACCACTCACAAGCGAGCAGCATGAAAGCCAGTACACATGTCCTGTGGCGTCACATTCCGAACTAGGTTTTAATGGTGGAACTATAAACTAACGAACAACGTGGTACAGCACAGAGCTAACGCCAGTGTTCCTTGCAACAGTTCACCACACGCCGCTGGTCGTCATGGAAAACACAGAGGATGACATTACAACATATTCGAGAACGAAAAACGAACGAGTAAAAAAAAAACTCTTAAGATACCCAACGAAGACAACAAAGTAGGAAACTCTGTTCTGTTTTAAATATCTGTTGACAGCAGCTAACCTTGGTTTGTTCTCGTGTATGTTTATAATATCATCTTTGGTGTTTTTTTTTTCTAATTCATCGAAGTATGAATGAGCAGATTCGTGGAATTTTCCTTATATAATAATTTTACATTTTCACTTGACCAACGCATGAATAAAGTGATGAGGCCTCTAGCAACATTAATTTTACAAAAGGCGGAAGCATACACAACGTGCATACCAGTAGATCTTAAGCAGGGCTTTCAAAAGTGCTCATTTTACCGTGAACCGCCTTTAGGGTGGTGGAAACCGCCGTGATGTGGCAGGTTTATTGGGGTGGTCCCATTTCCTCCTCCGTCATATGTTCACCCCTGAATCATCTCAGCCAGTCGTTTTTTTGGCCGGAACGACGTGGTCTTGGGTGGGGCTTAACGTCTCGCCGACAACAAGGTCATTAGATACTGAGCAAGTTGCTCGGAGAAGCAGGAATTTGGGAACGAATCAGCCAGGGCCTGCAGGAAGGAGTGGTTTTAGGAAACCATACAAAAAAAAACCAGATCAGGATAATCGTACCGCGAATCGAAACCGTGTCCTCCCGAACG
Organism: Dryococelus australis; assembly: GCA_029891345.1. NCBI lineage: Eukaryota > Metazoa > Arthropoda > Insecta > Phasmatodea > Phasmatidae > Dryococelus > Dryococelus australis. The sequence goes on along the minus strand of CM056995.1, from coordinate 40,099,175 downwards.
CGGTTCCAGTGGATGCCCACCTGGCTCGGTTAGGAACCAAGTGTATTCCCTCGGGTAGGGTGAGTGAAGATATTTGGGCGGCTCTAAACAGCGAGGTATTGAGAGCCGATGAAGGCGATTGAAGTGAATATGAGCAGCGCCGGAAAGAAGGGGCGGGGGAAACTGGAGATCCCCGAGAAAACCCGCCGACCAACGGCATCGTACGGCACGATCCCCACTTGCGAAAGTCCGGTGACCCAGCCGGGGTTGAACCCGGTTCGCCATGGTGGTAAACACGTAGTCCTACATGTTCGAACTATTGTCGTGTTCCTAAAGAGCGCATATTTGACGTGAGGAGACCATAACTGAAACTAGGGGATGTAAAACAGGAGGTAGGAAGATGTTGAGTTCTCACTGCCGCCCAGAGGTCTGATTCCCTACAGGTAAAATTGTCGCTAGTCGCGTAATAAACAGATTCTCACATGGCAGTAGAGGAATGTGAACGACTGAAACCGCTGACTTGACTCTATAATGCAGTTGAAATGAAAATCGCCGAAACATTTTAAAATACAAAAACCAACACTCGAAGCACCGCCGTCATTTCTTAGCGATGCGATACATTGCAAGGCAACGGGCTTAGCAGTGAACTAAATCATGCTTAATACTATCTATAATACTGTTTTTCCCAATCGCAAAATTGTACAGGACACACATTCCAGGGCTAATTTAGAACTTCTAGTTAATCCACCTTTGGTATCGATTGTGAAGCGCGTCCGAAGCCCGAAATGACTGTAAGTTAGCGTCTGCAGAAGGCGATTCTTTAAAATTAAATAAAATAGGCTTTGACTTAAAATTAATATGTCAAGGTATAGAGACTACAAGCTCTCTCCTCCCTGAGGATGAACAGACTAATTGCCGACTCTCCGAATCAGCGCTGCTACAGGCAAGTCTGTTAAGGTGTCGGCTTTCTGTTTACACAGGAAAAGGGTAGAAGTACTTCGCTTCAGTAACCTTTTTTTTTTTTTTTTTTTACATTGGGGAAATAAGCTCGTCACAGCCCCCACTGTTCGACCGATTAGTGTTCCGCTCATCTTAGATTCTCAATACGATGAAAACGCATGCTTGTTATCCGGATGAAGATAGCTTTTCTTTGTACTAATGCTGGGATTAAGGATTTTCGCAACGGTTTTTAAGGCTAAAGATAAAGCTGATCACGGCGTAAACACCGAACGTGTCTTCTGAGAAGATATGTTACATTACTATAAATAAATAACAGAACTGCCTTAATACACAGGAAATATAAAAAACTATGTATTGAAGTACGTATAAGTTATACTTTTTTGTGGGTTCAGAATCAGGTGGTGGCAAGACTTTCTTTTAGTGTGTATATTTGTAAATATGTATAATATATACAGACACACACATTTTTCTGAAAAGTTGATGTTAAGAATATTTTTAAATTAAAAGCAGAACAGCCAAAATATTATAATAGGCTGCTGTGGGACATCATAGAAAGATAATGTAAAATAAAGAAACAAGTGCTGCAGAATACGCATTTTTATTAACATTGAAATATGAGTTAATTAATTAATTGTGCATGCTGCACGAAAAATTTGTTGTAAAGGCCAAAAAAAAAAAAAAGGCAACAAGTTAGTATAGTAATGTTTGTATAGTCCATTCACGGTTACATCAAACTTTTCTGAAGCCCTGCTAAAGTTCTACTTCTAGGATATACCTCCACCTCATGCAAACAAAGCTAAACTAAGTTGAGAAAACTACACCAAAGGGACAACGCACCGTATTCGTGCGCACTTATCTGCATAAAAACTGTTTGTTCCTATTTTCTCACTGTTTTATTCACATTAATTATAAATGAAATATTATAATTTATAAATAAAATATAAGTAAACATTCAATTAAACCCAAAATAAGATACTTTTATGTTAACAGTTGAATAAAACGCTTGTGGTACACGGCATATTTAAGAAAGAACATACATAACACGTCGCACATGGGGTGAATTTTTAAAAGTTTGGTTCAAAAAGTGTGAAGAAATCGCGAATAGACTATAAAACCTTTTCTTACTGCGCAGGCATAATCAAGCTGCATAAAACTCGCTGAGTGAGAGCGACCCAGTGTGAAGCAAGCCTTTAACCCGCGCGGCAGCTACACGATTGGTCGGTAGGGTCGCAATGGTCGAGGGGGAGAGAGGTGGTCGGCCTAGTCGTATCATAGGAGGGGAAGGGGGAAGCTACAGAGCATCCGACACGAATCAAAAAGTCAAGTAACACCAGGCCGCCATATGTTATTGGCCTCCACTGCTGGGTCGCCCGCTGCGATCAAAAATAGAACGCCCGGCCACTGGGCGTGTCAAACACTTTATTGGCAGACTCCCGATGTGGCGCGTGGTGTCCAGTTGGACCCGGAGGGGGAGGGGGTGAAGCGGCGTGTTACTCGCGCGAAGGCCACGCGGTTCGGAAGCTAGCATTGCTACCCCTCTCAACTCCCTCCCCGCTCCACGGATCGGGGGCTGCATCATTCGTGAGTGAATGAGGAGATTTGAGCGGCTCTCGACATCGAGGTCTTGGGTGCCGGTGAGGGTGACGTGAGGTGATCTTGGAGCAGCGCCGGAATGCACGGGCGGGGGAAATGGGACATCGTCGAGAAAACCCCCCCGACCGGCGGCATCTTCCGGCACGATTCCCACGTGCAAAAATCCGGGGCCACCTCGCCTAGGTGGGAGGCAAATAGTCTAACCACTACACCACCGCGGCCCCTGCACTATTCGTGAAACACTATCCATCTCTCCATCCGTAACGTCCATCGGGACGATACTCTCCATCGCCAGTCGAAGAAGATATTTTCTGCGTGCGTTGGAGGCTACGTGTGAAAATAGTCACGCACTTGGGATGCTAGAAGACGATGCTTCAACCTGTGTGAAACACGTCCAAATGTTTACGCAGGTTCGCGTCAGCATTTCTCGTGACGGGAAACCCGTGTCCCATAAGAGTGTGTTGAACGGCCACACTGTGACGACAAGATCGCCGACACATTACCTTCGAGGCTCAAAGTTCTGGTTTACAATCCCGAATATGCCAAAAATGTCAATTTTTTAATGGTTGTATGATAACATTCGACTATAGAATACTTCAAAATACAGATGCGAAACAGCCGTTTATACCACGAACTCCAGCCGGACACGTCAACGAAATGGCGTCACTAGCCAATCAACTCCTGGTGCCTCAATTAACAGCGAGCCAGCAGCCCCAGCCAATGGGGGATCTTTTGCAGCACACATTGGCCAATCAGACAAAAGGCCCGTCTCGAAGCCAATCAGCGAATGTGTACACCAACATCAAAGGAAACGACATGAATTTTTACAGTGGAGAGAGTGTGAAAGGGTTAGGTGGTAGCTTGTTACAGGCTGTTCGCGATTAACCGGGCAATTTTGAAAGCCAATTGTATTCACATTGTCTATCTTTACGTCATAGGCCTGATAGCCTTGTTCATGCGTCGGTCCACTGGAACTGTAACATTTTTGGAAAGGTAGGCCGAAATATTTTACAAATTTACTAATTCTTACACTGGCATGCATTGAAAGAGAGAAAGGAAAATAAATTATTCCTGCATTCACAAGTGTTTGCCTTACAGTATTAATTCAACGTTAATCCTTTCAGCTTTTATGATGCGTGCTGTACTTAAGTCGACACAACACTTGTTTCGTTGTCACAGGCAATGAGCTGTAGGTTATATGTTCGACTACAGTTTTATGAACGAATCACGACCTATACCAGTAAGACGGTCTGCGAATAATTTACCAACAGTGCAGTAGAAACCAAATATTAACTACACGTGCGTAATGTACAATATTAAATAAACTAGGTAGAATGGATTAAGATATAGAAATAATTTCTCTCCGTCATTACCAACTTTACTGGGCGAATGTTATCGGTGTGCCGGTTAAAATATGCGCAGGTAGGGACAGTGGCATTTTTCAATATTTGACTTTAAAAATGCTCGATTTGTTGTGAACAACCTAAAATGTACTTACTCAATTTAAAAAGAAAGAAAATTCTTGGGGATATAAAAATTGTAGCTCTACACCCCCCCCCCCTTTTTTTTTTCACCTAAAGTCTGCACCTCGGCTCAAAGAAAACTTAGATCGAAGAAATCATAAATGAAGAGTTCGTTTTAGTACGTTCGGAAATTTCAGTGAACAAAAACAATTTTCTTTTAGTGAAGATATCTCTTCACACTTCAAATTTAATATTCCATAAAACAAATGTGCTTCAGTAATTCAAACGTTTGATAATAAGCATTTGATTTGTTTACCTCAAAGTTTGATTGTTTTAAGAACTTATTTCTGTCATTAGTGATCCTACTTAAAGGGAATAGATCACCTATTCTAAAATATAAACTGAAAGACACATGTACCCGTCTTATTTACGCTATTGTCTCCTTTTGCCCCATTTCACGTTACTTGCAATGGTGGTGGTGTGTGTGTTATATATATATATATATATATATATATATATATATATATATATATATATATATATGTGTGTGTGTGTGTGTGTGTGTGTGTGTATGTGTGTGTGTGTGTGTGTGTGGGTGGTGTTGTGGGTGGGGGGATTTCACTGGAAAAACCTGCTTTGAAAAGTATATATATATATATATATATATATATATTATATATATATATATATATATATATATATGGGATTTCACTGGAAAAACCTGCTTTGAAAGAGTTATGCATGTGACTTAATTTCACCATCACTGCAATACCCTAATTTCAGACAAACCTGAAATTTTGTTCTTCAGTAAATAACTCAGAAAGGAGGACGAAAACTCATGAAGATATTAGAGTAAAATAGATAACGCAGTTAAAGTATTTAGTATCATCTCGTTCTTAAGGGCGTTGATGACGAAAAAATTTGTTATTTTATATTTGTACCGCATATTGCCCAACTTGTGTACATTATCTCGAACAACCTTTTCCTCGAATATTATTTTTATATCGCATGTTTTCTGAAAAATGACATATCAAAGTAAAAGTATTTTACTGTTTTTGTAATGTATAATTAAAATACACCAAACTATTTGCATAACACTTTAAAAGTGCGAACTGAAATATCTTATCTTAATTAATTTTAAGGTATGTTTAGCAAAGGTTATTTAGCAGAAAATTAGGGGTAGCCACAAATGAAAAATACGCGGCTCCTTAGTTTCAGCAATTTTTTAAAATAGCAAAAACATCTCCTTGTACAAATTTGCAGGCGTCTTGAAGTTGGCATCTTCTTTAGTGTGAATTATGTCATTTCTGAAAGCAAAATAGTTTTCATTACTTGTGCATTTCTAAAAGAGTAAAATTGTGATTTTGATATGTATTTATGCAAAAACTATGCACTTAATTTTTTTTTTCGACGAAAGAGTAATTACGGATAATGTTTACAAGTTGAAGAGTATGCGGTACATATAAAAATAACATATTTTTTCGTAACCAACGCTCGTATTACCTTGACTGGATACCAGTTACATGTAGAATCCTATATACTAAAATGTATTACGTATTAATTAAATACAAATAATTGAAAAGAATAACAAAATAATCCATTTAGAACAAAATTATAAAATGTCAAATATAGACATATTTTTGGCAAAACTTTAATAAATAACCACCCCCCCCCCCCCGTATGTTATTATACTCCGTTGTGCAAGGTGAGCGGATATAGGACATACTTACAAACAAAATAGACCTAACTGTACGTCTGAAGGGCGATTAATCCTCCACATTTAGAGTGTATCAATTTTCGTCACAGATTCTATTTTATAAGTCGCACGGAAATATAATTTTAGGTCGGCAGAGCATAAATAATAGCTTCCTAAAATTTTTTGGAATTGTTAAAAATTGGCTGCCCACAAATTACAGGAAATATCCTTTGTTAATATATAAAAGCAAATAATATTTGTCATATTATATACCTTTATTCCAAATGTTAAAAATTAATCTGCACCTTACCGTCTACAAATTTCGTAAGGCTGATCAGTTAAGATCGATAGCTGCGGAGAGAAGCATCACTCACGTGTGCTTCCTTCAAGATTTTCTGCCACGGAAAAAAACAAAATGCTTTCAGAAACAGAGCAAAAACGATACGGTTGGAACCCAAGTGTAACATTTTGCACTGCACGTCCTCATAAAAAAATATTTGTCTGGTAGATGTTTATTATTTTGTTGCTGCAGCCAACTCGAAAAGTTTAGTATTGATAGCCGTCATCGTCCAGTTACAGTCACGCGAAATTTTCACTTTCATATGCGACGCCAAAAAAAAAAAACAGCTGACTGCGGAGGAACACAAAGTTTACGTTTCCGCGAATCGTCAGACGGGAATCAGGTAGGTAGGTCTACGTCAACAAACATCTGCAGCAAGCGGGTAAAGGGGTGGAACATTGATGGGAGGGGGAGTGAGGAGGGAACTTTGTTGGAGCAGTTCCCATCGTCAGGAAATATGCCAAACAGTTTTTATTGGCCGGAATCACAGCCAGCATCTGGCTGCGCTACGGTCGCTCGAATTTATCGTTTTAAATAAAAGAAATACGTCCGCCCAGCAGCGGCCCAGTACGAGAAAGAGAGGAATAGAAAGAGAGAGAAACACGGCATGGACTCGAGCGGACAAGACAAGGAAAGAGCACAGGAGTGATGAAAAGAAAAACGAGAGGGGAAAAAGAGACGGTGTTATCAAGACCACCCGTTTGATTTATCCCTCTCCCCGTGGTCTTCTCCGCGAGAAGCGAACTACGTTTTTAGAACAAAACCTGCGAAATCAGAATTCGGCCAGGGAATACGGATGGGCAAGGTGGTGTGAGGCACGAATGCAATGTCTGCGGGGGTTAGGAAAGCGGTAAAAGGGGTGGGTGATTTACAGACGAGACCTCCCCTGAGTCCAGTACTTTCTTTTTTAATTCGCGAACTGCAGTTGCCAACAAACAAAATAATTATTTCCCAGACCGGCCCGAAGAAAACTATACGGGATTGTGTGTTGGTAAACGTAACTGGATTACACACGACGATATAAAAACGGTAAATTTTTCTCTTTCCCCTTTTTGACGTTCGATGAAGAGTTGTGGCAAACCGAAGGATGTTTGTTCTTCTCTTTCAGAGGAACCTGTTGAATGTGAAGGCCAATTTATTTGTTACTCCCGGTGTGGGTTCGAAGGGAATCACTGATTCGTACTGCAAAAGTAAAAAGGCTATTAATTGGACATTATAAAATAATAAATGATTTCGCCTACATATCGGGTTAACACACTCCCTTGCAATACTGCACAAAAAGTTACACGCTTCTTTTAGGCGCTCAACCGAAATAATTTTAAACAGTTCTTGAGAATAACTGTCAACACTTACGTCAGCAAACGGGCGAACACTAAAAAGTGACTACCTAATACTGTTCCAAATTGCGATAATTCTTGAACTAACAATTAATTGCCCATGTGGACTAACACAAGGAAATAACAGGAAATACACAATGTCTATAAACGCAGAAATATAATGAGTAATAAAATAAACTAACTTTAACATAGAATTTCACTCCCGCTGCATTAGGAAAAAAATAATTAAAAACATAGTTTTCTCCCACGGTTTTAAACAAAAATAAAGGCGAAATTCAGTTAAGTAGCGCGTATAGTATGTCAGTTATAGCCGTTCTTACGATACCGTCCTCAGCCTCAACGTAACTGTCGGCGAGGCAGGCTGGACAGTGTGGAGTCGTGGTTCTGGTCGCAAAAATTGATGTTTGGAAACACCTAGCAGTGTTATGTGACGTCGATAAGCTAATGTCTAGGAAGCGAAGATTGCATATTGTATCAGTCACTCTGGGAAATGGTCGAGACGGTGTATACAACCACCGGATTTTCTAAACTGCGGCGCCCTATTACGCTCGAACACTCGGGGTTTTCTACGACAAAATAATAATAAATGTAATTATAAAGATACGGCCTTAGACTCACCCACACGAGTGAATTTGCGGGTATAGTGTGGTAGTCCTTGATCACAACTTGTCACTCTCTTGAGGTAGATCTATAGTTGTATATATCAGGATCTTTTCCAGATGGATACATTTTGAGGTTCCAGTAGTCGTGCGATTTTATTATTCCCCTCAGGTATAAAATATTTACCAAAGTGCGAGCTCAATCGCTCAAACCACGTACGAGGCAACAAGCCTTAACTCAGCATTTAATTATAATTTTTTTTTAATTTAACTGCTTGAGCCAAATAACACACTTGGCATACGGTAATACACTTCGTATCTAAGGATACCATGTATCGACTATGAAGCACCTTTCAGAGCAATGGCAAATCGTGAATATTTTACACGTAAGATAATAGCGGTAGCTTGCAAGAGACGAGGAAATAGATTGACAGTTACATGCAGGGCGGGATATGTGATCTTCGCGAGAAAAAAAAAATTGCAAGCAAACTAAATTTTAATACCCACACAGCAAAATTACTTTGTGGCGACTATAAAATATTTTGTTGATATTCACCCTAGAAAACATTTTTGTGGTAAACACAAAAATTTTTGTAGCCACCACAAACTACATTACATTTTAGTGGTCACAAAATGTTAGCGGTGACAACGAAAAAATTTTGTGGTCACAACAATAAAGTTTGGTAGGGTGAATATAAACCAAATATTTATGGCCGCCACAAAGTATTTTTTACAGTGTACAGGAATTCATCCAAATTTCATTTGGTAGGCCTATTGGCCGCATGTCTTTGTAAGAAGATAGTTTTCTATAAATGTTCAAGGTAACGTGATAACTTTTAAAAGCCCTGCGTAAGATCTACTTCTATACACACTATGTATTCTTCCGCCACATGTAAAATTAACATTGCCATGAGCCTGATAATTTTATTCATGCGTCGGTCTAGTGGGCAAGTGAAAATATTACGAACGTAAAAATAGTTCACAATAAATTATAATTCTTACACTTCTGTGAATTAAAAAAAAAACAGAAAGCAAACGAAATAATTTCAGTATTCACAATTGTTTACCTTACATTTTTTATTCAACGTTAGGTCACGGAACTACCTTCTGTCCGTCGTTGCCAACTTTACTGGATGCACGACAGTCATGGTTTCCAATAAAATGTTGATTTTATTTAATTAATTTAATATTGTTTCCTACAATTACGATGAGACGGTGCCTCCAGGGGCCGCGGTGGTGTAGCGGTCAGACTACTCGTCTCCCACCTCATTCCGGCGCTGCTCCACGCTCACATCGCTTTCACTCCTGTTAAGAACCACCATAATCTCTCCACGGTGCCTCCCTCTAGCGCCACCAATCGAATTGTCTAGAACTGCAGCAGCGCGATGGATGGGATGACCCCCCCCCCCCCTTCGCAAAAAAAAAATAGAGATCCGCTCCTGTCTCCAGTGCTGAAATATTGTGATTCGCTATCAGGCAGCTATAAAGCGTAACAATTAAAAACATCCAGCTCACAGGAAGATCACCGGGTGCTGAAACCTTGTTGAGAACAGAGAAGAACACATTAAAATGGCACCAGAACCCAGCTGAAAGCCATAACTGGTCTTAGTAACTGGAATTTAAAATAAATTTAGGAAAATAGTCGAAGCATAAAATTTGTCGCGTTATAAAAATCAAAAACAAGTTAAATTTTAAAATTACAGAGGCTTAAAATTATATTTTGTTATGATCGAAAAGAAAAAAGTTAAGCTATAATTTTAAAAAGTCAAAAGTTAAAATTCTTCGGCCTCCACCCTTGAACCTTCACCCCGCTATCCTCTCCGTGAGGTGTCCGTCGTGTGTTTGATGTTTGTGACTGTGTTGTGATGGAGTCAGTGTTATGATGTTTGTGTAGGTGTTGTTCCTCTAATTTATTTGTTCTTGTGTCTAACTGTAACATTGATGTCTTGCTGAGTACACTGCCGGCCAAATGTAACCTCTTTGTAAAAAAAAAAAACAGTACACGGCCATGCAGAATCACTGGTTTCTAGGTTATTCAGTTGTTTAAGGCCGCATACTTCGAAACTACTACCATACATCTCTGGCAATATAGCCTACATATACTCTGTAGAACAAACATAAATTCTGAACTTATGTTGAGTAATTATGACGATATTAGTACAGCGACATTTTTAAATTATCAGTATCACCTTGCCGTTTTATAATTACAAGGTGATGGGTGGATAAAATTTGGCGACTACATTTGAAAGCATTTGTAAAATGTGTATGTGCTACTGTTGCAAATATTATTTGATTAATAGAAAATATAGTTTTGGCACGTAAATGGAAAATTCAGTGTCGCGGGTAAGATCGAGCATGAAAATGACCGCTCTTAGTTCTCGCTTATTAGAGTCACATCATTGTTATAGGCTGTCCGCGGTAAAGTGGACACTTTTAAGGACCTGGTTACTTTTTTCTTTCAGCTATTTTTTAACCTTTAACCACCTTTTTTTAAATAAATACTGCCATGTAAATAATAAACACAGTATGTGCATTCCACTGCCCTCGGAAGTAAATGTCTAAGGCTAAAATGAAATATAGGGGAACGTGGGGCATAATAGGGTATGCAGTTCAAACGGGGTACCGAAATATCTAGACAGATAAGTGCTGCAATCTATCGGACCGGCCGTAAACTTCTTCTCCTGTGGAGGTAGGACACGCGAGGCTGGGCCAGCCATCTTGAAGACTGTTCACGACCTTGTAGGTTGGTAAGTTGTTAACGAACTATTGAATCACAATACTCTCGGTGACTTCAAGTTAATGTAAGTACTTATTATTATTATATTTCTTCTTCACATTTACTGCGTATTAAAAGTAAACATCTGAGAGTAGTGTACCAGTGCTTTGTTATTTTTCCCTTCATTTCCTGAGATTGTGTGCTCCTTTGTCCGAAAACACGGTTAGTGGGGCATAATGGGGTGGGGCACGATGGGGTAGTACCCCGTTATGTCCCATTTTCCCATTCTTCCCCACGTTCCTCCCCGTTTCGCCCCATCTACAATTAATACTACATTGCATCCTGCAAATATTAAAGGCCTGTGAGGTAATAACGAACCAAATATATCAACCAAATATATATGCATAAAGAGGAGCAGTTTGTTTTAACGAACTCTCATACGATCGTGTTAAGGGGGAGTGCTGCAATCAAAAAACCAATCCCTTTCCTCCAAAGTTTAAGTGCTTGCAATAAAATTCTAGATTTGCTATTGTTAAGTCATAGCACAAAGCTTAATATATTTTTTAATATATTAGTGCCATACTGCTATTATTTTCGTAATTAGAGTATACAAAAACATTTGAATTGAATAAACTTGAATAACTATGGAAATATACCATAAGCCATTACCTTTACTGCCAAATTTTTACATTTAAACTGCAAATAGTTACAATGACAACAAATGACTTTTTAGCTCTTAGATATAACACTTACCCTTTTTTTACAACATATTATTTTTAATTATTAACTTAGTTAAATGTGAAGGCAAGAGATTTGGGCGGCTCTTAACAACGAGGTCTTCAGAGTCGATGAGGGTGATTGAGGCGAGTATGGAGCAGCGCCGGAATGAAAGGGCGGGAGAAATGGGATATCCCCGAGAAAACCCGCCGACCAGCGGCATCGTCCAGCCCGATTCCCACATGCGATAATCTGGAGTGGCCCGGGCCGGGGATCGAACCCGGTTCGTCTTGGTGGGAGGCGAGCAGGCTAACCGCTCAGCCACCGCGGACCAACTTCGCTTTATAAAACGACGTAATGTATACGAACGATGACGATGGAACTTCACCCTCCCCCCCCCCCCACCGCGACCGGCACGGCAGGTTGTGAAACAAGTTAACAACATCCCAGCAGGTTGAACTCCCTCTCCAACGCGCTGCGTCCAATGGGAGCTTGTATCTCATGGCAACAGGTGCACCCTCACCTTCCAACCCGCACGAGGGAAGACTCCCCAGGCGGCGGGGCAAACGAGCCAATCAAAAGAGGACAGGTGAGAGGGGAACCCTACCACGCCGGTCGAACACAGGTTATTGGCCGCTACACCTGCCCTGGCTTTTCACCCGGGGCATTGCAAGTCAATCAGGGGCGCAGCATCGTCTTGGACCGGGTCCCAACTGCCATTTTTGTAATAAATTTAGTATGGTTCAACTCGAACTATGTTGATATAGGCTGTTCACGATAAACTGAACACTTTTGAAAGCCCTGTTTAACCGGTTCGAACCCGAATTAATTTACGAGTTCAAGTGTTGCAATGGTGATATGTTATGATATGGTGCGCTGTACTTGTGTCGAGTGTGATTCTCACATCGAATGACACACGAGCTGCGTGTTTGGTGTTATCAGAACTGACCATTCACAAACGAACGCAGCAAAAACTTTGGCAAGTCGTATTACTCACAAGGACGATGCTCGGAACACCAAGCACTGATACCTTCCTGTGTACAGTGCAGGCCATAAATCTTCTTCATTTGCAGCATGTGCCTCCATCGTGGACACGAGCACTGAAAGGGTTAAGATTTACTTGCACGCACAATGTGTATGCTTCCGTCCACAGACGTGTTCACTTTATTCATGCGACGGTCAAGTGGAACTAAGAAATTATCATAAAAATTAAATGATTTAAAATTCTGCTAATTCTGAAAACTTATAAAGAAAGTAAAATAAATAATTTCAGTGTTACCAAATGTTTACCTAACACCATTCATTCGAATTTAAGACATGGAACTACTTTCATGCCGTCGTTACCAGTTTTACTCGGCGTTTTGGAAAAAAACTAGGAGGCAACAGGGATATACACTGAGAAACAAAGGTTTATGAACTAAACAAAGTTTGTTTGGCGCAACTAAATTAGTTGTTTGTATTGCGGCAATGAAATATTTTGTTGTTTTTATTCGGTTGCCCCAAACAAATATTTGGTTGGTGCGATTAAAGATTTGTTTAGCTCTAAGTACAAGAAACAGTTTCGGTTTATGTAAAAAATGAATTGGAAGCCCGACCGAGATACAAACCTATATCGTTTCCACTAGCGATGGGATGATCACTTGTGAAATAATCGATTATTCGATTATTTAATTATAATAGATGCATCTATTATTTTTAAACAATTCGATTATTCACGATTTTCAACTGTTTATACTTAAACAAAACAAAACATTGCAAATGCCTACATGTTTCACATTAAAAAATAAAAATAAAATATATTTCTACAGTCGTACTCCAACGACGTATATTGTATTTTTTAAGGTTTTATTTCGCACAGCTGCGCATAGGAAGGCTGAATACGACAGTATTTAACTGCAATATGCTTCAAGTCACCTGATATTAATAAGGTGGGGGAAATTTGTGAAAATTATATAAGGAAGGAGTCAACATGGCGAAAAAGCAGTGGTTACGTTGATGCTACGAATAAACGCAACTACCAACAACTAATTCCTAGAGTAAACGCCTCTAGCCATATTGATAACGTACTGTACCAATATACATATTTCACACGTCAAAATTATCTGCTCTGTAGAAAAAAACACGATATCGACGCTAAAGAGGGAATATTACAAATTTCTAACATATGTACTGTATTACGCTTGCGCCACTTTGATCAGTGCTAAAACTGACATCCTTAATATATTTTTCAATGCTGAGGTCTGTTAATCTGTTACTCAAATCTGAAACCATGTTTTGCAGGACACTGTGAAGTACCTCCAAACTAGTGACATACGTTCAAATAACGATAACTCAACCTTCCGTAAAGAACGAGTCGCTCGAGAAAACGCAGCGCAATAAATAAGGGCGAGAATAGCACGTCGGCTAAAGCATTTCATTATAACGCAACTCCTTACCGACCTATGTCTGTTTCCTTTGTGATGTCAAACAACACTTAATTATTCCGATATTTCGCGGCGTTGCCGAGGCGACAACGAAAAACGCGAATAGCTTACGGTTTGGGCAATAAAACGAACGGCCTCCTTAAAAGACGGCGGGGGACAAGGAATGCTACAAAAAGGTCCCGCTTGAAATCTATACAGGCGATTTGTCTCCCGCTTCAACAACTGCTCGTTCCTTTATTTGTTCCGTGCGCGCGCGCGCCGGAGGAATGGAGTAGGTGATGGCAGCGGGTCGGAATCGCCGCGGGGGAAAATCTGCCGGCTAATGAAACGTCGGGTCCACGAGGTTATTTTATTTTTTCGCAGTTGGCAGCTCCCGCCTTTTCCCCTCTCCGACCCCCGACGTTCCTCACTGCCACCTATTCCGCCTTCCCCCCCCCCCCCCTGAGGCTCTGGCACTTGTCAAGAGGCGCGAAGTCGATTCCCGCCATCTCCCCTGCTGGGAGATGCACGCGCGGTGAGAACTGAACGAGATATACAGACAAGCAGAGTGTGGCGGAGTTGGGAAGGAGGGGAAGAACTATTTATTGCTTCCCAAATAATCTTCCACTCCCCCACCTCCCCTAATATTACAGCGCCTGTAGAGACGGTATCAAAGGAAAGTCGACAGGCGTCTGGCGATACGTTGGTGAAAGGTAAGAATACATGGAAGCCATATTTGAGTTCCCTTTTCATACAAGTATAAGAGTTTTTTTATTCAAGTTTGAAAAAAAAAGATAAGGCTATATCGAGGTACGATATTCAGCATATTAATTTTTTTTGGGAGTTGGAAGTATTGCTTTAATTACTTTCAATTATTGAAAAAATTACTGCCTCATGCAAACTAAGCTTAACTAAGTCTGTAAAATTACACCAGAGGATAACGCACCGCATTTATGCGCACTCACTTGTAAACATATTTCGCATGAGAACGACTACTTTTTAGACGTTACCAACACATGTTTTCTCACTGTTTAAAATTCATATTAATTATACATAAAATATTATTATTTTTAGAGAGAATATAAATAACACTTCAGTTTAACCAGAAAACATGTTACTTTTATGAACATAAGTATAAAACGCTTGTGATACAGGATATATTTAGGAAATAACTAAATCCTTCATAGATGGGGTGATTTTCCAAAGGTTTGATTCAAAAAGTTTGAAGAAGCCGCGAATAGACTATAGTTACAATCTTTATAAAAGCTGTTCACGATAAAATGTGCACCTTAGAAATGAACCTTCAAGAAAGTCACTTCCCCTGCATGCATATATATATATATATATATATATATATATATATATATATTATATATATTATATATATATTAATGGGCGCACTAAGTGAGACTCGCCCAGTAAAGTTTGTGTCGATGGATGGAAAGTAGTTCCATATTTTAATGTCAAATAAATGGGGTTAGGTAGCCCTTTTGTGATAAATTAAAATTATTTATTTAGCTTTTTTTTTAATGCATCTAAATGTAAAAATGAGCAGATTTGTAAAGTATTTACTTTCTTAATGATTTCACAGTTTTCTATTATTGACGCATGAATAAAGCGATGAGGTCCATGGCAATGTTAATTTTACATAAGGCGGAAGAATACACTATGTGTATACAAGTAGATCTTAAGCAGGGCTTTCAAAAGTGCTCATTTTACCGTGAACAGCCTATACCAAAACCTGCAGGTTCTTCCATGTCTTAGGCACAAAGTAAATAATTACATAGAGAAGAAGTGGCATGGCGGCTATTTTGACGAGGGCTTCTTTGATTGGCTACGCAAAGCTCTGGAGACGAGTCTTGTGTCTGAATGGCCACTGCACGCTGCAAAAAGTTCCCTATTGGCTGGGCTGTCAGCGGGCAAGTACGTCGCCTGCAGCTTATTGGCGATCGGCGTTCAAACATGGTGCTGGTCAGTGACGCCATTTTGCTAGTGTGTACGGCTCTAGTACTTTGTAGAAGCGAAGGAGCAATACGGGCGACACTAACATGCGTCTCTAGCGCCTCTTCGCTCCTACGCGCAAGGCGTGCAGTGAGTGAAGATATTTGGGTGGCTCTTAACTGCGACGTCTTCAGAGCCGATAGGGTGATTAAAGCGAGTATGGAGCAGCGCCGGAATGAAAGGGCGAGGGTAACCGGAGACTCCCGAGAAAACCCGCCGACCAGCGGCATCATCCGGCACGATTCCCACATGCGAAAATCCGGGAGTAGTCCGGCCGGGGATTCAAACCTGTTCGCCATGGTGGGAGGCGAGCAGGCTAACCGCTCGGCCACCGCGGCGCCAAGGCGTGCAGTGTTTCCGTCGTGACGCTGTACTGTGAAAATTAGATCTGTTACAGTGGGACTTGCACACGATGAACACCCACAGATTAAAATACGCGCGTATAGTAGTACTTTTCTCTTACCGCTTAAGGAAACTTCAGAGGCAAGCTTAAAAACGCGATATTGGACCATTTTTAAGATTTTTTCCCTCCATTATTACACTTATTGTGATAAAAATAAAAAGATAAACACATAGTTAATAGTTTCTTTTTTCCTTTCCTTTCCTGTTCTGGCAAAAAGTCGTATTTCCAAAACTTCTATTTACTAAGATACGCGTATTCGCGCAAACAACGATTTCACAGTAAATGTTTCAGAGTCCTTGTAAGTACTCTGTGCAATAGAGATGTGTTATAGTTTTCACTCTAAACTCCACGGTGGCGGATGCCGCGGTGATGCAGTGCTCAGATTACTCGCCTCCCACCAAGGCGAACCGGGTTCGCTTCCCGGCGGAGTCGCTCCTGGATCTTAGCAAGTGGGAATCATGCCGGACGATGCCGCTGATCGGCGGGTTTTCTCTTGGATCTCCTGGTTCCCCCGCCCTTGCATTCCGGCGCTGCTCCAAACTCACCTCGTTTCACACTCATCGGTTCTCAAGACCTCGATGTTAAGAGCCGCCCAAATCGCTGAACTTCATCTCGCGGACGCTCCCAAGAAAATAGGTGATTGTGAGATAGGGATGTCGGAAAAATATCGATATATCGAAATGGCGATATTTTTCCAACGATACATCGATATATATCACCGATATTATTCGACGCTATTTTTTCGATATCAATATTTTTCTGCGATATATATATCGGCGATATTTTTTTAACACTTTTAAACCTAAAAGGGCAATGCCCTAAAAAAAAAAAATTAAACAGGATTCATATCCAACACACATCATACGCACATTTCTGTGAAGGAAAGAGCTTTTTTGTCTACAATTCCTGATAAGTACTGGCTTGTGTAAATATTCTGAAAAACATATCGTTTCCTTAATCTTTTTAACCAGTACTAAGTTATATCTGTTTACAAAAATATTGTTTTTTTTTTTTTTTTAATAACATGTTCCATGTAAATGAACAATTAATACAAGTTGGGGTTTACTTGTTTCATTTGGTGTAAAATTAAGTTTGTTTAATCTTAAGTCTGTTGTAATTCGAGATGAAGGTTTTATTGGATTATCATACATACTGTGAATGTAATTTAATTTGTAGTGATAATGTATTACAAGGACAAAATTATTAATAAGAAAAAATATTTTTTAAATTAATTTTTTTGTATAAATTACAAAAATATCCAAGATATCTGTTACAATAAATATATTCGACCTTACTAAAAATTTGGTTTAGTTAATGCCTATAATACATTACTTTATAAATTGGTAGACTGTTTGAAGTTTTCTTTGATCAAATGTACTTTCATTAAGTTTACTTGTGAAGTTGGCAAGAGAGAATAATAAGTTTATTGATTATTTTAGACATGTGACTAACTGAACTGCAAACAAATTATAATTGTTATATACCAATTAAATTATATTAAACACACTAAAAGAGCCTTATTTTATTTAAAAATAATCATTTAGAACAGTAATTGTAATAAAAATTTTAATTATTCAAGCTGGTTTTAGATGTACCCCTTCATTTTTGGGGGAAAAAAACTTTAAAAATCCACCGATATATGTATATATTTTTTCCCAATATATAAAAAACCGATAGTAATATATTAAAAATTATATCGTTTTGTCATATATCGATATATTTTTTCGATATCAACATCCCTACTGCGAGAGGGATTTCACAACGTTCGGGATGCTTACGAAATGCCTCTCATCTTTCTGCACAGTCGTGCTTCGCGACAACGGTCAAGCGAGGAGAACATCGTGTTTGTGGAACTTGGACGGACTATCCGTGCCATAAGCACGTTCCACGTTGACACAGAAGGTCGAACTAGTCACGAACGTGGCCACGTAACAAAGCTGGTCAAACGCTCAAGCTTTTCCGTGTACGTGAACCTGTGTGATCACTTTATTCCAGGAAATTTGAATACTAAACTTTTGTGGTTATTAACGCGTAGATACATTAAGTGATCAAATACTTTACTTGCATGCCCGTAGTAATTAAGAATAACTACAAAGCTGAAACACGCCAAGAAAGATACATGGTCGTAGGAACCAAATTTATGTACCCGTCTATGTCGTAAAAAAATTGTAGGTACTCAGGAAATTTTACAATTTTCTTCACCCTTAGCTAAGTGCCCACTGGCTGTTTTCCCTGCGAAAAGCCAGTTGTATCCTTGTTGAGGTAATGCTGATTCATTCCTTGTTTACTTACAGGTTTGCTAACGTAACAGAGTCCTCCAAGGCATGTAGGCTATATAGTCTATTCGCGGTTTCTTCACACTTTTCGAATCAAACCGTTGAAAAAACACACTACGTGTGACTTGTTTGATTGTTTCCTAAATGTGCCATGTACCACTAACATAAAATCTTCACTTTTGGTTAAATTTGACTTTTACTTATATGTTACCTATCAATTAAAATATTTCATTTATGAAATACTAATAAAAACAGAGATAAAAGAGGTGTGTTGGTAATGCCTATAGTACGATACTATTCTTATGAAAAAATATTATCCTACTGAATGCACAAGAATGAGATGAGTTGTCCCTTTGCTGTAATTTGCTAGCCTTAGCTAAGCTATGCTTGCAGGAGGCGGAGGCATATTTTGGAAATACAACTTAAGCAGGGCTTTAGAAAATTTGGAAGTATCTTTGAATGGACTTAAAAAACTGATCAATAGGCCTATAAACGTTTTCGGTTCAGAAATAAGAACACCTGTTTTGCGCGAAAAGTTTCCACGACTAGCTGCATTTCAGAACACTATGACGCAGATACAATTTCGTGATTGGATGATTTTTAATTATTACATGTCGCAGGTGTTTGCTCGAAGTTCCCGGATCGCTACTAAAAGTAGAAATAGGAAAATTTCAGGGGTTGATTTTAAAGACAACCTGAACCGTTATTATTGGGGCAGCAACTAGTTTGGTTGTAAGTGTCATCTAAATATTGTTAACCCGTTAGGTCCCAAGTTAATTTACAATATCAAGTGTTGCAATCGTGAAATATTTTGGTGTTGCTTTCCCTTGTGACAAGCATTCTTCTCACAGCCAGCGGACAACGTGCTGCTTGTTCGGTGTTATCAGCAATAACTACAGACATCCAAAATTCGCGTTATTACTGGGCATCAGGCTAAACTTCACAGTACTGTGTGTACTGGAGCAGGCGTCGTTTACTCCACTGGCTGCTGCATAGATGTGAAACCACTCCCTTTATGACTGAACTGCACGTGATTGGGGCACAGAATTGTGAAGTGTTCGTTCATTGGCGCAGTCTTACCCAGGTAGTGTTAGATAAAGCATGGTCCAATGATAAACGTATTGCAAAGGTGCATGTGTTTAAAGTTCAACGTGTCCCCAAATAATATCGCTAATTTTGCTGGTCTCTGCACTCTAATAAATTATTCGAAAATTTACCATGCCAGTACATACGCTTGGTGAGAAAGCAGAAATGGTAATTTTTTCCCCTATATAGTCGTTGTAGCGTTCCTACATTTGCTCAGGAAACAGTCAAATGCACAGGGAAGTTCCCAACTTTGTATAGTAGCGATGCTAAATTTTCCTATATTTGCAGTTTGATGTGTGGTATTATTTATTACCATACATTGTATAAGTTAAAAACTTCCATCACAGTTTAGGAAGTTTACCATACATTTTTTTACAGTGCAGCAATAACCATTCAGAAGCGAGGGGTTCAGGAGCTACGGCAAATCAGATTACTCACAAACAAGCAAGACGCCCAAGATAATGAGCATCGACCCCTTGCTGTGTGCTGTAGTACCGCCCATGCATATTCATTAGCAACATGTCCATGATCGTGGAAATGGGGACTGAATGGGTTAACGTAGATACAGGCTATTCACGGTAAACTCAGCACTTTTGAATGCCCTGCCTAAGATCTACTTCTCTACCCATGTTGTATCCTTCCATCATTAGCAAAATTTGCATTGCATTGACCCTCTCACTTTATTCACGCGCCAGTCAAGTTACATATGTGGGATTGTTAAGAATATACATAGGATGTAAACAATACGCCAATTTTTACTCTAATATGCGTTAAACTGACAGGAAATATTGAAATAAATTCAGTGGCCACAAACGTAAAAGTTACGCTTTGAATACGATGTTGAGATATTGGACTGCTTCTCGTATTTCGTTACCAACTTAACGGCGTGTCCGTTAAAATACACGGTGCGAGAGACAGAAATTTTTTTTTCACAGGATGATTTCAAAAGCGTTTGGTTTACTGTGAAACATATATTGTAACCAAGGAAAGTTTTTCTGCGGTGTTGTCTGGTTTGGCGGTTCTTTTAATGCAGACGTACCCAATGTCTGCGTAATACGAAGCTCTGGAAGAGGGCCTTTTGTCTTAGGCCCGTTCTACAATAACGGATACGTAAGAAAACGAAGTCGGAAAGCAATCGGAACAAGCCGACGACTCGGCATGAATTTTTGCCATTCTACACTATGAATAGGGGCAGGGATATTTCGCGAAAAGATTTCGAGACAAGATACAGTTGTAAACACTGTAAAGTCGCCCAGCGTTTTTAATTGGCTGAAACATGTTCTGGTCCGTGTCATCTGTTTGCGCACAAATCAGGAAGGTTCGGTGTCTAAGTTAAGGAATCCTACGTGGCTCGGTCAGATGAGTACACAACACGAGCGACCAGTGGAGGTATGACAACATCTGAGATGTATACATGGTATTGAAGTCTACTGCGTGTTCCGATTATTTCGCGAAAAATCACTGGCCCTAAATATGAAAGAAACGTACAGTCTTGCAACTTACGAAATCAAAAATACTCAGCTGTTGCAAATTACTGATATAGGTTTCATAATATACACATCTCGTATTGTATATTTTTACAGTGTTCAAAATGCGTAAATACTACTGGCTGATAGTGTTCACTTATTTAGTAAAACAAAAATGATAATCGCCACGGCAAATCGAAGCACTTGTTGACGTGTATACAACAATGGCAACGAAAACTAATGCAAACCAACCAAATACTATCTTCGTATTGGCTGCACGGATTCACAGACACAGCAAAGTTGGGAGATTCCCAGCTTTCTTACGTGTATCCATACGTTATCCACGTCCGCCTGCGTCTCATTGTGGACTGAACAAGGAGTATGTTCATGTTCCGCTTCCGTAATCAGTATCCGCGTGCGTGTCATTGTAGAACGTGCCTTATTAGCTAATGCGCCCTGCGAACGATTCCCCAATTGGTCGGGCTGCTGCCTGGCAGGCGCTGATTGGCAAACAACGTCGCACCATATTGCTGACACGTGACGCCTCTCTACTGGCGTGTGCGGCTGGAATTTGCGGTAAAATAAGTGTTTTGCTTCTGTATTTTCAAATATTCTGTGCTTATACGATCATGTTGCAACGTAGACTTTTTTTCCCCAAATTTCCAATTTGTTTAAATTCCGCATAGTTCTCAAACTGTGCATTCGTAACAAAGGTAATTTTTCAATTTTATGATTATTTAGTTGAAATTTCTTTCGTTTCCCGTGTTTTGGGAACAGTGAAAATGGGTTTCTTTAAGTGAGCCAGTTCCAGTGAGTCGTTCTCTCTTTTACGGACCCGTTCCGTTGCAGAAGGCCTTGAAGTGGCCTCCGCTAGCCACAAGCAAATCATTTCGCTTTGAGCCGGCGCCCACCATTATGCCGCCGCGTTCGGGCGGCGTTTTGATTAAATGAATAATTTAATTGGCGGCGAGAGCGGAGCAACAGCCGGGATAGGTGGGGGGAGGGGATGAGGAGAAAGCCTCCTCCCAGGAATCACTGCCGCCGTGGTTTGTTTTCCCCTGGCGAAGGTCTTCTGTTGTGGCTGCACCGGAATATTCGCACGCGCATAGACGGGACGGAGGCTCGTGGTGGGGGGAAAACACTGTACAGTTCGAGCATAAAACATCTGTAGCTGATGCCACTACCTGAGCTAAAGACATTAACCTCGTTACTTGCTCGCCAATAAGAAGCCATCCCTTATTATCGCGTTAGAGTTTTTTCACACACACTAATACAAACACACGCACACATTATTTATATAGTTTATATATATATATGAACACACACACAGTGCCGCTGGGGTCCATTCAAATCACGAAGTTTCGAAATCCTGGCCAGACTAAGTGATGGGTATGTAATAAGTGTGATATTTTCAAGAGTAAATTTCGGTTAGCAAAACCATATAGGATATAATATACAGTATGTACTAACCTACATTTAACCCTAAAAATTGTCTCCATCTCCGGCATTAAAATGAAAAATTAGAAAGCAAAATACCTAAAAAATTAAGAAAACAGACGGTCACGGTGTTTTTATTTATAATAGTAAAACTGTTAACATTTAGTAACGTACTACTAACCTGGTCGTGGCAGGATAAATATTAAAACCCGCTTTCTGATTCATACTAGTGTTTTAAAAACTACATGAATATTTTCGCCTCAGAATCCTTGACAGTGTATGCTTTATTGAACTATTTTATAGCAACTTCTTTTTTGTTTATAATGTTGGCTATAATGCGCCCTGCAATATGAACTAATGAATAAGAGCATAGAACTAAATACCGAATTAGATCGAACTCATTCACCTATGAGGCACAGAGGCAAAAGTTTATAAGTCTCCTCGAGTAAAATGAAGACTGTAATCTCTAACTGACTGTTTAAAAAGTGGAGAAATTTTCCCAGAAGGTAGCGTGGAGAAATTTCCCCAGAAAGTCTGCTCGAGTAGGAGAAGATTGTGTCTAAGTCAACGAGTGAAACGAAATTCCCGCGGACTATTTCGATAGCTTCCGAGCGCATGCGCAATACAAAACCATCTCTGAAGTCCTACCTTTTACGCAAACTTTATGTGAAATTTATATTGCCACAAATTTACGAACAGTTACAAAATATTTGCAAGTCACCATGTCCCCAGAAATCCAGATAATGCAATTTCCAACGTATTTTTCATTTAAAATTTCACGGGGGAAAAAAAAATTCTGTAACTTTTACCCACTGTTAAGGGATTTTACTTCTTTTCAATGCTATCCCTAAAACTGACAGCTATCCGTAAACAAACATAGATGTAGAATTTTTCTTCAGCTCTGTCAAATTATAGGACTGTGAAATATCGCAAATTCAGTACCCTGACTGTTGATTATAATTCATACCGCTCTGCGCATTCAAGAAGTTATCACTTGTCCATTGGCTTATTCCACAGTGAGAAAGTAATCGTTACTCATTTTGCTTAGGCTACTTATGGAGCGTTGTAGCGACTATACAACGTGAAGAACTTAAAAAAGTAGTACACACACCACGAAAACTGTCAGAAAAGTGTGATTTATGCTGTATATGAAAGAAGAATGTGTATATTTTGCAATATTATAATATTTTACTAAAATATATATTTTTTAATGTAAATAATTAATCGATCGCATTTTTAACTAAATTGAAGCGCATTTACATTCTGGATACTTCGGGGAGCAGAATTTACATTAAAATCTTCTTTAAGAAAGATCGTCATGATATTTACTATGACTGCATGTAAGAAAATTGTACAGTGACTACCAAAAGTTTATGACAACCTACCATATTCACAAAATGTGTAATTGGTCTTAAAATGTTTAGGTTATGTACTTCAACTAATTGTTTATTGTTCTATTTTCAAAATAAGACAATTTCATAAAAATAATTTTAAAATATCCCCATGCTTCATTAACTGATGTTACTTTAAAAGAAGCAATAAAAATAATGTTTTTTCACTATAGAGATCTCTCCAAAAAAAGCGTCACGCTGTGCATACTTACGCCCGTTCTAGTATACACAGTTGCATAATAAAACGGAGACGGAACACGTTAAAGGAAAGAGCGAGCAAAGAATTAGAGCTTCTTTAAAATATACAGAATTGTAACTACCTTAACTATCTGCGACCACCATATGCCTACAAGGATAAAGATGTCTTTTAAAGCTGCAGCAGCTGCCATCTATCATTGAAAACATCTATAAACCACATGCTAGAAAATGTTAAATAGTATATTCAGTGTTACATAATTGTAACAATCCTTTGTATAATAAAATTCATGTTCCTGACTGGGCGGTCTTAAACTTTTAGTAGAAACTGTAATAATAATGTATCACATCAATTTTATGATTAAATTTATTTACGTCAGTTTCAGCCAAAAATTATTGCAACAAATGGACGCACATGAAATCAATTACAATAATATATTTTCTAAAGTATTATTACAGCCTATAGCATTGAGACCCATACGAAAATTAGGCATGTCTCTTTAATAGGTTAATTATTTGTGTACTTGTCTAGTTAGTTTCAAGGGGCGGCGGTGGTGTGCTGGCGAGACTACTCGCCTCTCACCTAGGCGAACCGGGCTCGATTCCCGGCGGGGCCGCTACCGGACCCTCGCATGAGGCAATCGTGCCGGGCGATGGCGCCCAAATCCCCCCGCTCACTCATCTAGTTTCAAGGCATTAAGGTGATATTTCACTCTTTTTTTTATTTGGTTATCTGAAAGACCTTTCAAAAAGTGCTACCTGAATTTAGTTATTAGTTGTCATATCATTATAATTTTCAAAATATAACACACAAAAGTTTTAATTTCCCGAATTCTGTAGCATACCAGGCTTTGCTCCTAGATACTTTATTCCAGTCAAATTGAATTTAATGCAATCTGTGTGGTGTGCAGAACATACTGATTAAGTATAAGTACGATTTATAAACAGGTGAGGCACTCTGAATTTTGTTGGAAATAGGGAACAGACTTGTCGTAAATATATATTTTTTTTCATGCAAGCGAAAATGTTAACATTCATTTAATAAATAGTTTAAACCATAAACTGTAGAGGAAAAGTTGTTTTTGTTCCTTTCGTAGCTTGTTACACAAATGCAGTATGCCGCGCTTAGACTCTAATTCAACACTTTGAACCTGCCTATAACACTCTTGTGTCGGAATTTGAGTGTTATATTTTGAATACTATAATGATTTCACAACTAACTACATTAAGGGGGAACTTTTGGAAACCTCTCTCAAATAACCAAAAAAAGAAAGAAAAAGAAAAAAATAAATCAATATCTCCTGAAAAGAGCTCGCGCGTTCCCGTCCCCACCAGAAAGAAAACGATATTTTTCGAACGGGTAGTACGCCCGCAGCTCTCCGGCCAACATTATCGTCCCTCCCACGGGCGCGGCTAAGGCAAGGCAGCGCAGCGACGGCGCCGCGCCAAGAAGTCTTAAAAATGAAAGGGCAATCACTTTAACTCGCGTACGGTCTGCATTATAGATGAGGCGGCGCCAATGTCTCGACCGTTAAATATTAATTCGGGTCGCGTGGGGGGTTGGGGAGGGGGGTGGTTGGCGAGGCGGCGAAGGTGGTAAACAAGAAGTTCAGCCAGTACGGGGCGGGATGGGGAAGAGAAAGCTAATCTAAACTTTTTTTTTTTTCCCTCCTCCTTCTCCGTGATTCTGGCACCTCATCCCCTTGCCCAGTTCGCACCTGTCGCTGCGGGGATTCCTGCAAATATCTCACCGGCCCGGCAACATCGCCGGGAGAATCAAACCGGACGCGTCGAGGGAGAAGATGTATATGGCCCGGCGTTCTCGCCATACGTCCTGATCAAAACTGTGGTTGCGCCTGAAACAGACCAGGCGCTGATTTCCCCCAGCAAGCGCGTGAAGCGAATACAACACGGCGAGGCCGAGGTGGTTGTCGAGCTATAGCCTTCATAGTTTCTTCACACATTTTTAAAAAATTAACTTCATGTACGACCTGTAACGTTATTTCCTAAATACGCCTTTCGTACTTCTGTTATTTTATTTTTCCCTTAAATATTTTTGTTAATATTTTATATATAAAACATATTTGATGTAAAATTAATATAAATAAAAACAGGGAGAAAATACGCATGTTGGTAGTGCCTAAAGGCTGTTCACGATAAAGTGAGCACTTTAGTAGAAATGAACCTTAGAAAAATGCCACTGCCCGTGAATGTATATTTTAATAGGCGCAATGAGTGACATTCGCCCAGTAAAGTTGATAACGATGGATGGAAAATAGTTCCATAACTTAACGTCAAATGAAAAGTGATAGGTAACGATTTATGATAACTTAAATTATTACTTTCGCATTTTTTTTTTTTTTTTTTTTTTTTTTTTAAACTCATCCAAGTATATAAATGAGCAGATTTGTATATTATTTACTTTCCTTACAAGTGTTACTTGACGCATGAATATAGTTGAATAAAGTTATGAGGCCGATGGTAATATTAATTTTACATAAGGCGGAAGAATACACAACGTGCATTCAAAAGTGGTCATTTTACTGTGAACAGCATATAGTAAGCAACAGTTCGCATACAATATATCACACGTACAAAAATACGGTGCGTTGTCCCATAGTGTAATTTTCAAGATTTGATTCAGCTTTGGTTGCAAGAGGCGGAGTAACAACCTGGTAGTAGAACTTAAGTAGTGATTCAGAAGGTGGATTTTCCTTGAGCGTATTACATTAACGAGCGTAAAAAATTGTTATACTTAATACGTCTGTGCCTTTTCGTTTTGCACTTATAACGACACAAACGTTACTTATTTCTCATGGGGCAGGATAAGTGACACACAGCGATGTGCGCCGCAGCTTAGCATAACTTATGCGCTGAAATTCGTAATGATCACAAATCCAGTACACACAGCAAGACAATACGCAACTAGTCCTTACGTGCTTCGACTAAGTTAACGTGAACATGCGAAGGCAGATAACCCCCCCCCCCCGCCCCGTGCAGGTCAAAGCATGCTGGCAGGTAGATAGAGCCCGTCACGCGAATTGCAGTCTTTAAATAAACTGTCACGTGAATTCAAAATCGTTAAATTAACTGTCACGTGAGTGAATTCACAGTCATTAAACAAACTGTTAAGTGAATTTGCAATCTTTAAATAAACTGTTAGTGAACTCACAATCGTTAAATAAACTAAATAAATAATATAAACTATGTCATTAATAGCTCTCCCCCCCCTCCCCCCCCCTCACACTCACAAAAAAAAAAAAGTATTAAATATCTGAAATGCCAGTACTAACACACTCGTAGTAACATCTAGACACTACAAGAATAATCAATACAGCTTGCACCATTTTTCGTGGCGGTGAGAAAATTATTTGGTAGTTACTATAAAATTAATCTTTGCTGATCACAACACAAACATATTTCATTATATAGCATGCAATTTTAGCCACATCCCCGAGAACACAAAAAAAAATGGCAAACCACCAGTGGATAATCTAAAAAAAATGATATCACAAAAAACTATAGATATTAAGGTATTCTGCTTAGACTACAAAGTCCTTTCGTACGAGTCAAAGAAAACACACACACGCACGCACACACACACACACACATACATACATATATATATATATATATATATATATATATATATATATATATATATATATATATATATATATATATATATATATATATATATATTATTTATTTATTTATATATTTAAATATCCCAACGTAACTTCTCGACGCCACGGAAAATTTGGTTAACGATAAGTATATTGAGAAATTTTCAAATCAAAATTACATTTTGCCTCCTTTCAAAGCACCATGATTTAAACGTCAATTGTTACAGGCTCATCGAACATAGGTAGCAACACGATCAGTATAAAAAAAAATTGCGCGGGAACGGGGGTGTACAGAAGATTTTCATTGCACCGTTATTCAAACCCGGAAACTTTCAACTCGCAAAGGCGCGCAGATTTGCAAAGGATCAAGAATACAGGTCAGAGGCAAGGGCTGACGTCAGGTGCAGGAGACCACTTATATAGAAGCCATGTTTCCTACTGGAGGCAGCACAATAAAGTAATACCTAAACATGTTCGATTCGTACGAAACAAAATTTAAAAAGTTCTCACCATACCCCAATCGAAGTTGTAAACAAACAGCGAGACTGTAAATGATGCTAGTAGCAATCAAACACGGTTCTAACTCGTGTGACGGAATCGATTCTGTTGGGATAATGGGTTCTGGAGGGGGGATTGCGGGGGGGGGGGGGGGGGTAAATAAATAAGTAATTTTAATAGCTGGCAAATGAATCGGAAAACCTTCAATCGCCGATTCCCAGCCGGTAAAACGGATCGGAAAAATACCTGAACTAATGATCCATGATGATGCTGAAGGGAAGCGTGGTGGCCTTGCATGGAATGCCACAATGTGGGAGGGAGGGGGAGGTTGGGATGTGAGCACGTGACGATGGGCGACGGAGGAATGAGTTGGCTGTTGTTGGTAGATCGTGGAAGGGGGGGGGGGGGGTTGAACTTCGACACCGATTTCACTGGGAGTGACCTGTCCGCCCAAAGATACGTGAACTCTGCCAGTAGGCAATGAGCAATGTTGGCATAACGGGAGAAAACCTTATCTGCGGTTTGCGGCGATTAACAAACTGTTTACCTACAGCGGTACACAGACGGTTCGGGGAGGGTTAACTGACCGGCATCCGCTCCAGACGAACCTGTGGTAAGACTCCGGGATTACCCCGTCAGTCTCGGTTCGCCACGGCGTTATTGTCACCTAACATGTTCCTCATCTTCACTTTCATGGGGGATTTTCACCCTTACTCTTCCTGATAAAAGTGCTGGTTCCTATGCTAACTCTTCTTGTTTTTGGCCTGATTACCACGGACGAACTGATTCGCCACTTACTGAGTGACATGCGCCTAGTAAAGTTGGTAACAATGGATAGGAAGTAGTTCCGTATCTTAAAGTCGAATAAAATTGTTAGGTGACCAGTTGTGATAATTTAAAATATTTATTATTTAGCTGTCGGTTTTTTAATGCATCGAAGTGCAAAAATTAGCAGATTTGTAAAATATTTACTTCTCTAATAATTTCACAGTTTTACTTCGCCGACGCATTAACAAAGTGATGAGGCCCACGGAAATGGAAATTTTACACAATGCGGAAGAATACTCAAAGTGCATACAAGTATATCTTAAGCAGAGCTTTCAAAAGTGCCCATTTTACCGTGAACAGTGTAAAGTTCCGTGCCTTAAAGTTGATTCAGAAGTGTTATGGAGAAACATTTGAGAATATTCAAATGATATATTTCTCATGCTTTATTTCTCAAGCGTACAAATGTAAGAAATAACAAATTGTAAAATATTTACTTCGACAGTTACCCTAGTACGACGTATGAATAAAGAGACGAGTCCCATGATAATGTCAGTTTTACAAACGGTGGACGAATACACAATGTGCGTACAAGTAAGTCTTAAGGAGGGCCTTAATGGCCCTGCTTAAGTGCTCAATTTACCGTGAACAGTATTTAATAACATTGTCAAAGTAACACGTAACGTATAAGACGTTAATAAGTCCAAGTCAATGCTATTTTTTTTTACATGCGACGAGAGGAGTCGGACAGGAGAATCCAAGTAAGCCAAATACTTTTTAAAATGTTCAATTAACTATTTCCGATCAAAAAACACCACCCGGAATCTTTACATTTACTCATCTCCGTTTATTTAATACGAGTCCACAGACGCAATACTGCATCATTAGCACTTACTTGGAAAATAATCACAAACGGCAGCCATGTTCAGCTTTATAACTGACGGTCTTAGAGATTTGCTCTAGTTTTATCTGTAATATGGCATTGGTGTGCATTAAGTAATTGAAGAAAGTGAATACAACGATTACTTTGCCTTCATTGTATTGAAAAGGGTTAGAAAATAAATTTGATCACTTTATGATCTCAGATCTTCGGAAAATTTTGTTTCCGATCATTTCTGGTTAGGCAAACAAGAAACTAATTTTTTTATGTACAGAAACTCCAATATAAACCAAAAATTGTAAGTGCCCCTTTCAAAAGTATGCTTTCATTGTGATTTAATTAGCAAATATAATGGTAAAATCTACTAGCAATTTTTTTTTCTATTAACTATTTATAAAATAAAAAAGAAAGCTAAATTTCAACTTTTATTTTACTACGGCTACTGTTTGTGCTATTTCCTAAGTTGCGGATTTATAAAGGGACGTGCACTTAAATTTACCTCAGATTCCTCGTTTGCAGCAGAATAGCAGTTAATCAGAGAGCCTGATGAGAGCGAATGAAGGGGGACAATCGGATGGCGCTTTAACAGCTAGGAGTGAAGCAAGGCGAAAGTGGAGCAACACGGAATGCAATAAGAGTGGAGAGCAGAAATACCCCGAGAAAATTACTCGACTAACGGCTTCGTAATCCAAGTTTTCCCCACACGCCTAAGTCAGGCCTGACTCCGACGGAATTCAAACTGGTTGGTGAGTGTGGGAAGCGATTTGTCTGACCACATCGCCATGGGGCCGAACGAATTAAGTGGGGGTTGAAAGAATTGCGGAGGAAGGGGTGTGGGAGAGGGAGTTAAACAAATAAAATGGTGCTGAATATAAGCTGGTGAATGAACACGACCCAAGGACCGAAAATACACTAGGAAAATAAACATGGGGTTTCATCTTATACTGGAAAATAAGGTGGAAAGATGAAAATAAGCTAGGCAGACTGAACAACAACTAGAGGACAAAATATATGCCAGATATAGGGAAATTAACAATAACTAGGTGTTCATCATAAGCCAGAAGAATGTATGTACATAATTTAGGAGGACCCGTTAAAATAGGAGGGCTCAACATATGATAGCGACCTGAACATAACGCAAGGTACGTATGACTATATGGAGATTTTTGGGCATTCGCCTTTGCGATGCAGATGTCTTTCATGGAAAAACAGGACTGAGCGCACGGAAAAATATTTAAATATGACAAAAGTCCAAAAATCTCCATCTAGTCATTCACACCCATAGCACTATTCATTCGAAGATCACATTAAGTTACCTATGCTCAGAATAAATCATATAACACTATAAGGTAGAAGGGCTAAAAATAAGTTACTGCCCAAATAAAACCTCAAGCAACAGTAAAGTAAATTTACATGTGGCATTATAAAAATATTCACCATTTCATGTTTTTGGTTGTTATCTGCACTGTGAAATATATTGTGAAATGTACTAGGTAATTGTAGGGCAATATTCAAGAATGCTGTAAGGGAAACATTTTCCTTTACGTGTAAGGATAAATTACTGCAGTCAGGGATAAAATTAACTTATATGACGCGTACATGTACGGGAAAATTAGCGTACGACGTGCGCAGAATCTTCCTACGCATATTCTGGGCGTTCTCAGCATGAAATTTTCAAGAATATAACAAAGAATTCTCAGCAAACATCTGTAGTAATTAAAACTCAATTACTTGCAGATTACTTGAAAGAACATAGAAATGTCACTATCAATGATCTACTGTAAGACAGCTATTAAAAATGTTTGAATCTTTACTCACTGTCTCAACCTTACGACGTTTATTAAGTGTCAGCGCAAGCAAAAAGATTTTATACAGTGTTTGTAAGTAACAGATTATGCAATACTTTATGTGTTTGCCGTTTAATTCCTCCCCCCCCCCATACAATGCTAAGAATATTCCTTTCTTTGTCATTGGATTTTTCCCACAATTTGATTGGTGGCTTTTCCTCACTTGTGTACATTTAAGATACAAATGTACCGTTACTTGTAAGAGCAATTTGGTTTCCTTACTTGTAAAGTAAATTTGAAAGTATGGTTAAGTTATACCTTGCTTCGCATCTCGTAATTTAGTGTCCTCCGAGTTTGTTCTAGGTTCTGCAAAACACGGTTGTGTCCAGAAAGACAAAAAAAAAAAAACACACACACACATAACAACAGAGGGCCTCCTGATAATAGTGTATTCAGGACAATTTCCGTGCTCATAAATTGCATGAAAGGGGAAGGGGTGCATGAATACTTCTATGATCACTACATTGGGGAGAAGCAGGAATTACAAAACGTATTGTAACCATTCCAGGCATTCGGCCGGTACCTAGTTCACACATGATGCAATGAGAAAAAGGTTTTACTGAGTCAATAAAGTTTGTCTGGCGCAACCAAATTAAATGTTTGTGTAGAAGCAATGAAAAATTTGGTAGTTGTAACCAAGTTATTTAGTTATTCTTAATCAGTTGTCCGATACAAAGATTTGATTGATGCAACTGAAATAGTTATTTGTTTTATGCTCTACGTACATTAAAAAGTTTTGCTTAGTATTAAAAAAAATAGAAGCCCTATAAGCTGTTCACGGCAAAATGAGCAATTTTGAAAGGCCTGCTTAAGTTCTACATGTATGCATGTTGTGTAAGATCTTCCGCCTTATGTAAAATTAACTTTGCCACGAACCTCATCACTTTATTCGTGCGTCGGTCAAGTGAAATGGTGAAATTATTAGGAAAGAAAATATTTTACAAATCCTCTCATTTTTATACTTTGATCCATTAAAAAATAACAGAAAGCAAAATAAATAATTTAAGTTATCACAAATGGTTACCTAACAAATTTATTCAACGTTAAGATATGGAACTACTTTCCATCAATCGTGACCAACTTCGCTGGGCGAATGTCCCTCGGCGCAGGAAGGGGAAGATATTTTTTTCTAAGGTTCATTTCAAAAGTGCTCACTTTATCGTGAACAGCCTTTACCGAGATTCGAATCCAGGTCATTCTCGCCCGAGTGCTACGCTCTAGCAACCTCAATGTGAATGTTTTTTTTTTTTTTTATACTGTAGATACCATTCAAATACTGGTCAACGTGAGTAGGTAAATATTTCAAGTTTTACTGCTTTACTTTTTAGTTTCCCGTCGAACTCGTTTTATAAGGATATGTATGTCATTATTAAGCATCAACAAATGTACTAACAAACACTGTTGTTATCCTAATCGTTACAAAACTACAAACAAACGCTCGAGCTGTATTTTCGAACGAAGGCAATCAAATGAGTGATCAAACCAACACATACAGTTGATTAAACTAAATATTTTGTTTGACAGTCTTGATAATTTTGGCCAAACCCTGAGGTTTTGTTATTCAAGCTTGTATCTTGTTAGATTTACGAAATTAACTTTGTTGCTTTCCGAGTTGTTTACTTAAGACAATATACTGTTGGCGCAACTGTGTGGCCCTATACAAACAAGTATCTTGTTGCCTGTCAGATTTAGGGGAAAGCTGTCATCTAATAGTAGATACTATATTTTTTTCCTGAAGATATTGAGCCGAAAATAATCCCAATATAAGTATGTTACAAATCTGGCGACCTCTATCGCCATGGTGACTAAGATATTACTTCGGACAGCAATATCCCGGGTTTAAATCCCTGCTAGTCCACACAGATGTGTGTGTCGATTTGAGATGTAATTGTAACTTAATTAGTATATTTTGAGTAGGCCCTATATCCCTTACTCCATGGAACCTTTGTTTCACTAGACCATGGACGAAAAATAAAAGCTTTTTATGTTCAGTAAAATCACAAATATTGCAAACGCTAACGGTATACAGATTTGTTCACAACGGACTAACATTTGCACTTCATATCTCTTGTTATAAAATAAATAGAAATGATAAATTATTGGTTGATGATAGAGTCTGGAAATTAGATGTCTTATTGTGTGGCAGTCCTTTAAATATTTCAGCTTCGTAAATAAATCTGTTTGCGTAAATCGCAGAATAAAATTCTTTGTAAAAACTGAAGGCAGTTGCCTGAGGACGAAAGCTCTCCACCGAACAAACTGCGAATTACGTGGCGACTTTCTGAACTATAAAATCGTTTTTAAAACCATTTTCACGAACAAAAAAAAATTGGCAGTAAAAGTAATTTTTTTTTTTTTTATAATGCCCTGTCGGGCAGCTGTTCCAGCGCTAAACGACACACATCTCCGTGTCGGATTAAAACAAGAGACGTGGCACGCGCGAAGCGTGTCTGCCCGGCGTAAACTATAAATGCGGCCCGCAGCGGCGTCTCCTCTTTGACGCTGCAACAAAAGCGTCGAGCAGGACCACGTCCGCAGTTCGCAAAGCGGCTAAGCGCCGTCACACCCCAATGTTCCCAGCTCTCTCCGCTTCTGCCCCTCGCCATTCTCATCCTTAACGAGTCTTTGTCAGTGCAATAATATAACATGACAATTTTTTTACATCCAGTTCGCTTTCTTGCATTAGAACATACAGCTCACGATTACGCATATTCACTTGAGGGGGGGAGGGGGTGTAGTTGCTACAATTTTATTTTTATTTTTTAAATTTATCTAGCTAACACCGCAAACAGTTTGCGGTGATTTTGAAATGAGTGCTTAATCAGCAGGTAACGACTAAGAAAAGTTATGACTAAAAAATTGCCACAAAAATTTTTAACTCCAAAAATGTTAGGCCTATACTAATTTTATTAGAAAAGCTGCGGAAAGTGTGTTATAATTAGATCAATTATTTTAGACGACGACTAAAAAAATTTTTACGAACGTGATCCCTTAAACTTGAATGCAGAATAGAAGCATTCTTGCGTGGAATAAATTAAGAACTCTGTATATCACATACATATATGATGTTAATAAACAGGTTATCCTTTACTAAGAAGGACAAGACACTTTTTTTTCTTTTTGAATAACTGCTGTGAAAATAGTTGTTTTTTTTTTTATGTTAACTGTATAATAACTTACACAGTCGTGATTAAAACAGAAAACTAAGTTAAAGTACAAAAAAAATTCTGAGATGCTTTTCGCCTAATGCAGCACCTAAAAAATATTTTATAGTTGCAAATAGTGACATTATTCTTTGAAAAAAAAAGTTTACAAATATTATAAACAATGACGGTAATATATGTGCAGTAGCATGGATATGCAAAAAAAAAACTATAGCAGTATTGACTCTCAAGCCACAAAATTCTCGTCCGAAAACATCCTTACGCTATACTAGCACTGAATAAACTTCCTCAGAGAAAGAATTTCTGCATATAAAATATGAATGAAGTGTATTTTCACGAGACAAGACGCCCTACTGTCTTCAAAGATCGCACTGATTCGGGAATCAGTCCAACAACCAGGTCACTAACAGCAGACGACACAACGGAACGGATTCGAGCGTCGGCGCCATGTTGTGACGTCACAGCGTCATGGCGGACTCAAGGGGTTTACACAACAAAAAAACTTAAGACAGTAAAACATAGAAATTTTTCCCCAACACATGGCTCAAATCTGGTTGCTACTGGTTACCGCAGTGGAAACAAATATATACACTTTAATAAACATGTTTTCAATTTATTTTTATTTAAAATCAGGCACTACAATATTAATGCATACCGAACTGGTTCGAAAGAAAAAAAACCGCCGAAAACAAAAATACGAATAAATAAACAACTGTTTTAATCTTGTTCGGATGCAGCACACGGCAAGATGTGCGTTTCTATTGGTCGAACTTGAGCAGCGACATCGTTGTTGTGTCACTTGAATTTCGGCAGCCTACTGCTTAATGCATACTGCCTAAAGGCTGTTCACAGTAAACTGAGCGCTTTTGAAAGTCCTGATTAAGGTCTACGTGTACGCAGTTTGTGTATTATTCCGCGATATAAAATACTAATATTGTCATGGGTCTTCTCACTTTATCCTTGCATCGGTCATTTGAAACCGAAATGATAATAAAAGTAAATATTTTATGAATTAACTTATTCTTACACTTAAGATGCGTTAAAAAAACACATATAGCAAAATTTACAATTTTAGTATTCACAAATGTTTTCCTCATTTTTGGATTCAACATTAACACATGGGACTATGTTCACTGTGTCGCTTCTGGGCGCATGGCAGCCTGTGTGGCCGTTAAAACA
Organism: Dryococelus australis; assembly: GCA_029891345.1. Taxonomy (NCBI): domain Eukaryota; kingdom Metazoa; phylum Arthropoda; class Insecta; order Phasmatodea; family Phasmatidae; genus Dryococelus; species Dryococelus australis. The sequence goes on along the minus strand of CM056995.1, from coordinate 40,063,159 downwards.
TACGCAGGTAGAGGCAGTGACATTTTTTTAAAGGTTGATTTCAGAAGTGCTCATTTAGCTGCGAGCAGCCTAAAAGAATTTTTTTACTGTGTATACACCGTCACTCACCTACAAACCTCCTCCTGATGGTGAAGCGTTTCCGGCGGCTGGCCATGGCGCAGGCGCAGGCACGCACGAACACACGCACGCTAGAGTGCACTCCCCCTCCCCCTTCCCCTACCACCTAACAGAGGACGATCGCGGGTAGAGGGTACGATACTGATACTGGTACTGCCACACGTACTTGCCTCGGCAGCGGTCGCGCCGTCACTGAATGAATGCTTGGGATGCTGGAGGGCTGGTTAGCGATGAGGGATCTCTCTTGGGAGGGAGGGGGGCCGGGCCGATGTGGGGTTCAGTGGGTGGTAAGCGGGGAGGGGGTGGAGGGAGTCTGCCTTCGGACGTCACCTGGACCACAGCAGGTGTAGGCTTCTGACAGCTACAACAGGGCGACACTTAGGATCCAGTATCACCGGAACTGTGTCGGGCGCTGGATTGACTACCGCCGACAACATCTGAGGTTCATCACTGTTTACCTTCCGGACGTGGTGTAGTGGTGGAAATTCGGACTCATATCTGGAAGGACTTGGATTCGATTCCCGGTCCAGTCATCCTGCTCCAAGACGAACGTTGGGATCGTTCCTTACTACAGGCAACGCGCGATTCCTCCCATGTTATTGCTCCTCTGAGCAACCTGCTCCGTCTCTAAGGACTCGCTGTCGACGAAACTTTTAAGTCCTACCTACCTACCTTGCGTGGGGAGAAACAGCGGTACTTGAGGGCCACGGTACCTGAGCGGTTAGGCTGATCGCCTCCCACCACGGCGAACCGGATTCAAGAGCGGCTGGTTCACTCCGGATTTTTGCATGCGGGAATCGTGCTGGACGATGCCGCTGGTCGGCAGGCTTTCTCGAGGATCTCCCGTTTCCGCCGCCCTCTCATTCCGGCGCTGCTCCATACTCACCTCACTTCACCCTCATCGGCTTTCAAGACCTCGATGTTAAGAGTCGCCCAAATCTCTTCGCTCACTCGCTCGACTTGTATTTCTTGAAAGTTGTTTCTCCGGTGGGGAAGGGGTGGTGAGTGCAAATGGATGAGATGACAGTTATACAAACAGTTTACTAAATAAGCTTGCAATCCCACCAAAACAATTTACTTACCTGAAATGAGTGAAAGTTTTAAGGCTCGGCTTCACCTGTTATGTAGAAATTCTTCATTTGCGTGTCATAATTTCAGTTGGGAGGTATTACTGAAAATGTTTGATAATAGAAAATTTACAATTTACTAGAGTAGATAGAAACGGGAGTTTCCAGGAAAAGGGCTGGGGGCCGAGGACTCACTGCCATCTTGGATTTCCACCATTTTGTGATTTTCATGACATTGAGCTGTTGGCAATCTTGTTACCGATAGCCTTCTTGTTTCCGCACGCCATTTTCTTTTCATCTCGTTGTCTTCCTTTTTTCTCTCTCAAATTTTCTATTTTCCCTCTGAACTGTACTGTGTTTCCCTCAAATTTATTGCTTTTCCCTCGATACGTCTAGAATTTACCTTCTATATGAGTAGAAGTTTCTCGTGAATTAAATTTTCGCTTTCCGGCCATTACAACTACATGTCCGCAATATTGACAGCTCCTAAAAAACATATCTACTATGTTAAGCTGCTAAATTAATAGCCTTATTTTTCTTAAATTAATAGTGCTCCCTAATTTGCCTCAGTGACTCCATTTGGGGCCTGAGGAATCAGGAGTCTCTTGAATTCGATAGGCTATAAAAATTTAAATATTAAATTACATATCTTTATAAATAATATTTTTATTTAACTTCTAAAATTTACAGATATAAATTAATCAAGCGACGTGTCTACGGACTTGTATTCTCTTTATATCACAACCATCGATTTGGTAAACTATAATTTTGTAAACTAATCGTTATGTATTTAATTTTATATATTATTTTATTTAACTTCTACAAACAAGTGTATCCATTGACGTGTCTACGATTCCGTTTTTTTTAGACAGATTAGAACATGTCAGAAAATTAGATTATGTGACGCATTGGATTTTATAAGCATACAAATATATCAGTAAATATACCACGTGTTATATATTTTCGGACTTGTGTTTTAAGTAGAAAACTGATTTTAAAAAAATAATCATAAACAGTTTTGTTTCAGCTATTTGATCATGGTGAAACGAGAAAGAGTTTTGAACGAATCTCAAAATTTGTAACCAAAATGAACACGGCTAAATAATTCTGAGGAATAACTTGAATTGTCACGTATACTGTTTAGGACGATTAACAAGGGCCTAAGGGTATTTCACGAGTCTAAAGGTAGCTGAGAAAATTGCAGAGCATTGGACATAACTGAACCTTCGAATAGTTTTGAAGATAGAGAATAATTTGTGAGTTAAATGGCTTACAATAGAAGTGCAGTACAGTCTAGTTAGATGGTCTTAAGTGAGGCTGAATTTACTAGTACAGAAATATAACATGAAGTGTGGAATAACTGAAGTGTGGAATAGATAAATTTCAGCTAGCGCAAGTTATCGTAGGAAAACAAGAAAGATTTAGAATTTACGTGACTTGAGTCGAGTGGCACTGAATTAACTTATAGGCCCTATCAAATGGATTTGGATTCGGTTGTACCGTGTTTTCCCAAAGGATGAGGTAGTACCTACGTAGGTCCATAAGACTTTCCTTATAAAGAACATTAAGCCATCGTTAACTAACTCTTACTTCCATCTAACGCTAAAGGATAGTCCGCGAACGCCATGTAGCCTCTGAACTATGCACAAACGTCTTGACATACCCTAATGACAAACTCTCGTGTATATATATTTGACATCCAACCGACGACTTCGCCGAAGGAATTGTTAAAATAACATGTATCACGTGTAACTATTCAACTCATTATCAAAATGGCAAATATTCAGATTTGTTAGATAATGAAATGCAATGATCCTTCCCTTTTCATCTGATTGAAGTGACTCATTAAATATTAATACGATATAGAAAGCCAAGATGTTAAACGGATTTACTTCAAATGTTTATTCTTGTTTAAAAGAAACTGAACAGATTTTAACAGGCTGAAACACAATGAAACTGACCAAGAACTGTACAAGGTTAAACAAAATTAAACTGTTTTTGTGCATTCGGCTCCTTCACATATCCCTCGAGTATATTCATTTAACTACGGCTAGTTTGAGAATGGACAAAATTATGATTGTTGCTGTGCGCAATCAGTAATAAGCGCCAATTAAAGATGGAGCTTTTCTGTGGGAAGAGCTATTTTCCGATTGCTGCTGTTTTTACAGTAGGCCAATAGAAACACATCTCATGGGGTCTATGGCGTAAGCTACTATTCGATGTTTAAAAAAAACTTTTCAGACGGAAAATTACTTCTGTTGCAATAGCTAATATGAGAAACTAATGTGTAAGTTTATGGGGATGAGCAGAATTTTCAGAAACTTGACGGTATTCACCCGTCTGAGCGTGATGGAGGAAGGCGAATAATAAGTCGGGTGTATGCCTTTGACCGTATGAATGGATTTGAAAACACATGATCAGTTTGGCCTAAACGCTCTACAGTAGAGATGTGGTACAGTGCAGTTAGATAGTCTCGAATCTGAGTGAACTTGTTAAGCTGGAAGAAACTTTGGTTTATAAAATACGACTTAAAGAGTTGGGTTGAGAGAATTTCAAATGATTCAAGCTACTCTTAACTGACTGGAAATGCTTAAAATCCTTTGTGCGTGCACAACATGTAAGCCTGGTATACAACACCTTAGCGGTACAAGAAATCGCAAAAATTCACCAATATCCCTAATTTGTTGTGTTAATTAGTAATCCGACACAAAATCGTTGTACTTTAAGCATCACAACCAAGGGAGGCAACCGTAAATATTTTATTGAAAAAATTTGTTAAAGACATTCAATTAATAATTTCAAATAAATTAAAATTAGTTCAGCACTTACTTCAAAGGCGTAGGCTTATAGCGCCCTTATAAATCGTTATAGGTCAAAAGTTGTGTATACAATATGTTCAGGCCCGAGTAATGTTAAAAAAAACTGGAGTTAGGCCTTTGTTCACCGAAGGTTGTATTCAGAGCTGTTGACGCCATTAATTGTGGGAATGGAGACAATGGAAGGCAGTGAGAGACAAGATGACGGGCGGTTAACTTCGCTCGTTTGTGTGTACAACTAAAACTGAGTTTGTGAATAGGCAAAACAAGAAATTAATCGTGTTTACAAACATATTATTTGGTCCTCAGGTTCGGATACGAGAATATAGCAACCAGGAATGAGTGTTTATCTTTGTGAAACGAAGGAATAGTAATTTTGTTAACAACCAAGTATTTGTTTTGTTCAATATGGCGGCGTCAACGACCGACTTGCAACTTATAATCTTCGATTATATTATGGACAAAGTAACCGAAGTAAAACACCTTCTAGATGAAGCCATCAGTGATCCGGAAAAATTAGAAGAGTTCGCGATTGCGTTTGACAAAGTGTCGGAAAAAAGGGATGAATTTCTTGCAAACTATTTTGCGATGTGTGAGGTCCGCTAAAGGCCGAGAAAAGAACTACTCAAGACCTGAAGGAAGCTTTCATGACGTTTGAGAAACCCAGGCACCTTCGAACAGCGCATAATAGGTGTGCAGTCAGAGCAGCGGACTTAACCTCTCGTGCAGCAGTTCCACGTGCAGTGTTGCCACCACTTCCCCTGTCGGTGTTTACAGCCAGTAGAGCTGAGTGGGCTTCGTTTTCGAAACTGTTCGGATCTATTGTTCATAAGGAAACATCGCTAAGCAACGTGCAGGAGCTGCATTATTTAATAGGTTGCTTGAAAGACGAACCTAGAGAACTGGTAAGTAACCTGCCACATACCAATGATAATTATGACGTTATTTGGGCATTGCTTGAAAAAAAAAGCACAAGAACCGACGCATTACAGCAACTATCCATGTTCAAAAGATACTGCATCTCATCCCTGTGACTTGTAAATCAGCAGACTCGTTATCACGTTTTGTTAGTGTAGTTCAAGAAAATTAAAATGCATTGAGAGGAGACCATTTTCTAGTGTCTGAGTAGAGTTTCCTTTTACTAAATATTCTTTTAGAAAAATTTGACCACACTCTGCGCCAAGACTTTGAAATGTCATTGGAACAAGATTTGCCAACTTGTGATGATCTTTTAATCTTCTTGAAACGTTGTGCTGTGGCAAGTGAACATGTACAGTTGGTTGGCATGCTGAGTGTATCCATGGCGAGTAACGTAAGTAGAACGTACAGCAAACCCTCAATGTCAAATGTGAAATTTGGTTCCAGACAAAATAGTGGTCACAACACTACATTAGTTGCATTGGAACAAACAACATGCTGTATATTATGTGGAGAAAATCATTTTCTTCATAAATGTGAACAGTTTTTGTTAAAATCTGTTAATGATAGAATTTCATTTGTGAAGGAGCAGTCACTGTGCTTTAACTGTTTGAAACCTACCCATAGTGCTGTGAAATGAGTGTCGAAATTTTCATGCATGCAGTGTCAAAGGAAATATCACTCAATTCTTCACTTCACTCATGAGACACCCTTACGCCAGACATTAGATAACCAGACTCCAGAAGATAGGGATTCATCACATGATCATTCTGCTGATACACTGCAAGCACTACATCTATCGATGGACACTCAAAATCAACACACTACCATTTTGCTAGCAACTGCTCTTGTTCATGTGAAAAACAGCAGTGGACAGTTTCAAGTCGTAAGAGCTTTGTTAGATGGTGCATCACAAACTACATTTAAAACTGAAAATTGTGTGCAACGATTAGGCTTAAAACGTCACCAGGAATGTGTAGAAATTGCTGGCGTTTGCCAAACACCTGTGCCAGGTGCTAAAGGGACTACACATTGCTTCATCAAATCTGTGTACTCACATGACACTCATTTTGCTGTTAAGGTCACAATTTTATGAGAAATCACTTATCCCATGCCATGTTCAAGAATTTCAGCTATTTCAGTTGAGCACCTTAAAGGTTTAACTTTAGCCGATCCATCATTTGATTGTCCTGGACCTGTTGACATGCTCCTGTCAGCAGACAATGTCAATGAAGCAGTGAATTGTGCTAATATATCAGGGGAACCTAGTGCCTTCCACTCAGTGTTTGGCTGGGTTGTGACTGGCAAGACTAATTGTGAAGCATGTGTAAATCCGCCAGTGTCATTCTTGATCAGAACAGCTATGCTGGATGTGCAGCTACAAAAATTATGGGAGGCAGAGGAAGTACCATCTGTTCGTGTGATATCTGCAGAAGACAAGAAATGCGAAGAGCACTTCCATGCTACACATGCTCGTAATGCAGATGGGAGACATGTGCTTCGGTTGCCATTCAAGCAAGAACTACACACAATTGGGAATCCCTTACAAGTTGCATCAACCAGATTAGAACGTCTTGAGGACAAATTGAAGTCACCAGAACATGCAAATGAATACAGATTGTTCCTTAAGGAGTATGAGGACTTAGGCCACATGTCACATATGCAGAGTGTTCAGCAGCTTTACGGTGACAGTAGCGCACTAAAGCCTGATCCAGTTAAGAGTTGTGAAATAGCCTATGTGATACCCCATCATGTTGTACTAAAATAAGCTAGTTCTACTACCAAAGTTTGTGTGTCTTTGATGGATCTGCAACGACATCTACCGGTATTTCATTAAATGAATTGTTGCTTATTGGGCCAAAACTTCAAAAGGATATAGGTGATATCATCGTTAACTTTTGAATGATGCCAGTGGTCTTTACTGCAGACATTTTTAAAATGTGTAGACAGATTGAAATCCACCCTGATGACCACATATACCAGTGTATTTTGTGGTGCCCTACTCCAGATGATGATGTTCATGTCTATCAATTAAACACAGTTATGTATGGGTTAGCATGTCCCCTTACCAAGTGTTAAAGAACATGCAGCAGTTGGCACTGGATGAAGCTCATCAGTTTCCTTGTGCATCACAAGTATTGTTACGAGACATGTATGTCGATGACATAGTTACTGGGGTCAGCTCTGTAGAAGAGGCAATACAACTGAAGGGTGAACTTGTGTCAATGTTAGCTCGAGGAGGATTTGAGCTGCGAAAGTGGTCCTACTGTGTTGGAAGATATGCCTGCAGAGCAATGTGAAGTTCTGAGAAGCTTTGATCAAGAGACAAACCCAACTATCAAGGTTCTTGGTGTTCATTGGTGTCCAGTTACAGATGAGTTTGTATACCACATCACCATTTCCCAGTTATCCATGACTAAACGAGGTATTCTAACAATTGCGAGACTCTTTGACTCTTGTGGATGGGTTTCACCAGTGATTGTGTGGCTTAACACGTTGCTTCAGACTCTTGTGGACATTAGGATTGGAGTGGGATCAACCAGTCACTGAAGAAATTGCTCATTAATGGCTGTAGTTCCGAACATCGCTATCTTCCCTTGCTGCTGCGCGAATATCAAGATACATCAGTTTACATGATGCAAGCAACCTTCAGTTCCATGTGTTTTGTCATGCCTCTGAAAAGGCATACACTGCTGTGATCTACGTGTGGCTTGTTGACAGTTGCTGCGCTGAAAACATTGCATATCTCTAGGCTTGAGTTGTGTGGTACTGTGCTCCTGGAATGGTTGTGGCTATATGCGAGCAATCAGTTAGAAGACAAATCATACAACTTTACTATACACAAGTAGTGTGACTCTACAACTGTGTTGTCGGGATAAAATCATCTCCTCATACATTAAAAACCTTTGTAGCAAATGGGGTTTCTGAAATTCAGACCATCATACCTCCGAGCGTATGGCATTATGTCCCATCTAGCTGCAACACAGCAGATTTAGCTACTCGAGGTGTTTTTCCAGAGCACTTAGTTGGCAACACACTGTGATTTCACGGTCCTGACTGGCTGGCAGGCTCGGATGCAAATTGGCCCGTACAATTGGTAAGTACCTTCGATGTGAACGAACTTCCTGAATGCAAGTTTGTACAAAATCAGGCTCTTGCAGTTCGAGACAAGAGAACTGAATTAGTTGACTTATTGAGCACATTTTCATCACAATCTAAACTTAAGCGTGTGACAGCATGGATGCTCAGAGCTAAGAGTGCCTTCAGAAAACAAATACATTGTGATTCGAAGTTATTGAGCTATGAGGAAATATAATCCGCAATGGTACTTTGGATCAAAGTTGTGCAATTACTTTTTTTTTTGAGGAAATTAAAATTCTGGATCGCAGTGAGTGTCCCAGTAGTGTTTGGAGTCTGCAGCCGTTTCTAGACCCCTTTGGAGTCATCAGGGTGGGTGGCCGGCTAAAACATTCTTTCTTGCCTGACCAAACAAAACATCCAGTATTACTTCCAGGAAAATGTCACCTTTCAGTGCTCATTGTTTACTACCATCATACCACTTACCTTCATGCTGGACCACAGGCTATGTAATCTCTCATCCAGCGATAATTCTGGATATTGAGCACTGGACGACTAATTCGATACTGTATCCACAGGTGCATGCAGTGTTTCAAATGGGCAGCCAAACCCCCTACCCCACTCGTGGGAAACCTGCCGGCTGTGAGGTTTTCACAAGTGCGCCTTTTTCTAAAGGTTGATGTTGACTTTGCGGGGCATTTTAGTTCAAAGCCCCCCAAAGCACGCAAGGTTGTTGTCACGAAAAGTTATCTCTGTGTGTCTGTGTGTATGTCGAGCAAGGCAGTCCATTTGTAAGTTGTGTCATCTTTGTGTACTGATGCATTTTTATCAGCCTTGAAAAGGTTTGTATGTGTGAGAGGAACACCATCCAACATGTTTTCAGATCACTGCACAAATTTTGTTGGTGCTAACAAACACCTTAAGGAAGTGTATCAAGCTTTGTTCTCTGAACCAGCATGGCAGACGTTGCTTGGTCAGTTAGTTGACCTTAATATTGTTTGGCACTTCAATCCACAAGCAGGACCACAGTTCGGAGGTTTGTGGGAAGCTGCAGTCAAGTCAGTCAAATTGCATATGAGAACAGTGATTGGTGAACAAATACTTTCCTTCGAGGAGTTAGCAACACTCTTTAGTGAATCTCAGCAACTTTGAACTCCAGACCGTTGTGTCCCCTCTCGACAGACCCCTCAGAATTTGATGTTCTCACCCCCAGGGCATTTTTTGATTGGAGCTCCCTTTATGGAATACTAGAACACGACCTCTCTCGCGTTGTGAAGAATCGTCTCGATGGATGGCAATTATTCACAAAATTAAAACAGTGCATCTGGAAACGACGGAACACTGAATATCTCGATACACTTCATCAAAGAACTAAATGGAATGTTGCAACTCCTAATGTCAAAGAAGACATGCTTGTCCTGGTGAAAGACTCTAACTTGCCACCACTGAAATGGAGAACTGCCAGAATCATTAAAACTCATCCTGGTGAAGGTGGTGTTGTCAGAGTCATGAGACTAAAATCTCCCTATGGTGAACTTGTTAGGCCTGTTTCGAAGATATGTCCATTACTACTAATCTAAGTGTGTATCTAAATATAGGAGACAGTTTTATCATGTTCCATTGAATGTTGTAATCTCCTGATGTAATTTGAATTTGTGTGGTTGCCTTTGTTGACTTGTTAATTGTAAAATGTAACATTTTCCGGCGGGCGGTATGTTCAGGTCCGAGAGATGTTGAAAAAAAAAAAACTGGACTTAGGCCTTTGTTCATCGAGGGTTGTATTTAGAGCTATTGACGCTATTAATTGTCGGAATGGAGACAATGGAAGGCAGTGACAGACAATATGGCGGGCGGTTAACTTCGTTCGTCTGTGTGTGCAATTAAAACTGAGTTTGTGAGTTGGCAAAACAAGAAATTAATCGTGTTTACAAACACAATATGTAAGCAGCTAACTCATTTTTCGTGACGTAAATACAGCCGTAAATCGTCGGTGTTACTAAATTACATCATGAGCAAGAATATTTACAAAGTTACCGTGGCAAGCACGTGTTTGTTGCAGCAAATGACAAAATCATCGTTTTGGAGTAAAGTTACAGTCCGTGGAAATATGAACAATAAGATGGCCGCCTGGGTAGGCCGCCGAGCTGTGTGCAGTGCTCCAGCAGAAAACGTTTTATTAAAAAATCATCCAACGTGAATGAGTGAGGTCTTTTTACGAATAGCATTCAAGGAACGTTACGCATCTATATAAGTTTTTCAGTTCCCCCATTTTCTCTACAGCATGTTTATGTGATAGTGAAAACGACTGAAACAGGTGTTTTCACGGTCATTTTTAGGTATAAACATTCCGGTACAATACATTAAAAAAGGAATAGGGACGTGCATTAAAACTTTATTTTTATTGATACGTCTTAAAATGGAGGGGTCTCTGTTGAAAGTCTCATAGAGGCGGGTTATCGACGGCAAGACTGCACGCCAGTTCAGTGTCTTGCGCCTAGAGGCGATGAGAGAGTTGATACGCATGTCTTAGTCGTCCTTAGCGCTCCCACGCTTTTACGCCTCAGACGTACAAAATTCCTTCAAACAGGCGGCCACCTTAACAACCAAACAGGATAAACAGCAAGTGTAATTGAACTAGTTTGCAGGGACCAGGCAACTTAGGTATAGGTTTCACCCAAGGTCCACGTAGTTTGTAACAATGATTCATACTGCCTTAACGTACAGGGACGTTTCACCTTCGCGACAGTATCTGACCTCCAAACGGAGTAGGTAAAACATACGCGAAGGGTTCGAAAACGAACTGGGCTACAGGAATATGTATAAAATACTGAACTCATAATCGGCACTTAAAATTATTAGTTCACTCTTATAGACTGTTCACGGTAAATGAGCACTTTTTAAGACCCTCCCAACAGGCATTAACCACTAATAAATATATCTTATTGCAGCCTCATGCATTAAATTTCGAGGGGTGAAATGTATACACTGTGTTTATCGTCACATTGCAAAATTTATATTAAAAAGCAGCAGGAAGATGTAAATTGGATGAAAGGAAAAATTGAGAAGGGCCTTAAAAAGTGCTCACTTTACTGTGAACAGCCTATATTTACGTCACGTGCATACTGCTTACAAGTATCAAGGAGCAACCTGTAAACTGACCTACACACACTAACTGATATAGTCATAAGTAAAGTGATGAGGGAGAACTAAATCAGGGCCTATAGCATGTAGAAAAAAATACCTGCAGCCACACACGCCAGCAAAATGGCGTCACTGGCCTGCAAAATGTTGGAACACCGTTCATTAATTAACGCCTGGTAACATATAGGCTGTTCACGGTAAAGTGAGTGCCTTTGAGGCCCTAGTTATTTTTGCCTGTTATAAGCTGTTCTCGGTAAAGTGAGTAATTTTTAAGGACATTCTAAATTTTTCCTTTCATCCAAGTTCCATCTTCCTGCTGCTTTTCGATATGAACATTGCAATGTGACGAATAAACACAGTGTATATATTTCACCACCCTCGAAATTTAATGCCTGAAGCTGCAAGAAGATATCTTTATTAGTGGTTAATGCCTGTTAGGAGGGCCTTAAAAAGTGCTCACTTTACCGTAAAAGCCTATAACCATCTTTTATCCTTCAACCACCTTGTACAGTAAATATTACAATGTAAGTATTATACACAGTGTGTATAATCCACCACACTAGGAACTTAACGTCTAAGGCTCAAATAAAATATTAATATTGACTATTATTCCATATGAGATGGCTTTCAAAACTGCTCACTTTACCGTGAACAGCATGTACTCGCCAGTTAGCAGCCCAGAAAATAGGAAACATTTCGCAGCATGCAGAGGCCAAAAAGACACGAGGCCTGATTGCCTACAGAGGCGACGATGCACCGCATCTCCTATCGGAAGAACAGTTTTCCTGGAGATTACTTGTTGAGAAGCCCGTCCGAATCACAAAGCCACCCAGTGAACCAAACATACACGCGCGCACACAACTTATCAGCTGTTATCTGTGGTCGTGGCGCTTGTTTACCCCGTGACCTGTCCCAACACCGCTGACCTATGACCTCCAGGTAAACACCTGGTGGACCTGTAAACACCATTCCCTGGAACCAGAGCGCGTCAGAGCGACACGCTGTCAAAACACTCTTAGTGCCAGCAGAATAAGTACGGAAATTTGTAAAATGTTTCCAAGCTCAATCCCATCGCGTTTATATTACCTTCTGCGCAAGTTAATCATCTGCTGTCTACCGATTAAAATGGTTTTGTGTAGGATAGTTGGTTACCTAAGAAGCGAAGACCTAATTTTGTGTGTTGTTTCTGAAGTTTAATGATGATGATGTGGTGAAAGTGAATTAGAATTTTGATTAGATCTATATTGTCCACAATGACAAGGAAAAATAGCATCCCAAAATATGGAGAACACAATACATGATGAGAAACAAAATTGCTATACAAATATGATAATAAAAATAAGCACTTCTATAAGGAACAAGAGACATCGATCCAGTTACACAACGAGCGACACTGAAACATGTACACCATGTTTACGCTATCTTTGTTGTTTTTGTTTCGTCCATTGTCAGAATGGATCATTATAATATTGACGTGAATGCATCTTTAAATTTGCGACCATAGTGGGAGGCAATCCAGAAAATCCCATGATAACCAAATCGTTGGATACAGTTTGGCATTGCAGTTCCGGACCTATCATCTACATTCAAAATTAAACTACACCACTCGATTTCCAAAGGATCAAAGAATATGCTACGTTGAGTGAGGACTGTGAAGTGTCACTTGCGGGGGGGGGATTTTGATTTCGTTTCGCCGCGTCTCATAACTTACGCGTGGTATAACTTTTGACTAGGAGAAGCTACGACGCTCGTTTAAGTTTCAACCGACATATTTCGTCAAGATAAATCGATTGCGTGTATAAAGACATTTGTGTAGCGTAGTTAGGCGAAATTGTATGAGTTTAATGTAAAAAAAATTAAGAAATTTTAACACAATTTCGGCCTATACTCGTCAAAAAGCCAAGTCGGAATACGGAAACCATATACGGTTGGAAAGAGCATCTCAAATGCAATCCAGTGATACCCATAAAACCCCATATGATCGAGTGAAGCGGTGCCAGGAACATAAAAACATCAAGGCATCCGAGCGCGTCAACGTAGACGTATTCACGCTAAACAAACAGCCGTTTCCCCAACACAGCCAAACCCAATTTTTTTAAAAATCCTTTTATGTGTCTATATATTTTGACTTAGTGCTGTGTGTGTTTCGCTTGTGGTTTTGCTGTTTTCCGATTGTCATCGCTGCGCTGTTCTCGTTGTTTCTGTGTCGCTCGTTGTCTAACTGGATTGTTGTATCTTGTTCCATATAAGTGGTTATCTATATTATCATACTTATTTTTTTTGCATTTGTGTTTCTCATCCATGTACTGTGTTCTTCGTTTTTGGTTTCTTTTTTCGTATTCGATGATTTTGTAATCTCCAAAACACACTGTTTATTGTACGCTATGAAAACTGTGAACAAACTAACATAGTCACAATAAAATTATTTTCGCTAAGCGAAAATTTATTATAAGAATCCTCGTTCGAACCGAAACAACGATGTGGCTTTTCGTAATGTTAAAACTATAGTGATGGAGACGTTCACGTAGATCTACATTCGTACATAACCACAGAAATTTACAAGTTACCCTGGAAGTTGAACTACACTTTCTACCCATTGACATGGAACACTTGGATAAGAACACATGATAGCACAACTTTTTGTGTCGCTAAAAACCAGCGTTACTAGCGGGTTTTGAAAATCCACACCCATCGAGGGTCCGAACTCGGGACGCACGAACGGAACGCTACAGGTTCGAGCCTCATCGTCGTCACGGTTGTACTCAGGTATTACGGTCTTCACGCGCCGGTACTCACAAATATACAAACGGAACCCATTCTAAGTACCGCCACTACAGTGTAGTAAACGGCTTCAAGAGGACAACTTTGGCAAGTGAAAATTCCTTTCAACAGTATGTGCCAACTAGCAACCAAATATGTGACGTTTATTCAACCAAAACATTCTGATTAGGCGCATGGTGTCTTCACTTCGAAAGGAAATTATTCAGCTAAATCTTTTATACGTTTAAGACATTGATCAACCTTCTTGAACTTCAAATTTTGTCTAGCCCAACAAAACTACTGTAACAGGTAGAATGTACATAGACGACATAGAAATATGTGCGTGTCTTCATAGCAGAAATATACATTTTCATCCGTGTTAACTACAGGATATTCGGTGATTGTTACCGCTAATACATCAAGGTCAAATAAGCAGGAAGTTGAAGTGATAATGGTTAAACACTAACTCAGGTGATTTAAAAATTTTAAGCTCGTAGTCGCATGGTTTGAGATGAATGAAGTCAGCGAATTTTTGGATGAGAATACATTAAATATCTTTAAGATTGAAAAAAAAAAAAGTAGTAACGCGCGATTTTTGCGCGAAGAGTGAAAAACTAGGAAAAAAGGGGGCGGGATATAATAATTGGCAATTTTTTCCTTTAGCATTAAATTAAGGGTAAATTTTCCTTGGTATTAAATGAACTATATATGGGACTTAGATGTGTATTTTGTTGGTCACTTTCACACAGACTGTAACTAACATGAGGCATGCTTCGACATGCATGTTTCGTCTCCTTCCTACCTCCCTGTCTCATTACCCTGCTAATAATCCCAAACGCTTAGTTTGACGAGTGCCGCGTACTTGTCAATTTGCCAGCAACTATTTTAGGAATCGGGAAAGAGCGAAGATGCTGAGTGTTGTTTCTAGCGAGTATTTAAGAGCGTGTATCACAGCAGGCGTAGCTCAGCTAACATAAACATCTGCGTTAGTGTGTGCGCGCGCTCACGCCATAGCGGAAGTAAAAAGGGAAGAGTAACATGAGTTTAGAACTCCAGTTTACGGTATCAAGCGGTAAGTCGCCTAGAGTCATCAGCTTACAGCATTTCTGTGCACCTCCAGTACGTGCGGTGCGTGCTCGTTCTCGAATAATTACTCGAAATTTTCCACCGTGACGATGGAGGACAAAGCGACAAAGTTTCTTGTTAATAACGGAAGGTTTGTCCTATTAGGACGGAATGGAGATTTGTGCACAGTGTTTATTTTTAAAGCCATTTCGAAATGGTCAGAAAACGTCATTTTTAATGCAGTTATTTTTTATAGAATTATCAATTCATTTTTCAAGATGTTGAACACTACGACCCTTCATTACCACTTTATTTAATTTACTGTTCAATCAGAAATGATCCACGTTCAATAATGCCTGCATAGTCCTCCGAGTCCTGACAGACTGCATCACTGATTTGACTGACATGTGATGCGCGCTCTTAATAATGGAAACATACTGCTGAATTCGGATAGCTCGATAAAAACAGTTTGCAAAAAAAAAATGTTACTAAATATTTTAACACTATTAACACATGAATGTATTTAATATTAAATATGTCTATCTATAAGGTTTGTATTAAGCGTTAAATTTGACATTGACTATGGGCCGTTTAGAATTCAAGCAAGATATACATAAAATAAAAATATATTTCTTCCCTTTTGAACGAAGTCGACACCCTTACAAATCATTTTTAAATAAACTTTTCCTTTATTGGCACAGTAGTCGCAGTTTGCAGTAGGAAGCAGCTTTTTTTCGAGCACAACCGCATGCGCAGAAACAAGAAGACGAAAAAGAAAAACAAACGTTACCTCAGCAGGAAGTGAGCAGGAACAAAGTTTGGGGGGGGGGGGGGGGTGTTGCAACTTGAGCGCGGTTCAGGTCGGAGGGGAAACAGGACCTCCTGCAATGTCCTGCTCCTCTGACTGGGCGCACCTGTTACCTCCTCGTGACCGGCGAGAAACTCGGGGGTTGCTTGCTTTGCTTTTTGTATGCAGCTTCGCCGCCGGCCGATATTGCCAAACTTTGCCGGGCACAGACCCGTAACAAAAAAAAAAAAAAAAGAACACAACACCCTCCCACGCACAAAAACAAACACACACACACTTACGAGTGATTTCAGGAAGCCTGGGCCAGCAAAGCACCTGCTCGGTCAGGGTAGACATGGCCACGCTTAAAAGCACACACTGTAAAAAAATTTGTATTTTTACGCACAATTTCTTTGGAAAGTATTTTCGAAGAATATTTCGTAACATTACAAGGAATATAGAGAAGATTATGCAACACATTACAGTGAAATCAAACCTTAATTTTAACAAGGAAGTTGGGTACCTTTTTGGCAATTAGTATCCAAACAATTGTTCGTGAAACATCCAAAAAAAATTTTACGCGTATACTAAAGAACAGTTCATAGAGGCCTGTTTTGGCAAAAGCTAAATCCATTAAAAAATATAGCTTCATACAATAATAAAAAATTATATATGTCTACTGAAATGTATTTTTTTTTTTAATAACGCAGAGTAATTTTAAAACTGGTTTCTCAAAATATCGAATTTACGTCCAAGTGATACTCGAACCCTCCATGTAACGGTTCATACATACAATATCACTTTTGAGGTAGAAGCGGAATAAAAACAAGAATGCGGGTTAATTTCGGATAATTAAATCCGAAAAGTACACGAAAAAGTTCACCCGCCGCCATATATGTCCACGAATAATAACTTCCTTAAAAACCCAAACATTACGTACGACGTTACACGTTCCGAGAAAGTAAGTAGTTATTTTCAATGTTGGCTATCCCCATGACTTTGGAACTGTGAAGTTCGGAGTTCATATCCCTGGTAAACTGTGCCTGCGTAAGCTATACGTTTTCGATCAAGTTTATGTAATTTAGGAATGCGAGCATCCCTTCCATTTGTCACAAAATAAGAAAGTGAAGGCGTTACGAAACTCAGTCGAACTAAAAATCAAAAAGACTGCCTCCAACCAGGGCCTGGAACGGAAGTACAAACTGCCTCCCACAGTAGAGGTTTTAACCCAGCCTGGATAGATGACTTGACCTACTTTCGGGATTGTGTGAATTCACACTATTTTCCGAAAGAAACAAAACTCGACCATTTGCATGGTAAATTTTTTTAACAACAAATAATTATACAATTTTATTGAAAGAGGGGTACGTTAAAAAAGTATTGTGCATTGCACTAACCTCATTTAAAATATCTTGTCTGAGAATTCACAGCGCTAAATAAAATTTTGTCGTTATAGGCATGGAAGATTTTGAGATACTGTGAGCAGTACCAAGAAATTATTTAGAAAAAAAAAACATATTTTGATATTGTTGACAGAGACATTATCTTATAATGCCCATTAAATAGTTCCTGCCTGAAGCATCTCATTGCTTTCTGACATATTCTATGAGCTGCCGAACTTAAGCGAGGTATTAATGATTCTAACTCGTTCAGCGATTTTGGACAGTCAAATTACTTTCTGGAGAGAGACATAACTTCGTGTTCATGGTCTCCAGATGATTATCGGCTGGAATTCATTTCAATAAGGGAAAAATAACTTTATGTCCTAGCTTAATTTTCATACAAAAATTCGCGAGACTGATGCTTTATAATATGTAATAACATAAATTGTAGCACTAATTTTTGGAATAACAGAGTGAAAAACTTGCACATTAAAACTTTTCTGTAGCATTAAAATTAATCGGGACTCAAATCTCGAGTCGTCAAAAAGTGGTCTCGGACCATTTCCAGTATGCCCTCCTTCGCAAAACGAGCATATGATAGGAAGCACGGGCGCCGAAAGAAAAAAGGGCGAAATTTTTTATTTCTTAACTACCTATCTTTCGAAAACTATACCTCATACGCTGGCGGCAACACCTAAAGATCGTGCAATGAATCCCCATGTCTATAAATCTTTTCAGAATACGAAGTCACTGTACGTAACAATATGCGTAGTTTGAGTGCTACTTCGGCCTAACTGTTCACCCTCAGTCAGATCTACAAACACGACCTTCTGTGAACAGTAAATCGCATTTAAAACGACCCCGGTTAGCTGAAGAAACGGCATCACAGATTATGGATTTAAACATTTTGAAAGTAAAATTTTGTTCCTTTCATTGTTCCGCTTAGTGCCTATAAATAAGACTATGAACGGGTCTCTAGTACATTATATGCATAGCTCAAAATACATATCAAGCACACTAGCCGCTAAAAAATACAAAATACAAATTGGGCATAACAATTTTTAAATCTGTAATGATACGATACAACTTTTAACGTAATTATTAAACTATTCGGTCTTATAGAAAAAATTTCTTTCCGCTAAAATTAAAAGGTAATGAATGAAGTTTTCATGCACTTGATAAAAAAAATACGCTAAATAAATTTACTGTGGATAACTGATCTCAGTATTGTCAATCTTCATCGATTTTCTTTCTCGTGGATCAAAAATCTCCAGCTATTTTTGTTTTTATCTTTGAGTATCGCGCGGCTGTAACGTACACTTCCACATGAGCTCAAAATGCGTGAGATCGCCCGAAGGTAGCATTTCTGGTTTTTCGAAAGGGATGCGGGCAAAAAAAAAAAAAAAAACGGATGAGCACCTTGAGTGTTTCCTAACAGCGAACCCTCCAACCCTCTCCCCAACCCAGGACACCCACACGAACTCGAAACCCCACAACCCCTGGAGAAAGGCAGGCAAGTGTAATTAGCACCTCTGCGAGGCAAGGGAAGGAGTATAGAGGGAGCCGAGGGGTCTGCAGACTTGAGGAGAATAAAAAGGAAAAGTCGGTTATCACGGTGGAAACACGGAATTTCAATTTTTCTCCGGGAGCTTAATCCCCTCTAAGGGTCGGGCAGAGAAAGAGGGGGGTCGAGACGCCCCTCCCTTAAACCCCTGAAGCTTCCCACCACCCTATCTCCGAGGGTGTTAGAAAGCACACAAGCGTCACCTGCTAATATTCTCGGTGTCCATTCCGGCTCCCAGACACTTTTTTTTTGCGACCGTGCGAAAATTTCTTTTCAGAAAGTGCTTGGGTGCTGCCTCCTCTTATCCCGGTATAAAAATTACAAGCTCTTCCTTCTTCCTCCGGGATATTGGGATATTATTTTTTTTTTCCCCCTCGTGTGAGAAGAGAAGCGAGTGCAATGAGGGGAAGACCCGTAGAAGGTAGGTGAAAATATACTTCTTTTTTTTTTTCTCCACCCTGCAAACAAGAACAAAATGAACGAGATTAAAACTCGAACTTCTTTTATTAACTGCAACAAAATGAAAACTTGGAGATTGTTTTTAATAATTCAAGGGGTGAAAATGAACGGTTTCAACCGCACAAACAGGGAGCGGGCGACACCTTCGTGCGCAGGCGGTAATCCTGGCAACATCCTAATCTTGAAATAATGGACGCGCGTTGAGGCTGTGAGTTTACAGTCTACTTAAGAGTAGAGTTATTTATTTTGCTAGGCGTGTAGGAAATGGCGAGACGAAATAATTTGCTCGGTAACTCAATGTTCAGGAAAGCAATTATGAATGTTATTTTCAAAACTTTCAGACAATTGTCCACCCAGAATTTGCTCCACATATTTCAGGTCGACTTTATCCGGGCAACTTTTTCTCAAAAATATAATGAATTATACGTTTGTTGCCTCGCGTCTCATCTTGCTTCCTCGCAAATATTTCTGTTAGCGCGAATGAAATTCAGCTACGCTTCCAGACATCTATAGGCTGTTCACGGTAAAAAGGGCTTTTTTGAAAGCCTTACTTAAGATCTATTTGTATGCACGTTGAGTGTTCTTCCGCCTTAAGTATAATTATCATTGTCATGGGCCTTATCGCTTTCTTCGTGAGTCGGTCAAGTGAAACTTATAATTATTAGAAAAGTAAGTATTTTAAAAATCTGCTAATTTTTACACTTTCACACTATAAAAAAACAGAAAGCGATAGAAATAATTGACGTTATAAAAATTGTTACCTAACACTTTTATTCGACGTGAAAATATGGAACTACTTTCCCCTCCATCGTTACCAACTTTACTGGGCGTGTGTATCTCAGTGCGCCCATTAAAATATATGCGGGTTGGAGCAGTGACTTTTTTCTAAGGTTGATTTCAAAAGTGCTCATTTTATCGCGAACAGCCTTTAATCAGCTGAATGTACACAGCGACAGCAAGGGACATAAGAAAACTGCGTTAAAGATTTTTTTTTGACAGCTGGCCTCACGGCTAGTGAAAAATTCTCTCGTTCGATCTCCAGTTAACCAAACGAAGAATATATTTGAGCTGTGTGGCTTTGTTGATCAATTACCAATGAAGTTTGCAGTACACTGTTAAAAATATCCGTATTTACGGAAATTCTTACGGAAAATGTAGAACTCATATACGGAAAGGCGATCCGTAATGTAAAACTAAGCTGACCTCCTACAGCTTCGGGTTTCAAGAAAGATAAATGCCGAAGGTTTTCCTTCACCACTGCAGCTAGAAAATAATAATTTCTGCGGCAGTTATGAAATGCAACCATGGAACTGGTGCTATCCCTTCATAATATCAAAACCTGTAACAATTAAAAACACTTCAAAACTGAAATATGTATAAGGGCATACTGTAAAAAAAAAAGTAAAAAAAAAATTGAGATAAAATTCTCTTACATGTAGGGGAAGCTAATTACCTCTACATTTAAGGTAAAATTACCTCTTAAATGTAGAATAAAATTACATGACAAGTCAAGTATTATTCTCTAATCGTAGGAAAAAATACTTGAAAAAAGTGGGGAATAATCCCAAACAAGTGAGGGAAAATTAACTATATTGTATAATAAAATTATATTTTAACAACAGCAAAGGACGAAGCATTGAAATTGGCCCGTGGTCCCTAGAAGACCCTAACGAAAGAAGAAATTTATTATAACATAGCGCGGAATATTTATACTGTTAAATTTTTAACTACTCACTTCCTCTGACTAATAGTAAACGAAACCTCAACATTAAAATCCTCGATACTGGCTGGTGGGTGGGCGCGAACCATAGCCCTCTATCACGATAGGCCGATGCACTGTCCATTTTTTTCCCCCCTTCATTTGAAATTGTCGTGACATTTTGATATTGACGAAGCTCTAGTGAGGCCTTCCTGCTGACAGGCTCCCAGTGCGACAAGCGAACTGAAAATCTGCCGTGTCGGAGGCACCGGGGCGCGAACCCGCGACCCTCCGATTACAGGTCGGCCACCCTACCCCTGAGCTATGAGGACAAGGCAGACCATCACACTACGACGACAACGTGACAGCATCAGTGTGAATATTAGCGTGTTAAACATTATTTTTTTCCGTCTGTATCCCCACTTAGATATTGAGAATACTGAAGAGATGCACGCGTCGTAAGGTAATTTTCCTATCCATGTACGTGAATTTTACTCCAGAGTGCGGTAATTTTGTTTTGCCTTACCTGTAAGGAAAACTGCCCCCCCCCCCCCCCCCCCCCGAAGTTTGCGATTATTATCTTACACTTGTCAGGTATTTTCCCATTATTTTTAATAGTATAGTTGACGAGGTCCTGTTAGGTTTGGATACTATGTTGAAAAATAATGGGCGTAAACGCACATGCGCGTTAATGGTGGTCGCCCACAAAAAATCTGCGCAGTAAGTACGGTTTCCGCAGTCCACGGACATTTGTCTTCTTTCATCTCGTTCATGCTGACCCTACTTGAAAGGAGGGAACGAAGTTGCAGTGTTGCCAATTGGCGGGAAATTTACAATTTTTCGGGATATTTCAGTATAGTTGTTGGTTAAAAAAAATTAATAATAGAGTAAAAGAAAAGTTTCGAACTTTAAACGTTCGTTAAAGTTTACATACTGATTTTCATAATTCATAAACATAATCTGAAATAGATTCCAAGGACATAATAGTGGGATCCATACAGCCATCAGCAGACACAATACTTTCCGTAAATGAGGGCGTTTGCTGTTTACATGCACTCTAAATCTGAATCAGTGAGAATTTCACTCTTCCAATCAATCAAACGTATCTGAATGATTCAACAGTCACTTTAGTGAATTTAACTGTCGAATCAGTGAAAAAATGCCAGATTTACTTCATTTATTGATTCAGTGACATTTTCCATTGATTCATCAGTCATTTTTTTCACTTTTTACTCAGTGGTTTATTTTTGACTGATGGATCAGTTCAACAGCGTGTAGAAATGGCCGTTAAATAACGCGTATCAAGTGAAATAGCAACGAATAAACTATTAAAACCAATGCAAAATTCTCTCTAAAAAGTGTTACGTCTTTCCAAACGCCATGTAATAAGAACACACAGTCTTTCATTCCGTCTTAAGCCTTTCACTTCGTTTTCATGTATTCGTCACAGCTCTGTTAGAAGGTTTAAACTGCATATGTGATGAAGAGAGGGCACTCATATATACTTTTCGTTTTAACAATCCTATCGGTACTAATTAAACGAAAAACAAAAAGTAAGAGCATACAACTGATATCTTCACGATTTCACGCTGTTAATATAAGACATATTTTTCTGTGATCATTTCCAGTTGGTGTGGTAGCGCAGGTGGTAAGGGACGGCCTGAAGTCGAAAAATTAGTGGGTACAATCCCTGAACTTCCGAAATTATTTTTAAAATTACTGTCAATTGTGCAATATAAATAGTAAACTATCGTAAACATGATTATTTCAGGTAACTGTTTTGCTACATTCAATAAAAACAATATTTAATTTGCCACTGTAGTCGGCCGTCACTTATTCAATCAGTGAAATAATTCCACGTCACTAATTCAATCAGTGGTTTTCCACTGAACCTAAGTGGAGCCATTTTCACTGATTCGAGGAGTTGAATTTCACTGCGAGTCAATGGTTCCCCATTAATTCGAATTTAAAGTGTGCTATGTAGGTTAGTAACGATGTCTGTCGAAATTTACTGAAGTTATATGAAACGCAGTATAGCCTTGTCTACGGGTCAGATTTTCGGAAGGAATAATAAACCTGAACTAGAACAATGACTTTTGATGTTAATTAAAACGTAAAGAAATATATAGTATATGACTCGGTCATAACAGATATTAAACAGGTGGGGATGGCAATCCGATATTATATTCGCTTTAGAACTGGACTGAAGTTGTAAGACTTTCAGTATTTTTTGTTGTAGTATATTATTCGGTATTTGTGAATTTTACTCTTATTATGCCTCCTGGTTTTATAAAGGCTGTTTTTAAATGAAGTTGCTTGGTGCCCGGCAATCACACGGCATCTAAAATAATAAATTATTTCACTGCAATATTTAGCATCACAAGAGCACACGGAGAGCATTTTATAAAATCTAAAAAAATGGCTGGGGAGGGGGGGAAGGCAGCACTCTGCATGAAACTCAGCAGAACATACGCGAAAGTCTCACATTCTTGTCTCAACGGCATATTAAGGTAAAATGCCGTTGGAGATAGAAATTGATAATGAGGTACCGCGATGTCGAATACTTTTTCTTTGTTTATCTTAAGTTTCGAAATGTCTGTCTGCACTCTTCGCTTCCACGCCCCCTTCCTTCAAATCCACCGCCATCGTCTTTCCCGCCCCAGCACTGCCACCAAAACGACACCGGTAAATAAGAACACCTCTGCTGAAGCAAGAAAATGAAGGGTGGGGGGAGGGAGTAAAACTTTTCGAAAACAGTTTTCGTCGAGAAAGGGGTTAATTTGTTGCAGGTTACTCCCTCCTGCGACCTGCCTATTCAACTGGAGACCCAGTGCTGTGCCGCGAAAGAAGGTCGGTGAGCCCTGGGAAAGGCAGGAAGGGGTGGGGGGTAGGCGACACGGCAAGTTCTCCAACACAGGCTGGAGTTCCACAAGAGCCAAGTGTCACCGACGGAGTCTCCGTGAAATGACGAGGTGAGTCGAATTTACCCAGAACGGGAGAAATTGCAAGAGCAGGCAGCTTCTAGCAGCGTCATTTATCTCTACCAAATACTAGTAAATAAAATAAACCGAAAGTGTAACTGCGTTAGTTAATCAGCACTACATATCAACATTTCTGATGACTTGGTTATTTATTCACGACTTCAAGCCTGACCAAGAATTATGTGTTAAAGAGGTTATTTCGGACATGTGTTGACACAGCTGAAATGCTTATGCAATAAGTTGTTGATGACTGGAAGAAATATTGGGTTGCCCAATTTCACGGAATTTTGATAAACTATCTCTGTGTGTGTTATTATATATATATATATATATATATATATATATATATATATATATATATATATTAATATATATAGTCTTAATTCGCTCTTTATTTTTTAATGTGCATAGAAAAAGTTGTTTTAGAATATTTCAGAAATATTCTCACATTGAAATGATGCAAAACATTTTCATTTTGCTCAACAGTTTTTTTTATGGAAAATAGTTTCTGTGTAATTACATGGATACCTAGAGCAAGCTCATGTCATTCTTTTTATGGTAAATTATTTAATTTCTGCAAGCAAGTTATTATTATTGTTATTTGCGTATTCCAACCAGTAAAGTTATTTTGAGACGTGATTAAACAACAATTATGGAACATACATTTTTATTTGCTGCAAATAAGTACGCATTTTATATCTGAAAGTTGAAAAGTGTTAAGAACAAAGACAAGGAATTAATGAAATATCTTCTTTGAAATCCGACCCTTGGCTCGCCTGTAATAAGGACTTTACTTCTCGCCGTTAAAATTGAAATTTTATTTTGAAACTTCAGGTAAACCACTTAATAATTTTCGAAGATCTTTATTAATTGTATTATAAGAAATTTAAATGATTTTTGAGTTGTACCTAGAGATTACTTAATTTGTTTGGCACAATATAACATTTTTAAATTCCTATAATTGCCTGAAATTGCTTTTGGATTTTGATATCCCATTTTTGTAGGCCTACTTGATCAGGATAGTGTTTGATACAATATCATAAATATATGTACAAGATATATGCAAGATATATATACCTACAATATATATATATATATATATATATCTTGTAGGTCAAACAGTATATAAATTACCTCTGGAAAATTGAGTGCCCTTAAAGAAAACATGCCTACGAATACCAATAGATGTAGAGCTCGAAGACAGTCATTTCGTCCCGGGAAGACCGTAGACGTCAGGGAAGAAGGGAAGCGCGGTTGGTCCTTGTTTAGGGGATGGGGCGGGGGTAGCCGCATAAACCTGAGCGTGTTAATCATCATTATCAGTCCGTGTGGGAGGGCAATGGGGATGGCGAAGTGTGATTAAGGGCGGGTGGTGGGGAGCAGGAGGGGAAGCCGCGACCACCATCAATATTCCGCGCAACGCGACGTCGCCGACAGCGTGGGTTAGGTACAGTCTTGGGCTCTCGCGCTTCGCCGCGGGATTTCAATTTGAGGTGTTGCATACACAGACTAGAGATGAGACAGGCGGCATTTTCGACTTTTGCTTGGTGTGTCTGGTATTAGCTCACGAATTACCAGAAATATCTGTTCACGCTGTGACGTAGACCATCAGTGACGTTTAATTTTCCAACTTACGCACTTACTTAGATTCAATTATTTTTTCAACTTGTGGGTGTAGTCATTTCTACGAACAGTGTTGCCAACACAAAATCCACACAACGTGATTTTGAAATTATAGTAGTAAAAGAGACTGCCAACGCTACGATTTCGAATATGGTTACGGAGCAGATGGAATGCGTTGGAAATTACATATTCCTTCTACTATTGCAATAGAATTTTTCTTCGCCGAACGTATACTTCCATGTGCCCAATTTAAAAGTTCGGTACATACTGTCCATACTCGAATCCACGCCAAGTTAAGCGTTTAAGCTACGATGGAATTTAAACGCCACTGTACCCACGCGATCACAGTATTTACCTTTAAGGGGAACCAGCACCCGTCATTTTGAATTTATTGAATTTTCCCCATTACCTGTATCGCAGATTTTCTATTTTATTTTAGGCATCGTAAAGGTATAGGGCATTGCTTTGCACATTTTGTACGATTTGTATTCAGTGACTACTATTGCTACTATCGTCTCTGTCATCGCCGCAAGAAAAAATTACCTTATTTCTTGCCAGCAACCACTCTTCGAAAATTAATAAACGCAGTTCAGCTATACTAATTTGATCAAACTTCAGAAGCATTTATTTAGGATGCATCGTGCGAAAAATTTCGTTAAAAATTTAAAATGAAACATATGGAGAAAAAAAAAATTCGTAAATCCAAGATTGCGAGCAATGGTTCCCTCGTGAGTTTTCATGCAGGGGCGAGAAGAAAAGTATTTAACTTATTGTGCGCATGTGCAAGTTGCAAAAGCTGCGACGAAAAGCACGACGTGTTACGTCTGTCATGTTAAGGGCGTTCAACCTGTACACTTTAGCTATAAGTACTCTCTCGTCCCATAAAAAAAAACTTTCTATCGTTTAGTTTTTGATCCACAGAAGCGCAGAATTTGTTCGTGGCGATTTTTCACTTCGAAATATCAGAGCAGCATATTCCGTAAATGTGCCGTTAACATCAGGAAACCCTGTGAGCCACGACCGTTACCAAGGTAAAACTAAGCGCTCGGCGCCGTTATAGTCATAATATAATTGTTCACGCGGCAACTACGACAGTCATGCCACTTATTTAGGGCAGTTATTAAAAGTCATCTTAAAAAGCCTCTTGACAGATAGCAGCACGTAGAAATCCGCAATAAAATAAAATAAAATAAACTGAATACCTTTTCCGCGTCACTACTAAGTAAATACGGTTTTATAATGATTTTTGGTACAAGAGGACTGTAATTTAAGTACGCAAGGTACTTGCCTTGTAAGTTAATGTTCTAATGGAACAACATTTTCATTTTTTTAATTATCTATAATTATATCTTATAACGATAATGTAACTATTTTCAAACAACGCTTTAAAAAAACGAAACTATACAAAAAATTAATTCGTGACTTTATGGAGATATCCATATAGTATTTACGTATACTGTTGCTGACCACAAGCAAATTTCGTAAAATTTTGGTACATTTACAGAACTAATATTACTTCCTGTCCCCGGCCGGGTCACCGGATTTTCGCAGTTGGGAATCGTGCCAGACGATGCCGTTGGTCGGCGGGTTTTCTCGGGGATCTCCCGTTTCCCCCGCCCCTTAATTCCAGCACCGCTCCATATTTACTTCAATCACCCTCATCGGCTCTCAAGACCTCGCTGTTAGGAGCCACCCAAATCTCTTCACTCAATATTACTACTGTAAATGAAGCGTTCTTTAAAATTACGAAGCGATTCATTTTTTTTTTCATAACTTCCCCGTAATTCCCTAAATTACGGGGAAACTTAAACAGTGAGTGCTGAACATCGAGCGATAATTGACTGTTTACTGCCTTATTTTAAATACGTATGCAGATTACACAACTTGAAAATAATTGTATACGAAGTTAAACGCTGTATGTATTTGTATACGTTATTTTGTCATTCGTTGCTGCACAAGTGATAGTCCGCTTCCTTGCATTCGTCTAGATTCGTCTTTAATCAGCTAACATGGCAAAGAACATCATCCAGCATAGAAATAAAACTATTATTACAATACTGTTAAAGAGTACCTTTACAAACATTTCCAGGAAAAATTTCCATTCTTACCTACACGTCATGCACCATCTGCCACAAAATGTTTTCATGAAAACCTTAAGAGTTTTCCACGTTAAACTCTTGTGAATTATTTTCAATCTCAGAACTGTTCTTTTGATTACGATTCACAGCTGTCAAAAACAATTTAATGTTCAACTAACTTTATTCGAATGATTAAAAATTAGGAGATTATGAATTCCGTGTGCATTATGATTTAATTTAGATCATGGAATCATTAGAAAAGATGCTCTCTGAAAGTTGTATCTTACGTTCCTGAGTCATATTAGTTCAGGCTAACATGGTCACAGATTAAGAAATTGTAGAAAATGTTAAGCAAAATTTTGACGTTAGGTTCACTGTTTCGTAATACGGTACAGTAAAGGTTTTTGGGAAGAAATATTGATCCGATACGGGAATTGTAATTTTTTTTATAGAACCATGTTAGGTAAATTCTTGATGTTGATATTATAACAAAATTAATATGTTGTAAAGAACCCTCCAATATATATTAATTGAGAATTTAAGTATGCAATGCATTTCTTGTAACCAGGAAGTAGCAGTAAATTTATATTAAATTATATTCTCAAATCAAATTAATTTCAGCTCAGCTAATTAAGAAGTTACACGCAGGATCACTGAGTCGAAATCCCAGGAATCCGATAAATTAAAAATGTAATATAACTATTACGTGTTTTGTTGCCACAAACGTTTGTGCATCATGGCTGTTAAGGACACTGCAACTAAAAACATATTGCTGCTCACTTGTGTAATTCTTAATTAACTTCCCCTTGCTTCAAATAGGAAATTAAGCAAATGTTTAAATTTAAGTAGTCTTTGCCAAACGTCAACACTTTCAAGTACAAAATATAATAAAAACACTCTAAAAAGACTAATTTTGAGGTGTTAGGCAATGGATAAAAAACCACACACACAGTTTATTAATTTTTATTTGGCGACTGTTCCTTTAATTATATTTCGATATATGTGCATAACTGTACCTTGAAATGTACGAAAACTCACTTATGCAAACCCACACTGTGACAAATTTTACAGACGGTCTTTTTGGTAACTTCAGCCTTAATGTCTTCAGAAATAACGTGGCTAATACATACTACAGTAAAGTTAATTCTGCTCTCAAAATTCTTTGCGTAAATACCGGAAATCTTTCCAATTATCCGTACACAGCTTACAACAGCGATCACGGGGCTGGACTGAACGTGTTATTACGTGGCTACAAATTAGGATTTAAATTCTCATGGATTTGTAATTGGTCTAAAATTTGTCTCACTCGTCTTAAAGGAATCTGATTCGATAAACAAAACGTAGCGACGGAGTGAAAGAATTATTCGTAAAGGGAACAGAAGGTATAGGATGGCGTTATAAAAGAGAGAATCCTTCATTTCTACAGCTTTGCGAGAATTATTATTTTTGTAACAAAACAGGAGCCGATATTGTAAAATCCTTTCACAGTTTTGTTACAAATTATTCTTATCACATAGTCTAATTTTTTCAAGACAAAAGACTGTATAATTTAAATTAATTAATAAATAAACAAAATTTTCGTTAGTTAATTAATTGGGTAGAACTTGGTTTTTTTTTTGTCGGAAAAATTAGACTGCATAATAAAAACAATTTATAACAAAATTATGAGAGGATTTTACAATATCGATTCCCGTTTGGGTACAAAAAATGAATTCTCGTAAAAGCTCTAGAGATGAAGGATCGTGGCCTTAAACATACTACTGGTGGTCCACGCATGTGCTTAATCGAAATTTCTCAATGAGGGCCTCTGCTTGGATTCAGATGGAGCGTGGACTGGGTCGCAGTGTGTTTGATATACACGTATTCAAAAAGAAACCACTTCACGTGTGCACTATCTATTTGCACACACGATAAGAAATAACACTTCAGACTACGGAGCAATACAACTTTCAACAGATCACGGTTATTGCAAACACTTTTACGAAGCTCTTCCTCATCGCCGAAAACATTTCCAGACAACGACATTTCCAGACCGCTACAGCTTATAACATTCTGGGTGAATTCCTGACAAACTATACAGATATTCACTGAACTTTACGACAGACTTTATTTATATGGGCTGTTGACGGTAGAATTAGCACTTTTTAAAGCCCAGCTTAAGATCTACTTATATGCCCGTTGTGTATTCTTCCGCCTAATGCAAAATTATAATTGCCATGGGCCTCATCATTTTAGTCATGTGTCGGTCAAGTGAAACTGAGAAATTATTAGGAATGTAAATATTTTATAAATCTGGTTATATCTACACTTTGACGCATTAAAAAACAGAAAACGATAGAAAAAATTTAAATTATCACAAATGGTTACCTAACACTTTTTATTCGACGTTAATATTGGAACTACTTTCCATATATAATTTCCAACGTCACTCAGCGAGCCCATTAAAATGTACGTAGGCAGAGGCAGTAACTTTTTCTTAGGTTGATTTCAAAAGTGCTCAATTCATCGTGAACAGTCTTTACCAATAAAATGACAGGGTCACCGCTCAAAGCCCCATAGGTACACAGCACGCCAGTTCAGAGCCTTGAGCGTAGTGGCGACGGCGCACCTGATACATGCGGCAGTGTCACCCTTATCGGCCTCGGGCTGCTCCAGGTAGAAGACGGGCCACTTAAATCGCGGGCCAGTGCCTCATCCGGGACTCCAACCCAGAACTTTTACCGTCGGATGCGACGGCCTGGTGTTCGGCCGCAAGTCGGCTTGCGAGCTTCGCCCTCGCGCTTTTCTCACCACATGGAGCTCCGATAAGTGGTGACTCAGGTCCCTGGCATGACAGTACCCGCATGGGGTTGTGGAGTTACTCCCCTTCCCGTAGTGGCTTAATCAACTGGGGAATTACCAGCATGCTTGGGAACGTTCGCGGCAAAGACCGCGCCCTTGGAATAGTCCGGGAGAGCTGGCCAACATAGACTAAAGATGAGGTAGACCGATCTCGCAAGCTGCGCACAACCAATCTCCGTGTCCCAACATCCAACTACTTTTCTGCCAAACACGTCTTGCAAAAACGGCATGATTTGGATTTTACGCTAGAACACTGACTTGTAAAAAGTGCTTTTTGAAATGTATGTACTCTAACCCATTTGTAATTCAGTTTGATTAAATTAAAATTGGTAAAAGTATTTTATTAATATAATAGTGATTGTCATTTAAAAATTAAGATAGAAACAAACGCGTCCATCAGTGTTGACCATGTGACTTTGACAGTTGTGCTCCTTTGAGATAGGTCAATGGTGAGTACATGCGCAGAAGACGAATAATCAGTCTAACTCACCATTGGTCTATGCTGACCAACTGTATAGAACCTCAATCATTAAACTGTGATCCTCAGACCAGTCGGGGTCCTTTGAGCATCAGAATAGTCAGAACTCCGCAAGCCAAACTTGTTATGTATTTTACTTTTCATAAAAATGTCGTAGGTAATTATGTTATAACAGTGTATCTTTTTTGTTCTTAAATATAGCCGGTTTTTGCAAATGTTGTCGTAAACTATATTTACAAAGAAGTCGGGTGTATACTGTTGGGGGTTCGGCAAAGGGGTCCTCGAAATCACAAAGTTAAAGAACCCTTCGTCTAGAGGACACTGCTGTATTTTCTGACCAACAAACTGTCCACTTTTAAGTGTTGTTAGTAATCCGAACATATTTTCTGTACGTGCACTGTTTGCTCGTTTGCGCGTTTCTGAGCAAATATATATCTTGAGAGTGCGATTTTTTTTCTAGAAAAGTCGGTACGGTTTTGTTTTTATCATATTAGGTGTATTAAAAAAAAAAGAGAGTGAAAATAGTAAAAAAAAAATCGCATGTTTAGAGCTTACCGGCGTAGTTTCCGTAACCTTTTCAGACCGACTTTAATTTACGTTTGAGGTGTTGCAAACAAAAAAAAATATGATGCGTGCTCTACTTAAGCCGACACAAAACTTGTTTCGTTGTCACAGCCAATACGCTGTAGGTTATATGTTCGGCTACAGTTATATAAACCAATTATGACCTCGACCAGCAAAACTGTTTGCGAATAATTTCCTAGAGGTAATATCATTGGTCATTAAGCTTCTCAGTATGCAGTACAGACCAAAAATTACCAACACATGTGTGATGTACACATTTGTGTACACTGGGTGTGAATGGGTTAAGAGGTAGGAGAAAAATAAAACTGAACAATCGTAGTAAATTATGTGGTCTTTCAAGACGTGAATATAAAGTCCCACTGTTACAGATATAATTTGCATAGGAAAGCGTGGCGACGGAAACAATGCAAGCCAACGGAGCGACTTGCGCGTATGAGCGATGGGGCACTGGCCCATGTACTCTTAAGAGACTCTGCCTTAATAGGGTGCATGAGGTACGTTGTAAAGTTTTTGTAGAAAAATCAACAAAAGTCAACATAGACGGTTGGATAGTTCGTACTTATGTATAAACACGAAAAGCATCTATGAAGCATTTCGTCCCCAAAAAAAAAACCGTTTCAAGTTCTTATTTCAACTCTAAGGAATATTTTTTGGACTTGAAAAAAAATGCTCAGAATCACGTTTAGCTATTAGATTTTATATGCAGGTGCTTCAGAGTCGTCTTTAGATACGCATCATACTTTTATCTTTATTACCGTGCAATAAAAAAATATAGGGTCACAGCTTGAAGGCATGTTCAGGCGAGTCGTATTTGGGGGGCATGTGCGTAGAGGCAATGAGGTAAATTGTGAGTGAGCGATAGTCGGCCTTACAGCTCACGCGTTTCTGAGTCCTCGGCGATGAGCACACACACTGGAAGATCGAGAAAAAATTTTGAGCCAGAATAGTTTCGAAAACACTGTGGCGTCGTTATCCTTTTATGATTGGATGATGCATTTTTCACTCGGTTTGGCACCAGACCAATCACAACATTTCGGTCCCAGGGTGTCGGAATTCTTATTAGTCCACAGGAATGCGAAAGTAGCTTTTACATACGCGACAACCAATAATTAAATAAAACTTTCCGATATGTGCACAGCACTTTGAAACCTAGCGGAACCTAAGCGATTGTCAACTTCTCCCCCGATAAACCATTCTCTCCAGTGTTGCCCATAGTGATTCTCCGGATTACTTACTTAAAACGCGAGAAATGGCCCGTCTACCTGGAACTGTTTTCAGCGTTTAATGCTGAGAAGCATAGGAGCGCTAAGGACTAGACTACCAAGCGCATCATGAGCGCCAACGCCCCTACGCGCAGGGCTCTGAACTGGCGTACAGCGTTCTTGTGCTGCGGGTATTTATGGGACTTTAAGCGGCGAAACTATCATATTATTGGTGGAAAGACTTTGTCAAGGTTCCGTATCTGACGTGTATAAATTTTGAGATACGGCGCTTTGAAAAAAAATCGTTTTTTTAGTTATGCTCGAGTGCTCTGAAACTGTGCTTCTAATGCGCGTGACGTCTTGAAAGCAGTCTAACGGGCGTCGTCTGAAGTGTGAGTTCTTTTCAAAGATAAGCACAGCGGACGCACGTTTCACACTATGAAACGCAGTTGAAGTGCGAGGTACGCACCACGCCTTTGTTTCTAGATCGTCTATGACGCCAGCTATGGAATGTTTCGCTGGCGGGGCCCGGGGATAGCAAGGATTTCCAGCGACTATACCTTCGTCGCCATACCCCTCCATCCCACCCCTCCTGCTGGAGACCCCTTTCTTGCCGCAGGAAACTCAATAATGCTCGGCAGCAGGTGCAAAGGAGAGGTGTCAGATCCAGGGGTTAAACGCTTTCTGCCTCAACCCCCTCCCCACTAACCTTCTTCCCCACCAGACACTTACCTAATAAATGAGGTAATTCGCGAACAACACCCACTCCGCGGTTCAGGTGATGTCTTCAACACCTCCCCTCCTTGTCCCTCCCCCTTCCCCGCCACGCACGCGGGCGCCAGGTTTATAAGCGCCAACCCCCGACCTTTCCTCGTAAAACATGGTGTAACAATAAATTCCAGGGGTGAGATAGGTGAAGATGGCGTCTTCGTTTAAACAGAGCAGATGCGCGCACACACGAATATCCTCAGAGAAATTGAACTTGCATACATGCCCATTAAAGTGTTGGATGAAATCACAACGGACTAGGCATAGAGACGAAATGGTGGCGCGGTATCAGCTCAACAGCTGACAGATGCCCACCGCCATATTCGTGCGGTGTGGCTCAGCAGTAAACAAATTAGTAGGTAGGTAGTTAGGCTTAACGTCTCGTCGACAGCGAGGTCAATAGAGACGGAGCAGTTTTCTCATGGAGAAAGAGAGACAGGTGAAGGAAATGAGAAGTAATTGGCCATGGCCTTAGTTAAGGACCCATCCCAGCATTCACCTGGAGTAACTTCGGGAAACTACGGAAAACCGAAATTAGGATGGCTGGAACCGGGAATAAAACCCGTGTCCTCCCGAATACGAGTCCATTGTTACCACTCGCCACCTCGCATAGTCTAAACAAGTAACGGCTGTTCACGATAAAGTGAACACGTTTGAAATCAACCTTAGAAAAATCCCACTGCCTCTGCCTGCATATATTTTAACGGGCGCCCTGAGTGACATGCGCCCGGTAAAGTTGGTAACGATGGATGGAAAATAGTTCCATATGTTAACGCCGAATAAAAAGTGTTCAGGGCTTTCAAAAGTGCTTATTTTACCGTGCTGTAATGCAGTGTGAGTTCTCAAGACTCACTTTAAATGTATCTCGTATTTCGGTGAACCCCTTGTGAACATTTAAATGCACTGCATATAACGGAATGTCACTACTGGCCAGCAAGAAGACGAATGCGTTTGCTTGGCTTCGATTCATTTCGCCTTTAGCTACTTGACTCAGATGACGTGTAATTCTGCTATGTATACTGGACAATAACATTTTGCAGTCGAATGTAGTGTAATGTTTTTAAGAGTTTATCCATGTATGAATTGATACGTGCCTCTGATAAATTCAACACGGTCTCTTACGACGAGCTACATTAATCAACCTAATTTCACACCTCTGCTTTATCTAAGATACGAAAAAACGGCACATTTCTTCAGGTACGTGATGAAAGCGTCCATACCCACCACGCTGTTTCATTGTGCCAGGGTGACTTAACTTTTTGGCGACCTTTCTCAGCAGTTGCAGTAAGCAAATTGTGTGTGGTCTGTCGACCCTACCACTGATTTTACCCCCTATTCATTAGTTTGTTAATAATGTCATGGTCAGTAAGTCAAGACCACTTAATTTTACAAAATAAAAGCCTGTTGGTGTGAGTTTCTTCGAATTAGATAAAGCTACTAACGTCAACTTAAAAAAAAAATGCCATTTCGCCATTACATACGCCAGACAAATTTCCCATGTAGCAGTGACCCCTACTTTCTTATGGTACAGTCAGCGACACCAGATTTTAGCAAAAAGGTTAATGCGCCGGTTAGACTTCGGTACCTACGCGCAAACTTTTTTTTTGCGTTCGTTCACGTCTTTGACAGACAATTTTCTAGTTGACTGGACCATAAGGATTGGGTTATTCCGATGCTAAAAGGCTTTGGTTCACGGGCGGGAATCTACTAATCTAAGACGTGTAACAATTTAAAATCATCCAATTATGGAAGGTGATCTGAGCTATAGTTTTTTTAAATACAACTAGTTATGAAATCTGATAGCAAAAATCATATGTCACTAGCCAGAATAATGAAGACGCTAGTCAAGTCAATGTTTGAAATACGACAGGGATTTAATCTACGGGGATACCTGTCGTTCAAATATTGCATCAGGCTATTTTGGATCAAATTACCAGGAACAAAAGAAAAAGTAGAGACCTGAAAAATTTACGAAATTATTGGGTGACAAGCGAAACATAAAAACCAATTCGTTTTTTGTATTTTTGCAATTGGACCACGCAATCAACGAGCTGATATCTGCTCGAGTGTACAAAACACTTTGAAGTCTAGCCTACGAGATTTTCCAGCCTCTAATCACAGTTATGCCGTCTACATTTACAGTTATTAAAGTGTCTTACACATGAGACATTACGGTATTGTTAAGCACGTATATGTCGGACCGCAGTGATCGTGATAACTCACACAGACACGCTTGCTCCTCCGGATAGAACCAGCTGGCTAGCTACGTCACGGCGGCGCTGTTGTAGGGAATGATTGACAGCTGACCTGAAATGACGTAACTACCATCCACTGTTGGTAGAGTCGGCATCTGTGGGCCATTGCACAAACTTTGTAGTGATCACCTCCCTCAGCCGAACCCGACGTGTGAAGACGGTTCTGGGTCGGGGTACCTATCCTATAAATATAAAACTTTGATGCTGGGAGCGGGCCCACTCAAGTTAAGTGGACAAATGTAAAACTACTATATAAATTCTGTAGTAGCAGCGTACCCAATACACAGCCTGGGTAATCCCAGTGGAAATAGAGAGAACATTCAAAGGATTCGTCAGAAGGCAACTGAAGAAGGTATTAGACCTGATGTAGACTAGTAAATGTACAATGAGTATGAACAACGGAGGAACCTAGGCAAGAAACGAGGGTAAATTAGAATGGAAATATAAGGACTTGGCATTGGAACATGGAACATGAAAATTAAATGACCAGAATACAGACTGAAAGAAGATGTATGCGGGGGAGGGGGATCGAAAAGGGGTCCACGGCCTCCTT
Organism: Dryococelus australis; assembly: GCA_029891345.1. Lineage (NCBI taxonomy): Eukaryota > Metazoa > Arthropoda > Insecta > Phasmatodea > Phasmatidae > Dryococelus > Dryococelus australis. Next base: position 40,026,942 of record CM056995.1, on the reverse strand, counting down.
CACTTTCCCACACCCACGTTGCTGAGAGAGTCAGGGTGGACGACAGGTTCAACCACACCACACTCACCCTCGGAGCAGCTTGGCAGTTTATATATATATATATATAATAAAAAACAATGATCAATCAAAGAGTGATGGTATACAAAGTAATAAAAACAAAAAGTAAAAGTTACGAGGCCCGAGAGAGCCGAAGGATGGAAAGTCATAAGATAGATAACACAATGATAAGCTAAAATAATGACTACACCCCAGAATTACCCAGAAAGAGCATTGGCGTGGGGGTGAGAAGAACGCGTGTATGGTGGTCTATAAATATAACCCGCAGCAGGAAGCTCAGGAGTATGTGATAGTTTGGCGAATGGCGAACGAATATTAGGCCATCAAGGGACGCTGAAGACCGAAGACCGGCGCCGAACGAGGGCGTGAGAGACTCCAGGGGACGAGGGAGCTTCCCGGGGACCGGTCTGTGGTATGGGTGTAAGGTGACTCCAAGAAAGTGATATACATGGTGAGAGTGTCCGAGACTACGGGATATGATCGGTGGGAGTGTCCGAGACTACGGGATATGATCTCCCTCTCGCGGTGGGAACCAATGATAGAACTTGCAATAAGGAGACTTCAGATGAGTCACGATGGTGTCGAAGGAATTGCCACCTTTAGTATCCTATCTCAGCTGAAAACACAGTACAGTCCATTCCCCTCTGGAGGCAACTTTCCCGGAGCCCTGCTAAATATCTACTTGCAGGCCCGTTTCGTATCCTTCCGCCAAATGTAAACAAACATTGCCACGTGACTGCCATGTAGCATCTGTCAAAATCAATGTTTACATGCCATTGTGTGTGTACATGTGTTCGTATACTTTCGCTACACCTAAACATAAACATTGAAATGAAATGTGAATTTACTTTTATACCTGTCAAATGTGTTGTTTACTGTTTACAGCTTTTCAAAGAATTCTGTCATATTCCAAAAACCATTCCGTATGAATAGCCACAGTTAAGGCTTTCAACATTATTTAGGTCAGCTTTATGACGTTTTAAAAATGCCTGAATTGACGACAGTTCTTACGGTTATTTTACATTAACATATTTGTTTCCCACGACATAGCACATTACATGTAATGCACGTTAATATTTTGCCGCGACTGTGTTTAACATTGTTACAACTGCGAGGTAAAGGGTTGTACTACTTATTCTTTTGTTATGGATGTGTGTTGGGCCATTTCTTTAAAAGGACGGCCTCAGTTGGAATAAATATTAAAACAACGAACAACCAGTCAAACCAAAAAGGCACATTAAATTCAAGCACGCAACTCGTGTTGCTCATTTTTTTATACAAACTTAAAAGATAGCGGTTAACATGCACACAAATAAGCCTACCGTAACTTTTATCCCGCTAATATTTCTATGTATTGCTACTTACTGTGTATTGGGTTTATTGAAATTTATTGGACTGGGCTTAGTATTTTTCTTCTGGGATTGTGGTAAATTACGTTACACGACTGTGTTTCAACCCACTTCACAACGTTGTGATAAATAAACAGACGTGGATGTAAATAATTAACTTCGTCATAAAAATAGTTCACAGTTAAAACGTATAATGCTAATCAAATATTTGAATTCACGCACACACACAGGGCCAGCGTATCTACCACGATGCACAAAGGCACGCCATTTCACAGACGCAATGATTAACGAAACACAAGTCACGGTATATTTATTACTGCCGTGGAAACACAGATTTATCACAACATCGTAACTTGCCTAGGTAGGTTTAAAAAAAACAACGTCTACAAACGTGATGTGGTATTTTGAAGTATTTTTCGGAGTAAGAATAATTTGCGCTTCTTTCGGCAAAGAGTAATACGCCATGTCATGGCTCGCCACGTCTGCCAACTTCACTTGGTAACTGCCCGCCATCATATCTAAATATATTACAATGAGTATTCAAGCAGTAAAATCTCTTTTCAGTCGTAAATTACAAATTCAAAAATCATTACTTTGCTGTAATAAGTATGAAATATGCTACAATTGAAAACATGTATCATTACCTTGCATACTAGCGAAGTGAAATTTCCCGAATGTGAATGAGACGAAGAAAGAGGGCGACAAGCCTCGCCAGCAGACAGTTTTTTCAATTGCTTTCTCGCTCTATAAAACAATACCGTACCATTACGGCCTACTCACGATATTTTCCGCTGTTATTTTAAACTGTAAAAATGAAATATATTGCCATCGGGGCTACCTAAATATTTAAATATTTCAACAGGTACCGTTTAATTTACAAATATTATACTAAAAAACTAGGTTGAAATAATATTTTAACTGTGAACTATATCTTACCAGTCGTTGCCAACACGTCGGTGCTCTCGCTGTTGTTAATTCATTTTTAAAAAGAAATTAATATTACAAGTTATAGAAGATTTTAATGTAAACTTTCATTTATTCAATAATACAGTACTCTAAAGTAAACCACAGTGTTATATATTTGTGGAATACAGGTTATTGAAAAAACAGGTTGAAGTGTTATGCCTAGGGTGTTTTTTCAAAGGTTTATTTTCATAAGTCGCTTCCAATTGGGAATGGACTATAGTTATGCGCAAGTCTATAGCCTCTGCTAGCTCAAGGAATACCACACCTCCTCGTGGTGCAGCTGTATAGCTTTGGCTAACAAACGTGGGAAACTCTCGGGCGTTTCCTATGCCATGGTTTACTAAGAGGGGTATCTGCCTCCATATGCTCATTACTAGTAATCGGCAATCATGACACTTTGACTTGGTGGCAGGCTGGTCGAACCTTTAACAGTCAGATCGTTGGAGTCCAGACATGGGATTACAATTGGGGGGGGGGGGGGGTCGGCCTGCAATGTAGCTTGAGACTCCTATCTATGCGGGCCTTCCGCTGCTCGGGGACCGCACAGGAGTCATGGAAAGGAAGCAGGAGCACGGGTTGACCTGGAATGGCCCAGTGGAAGGGAATCTCTCTGACATCAGGTCACATGGGTTTGGATTCGTGCTGGCAGTGTGTTGAAAACCGCACCCAGCAGCATAGGCCACTACCGCTGAAAGGCGAACGTGGCAAATATATATCGCAATTCGTAAGATCATATTGATATTGTCATCATAATGAAAAAAAACTGCTGGGAGATAGTAGAGACGGGATTATGTCTCGCAATGAATACCACCATGACCCCCACACATAGTCTGAATATTAATCGCAATAATATCATGAACTCCGTAATGGTTACGCGCCGGGGACGAGTTATGTATTACATAACTGTCACGTTATGCAGCGTACGAAGGTACAGCGGGAGGCGAGGTATCCGATGAGTGGAGTGCGACTGTGTACGGAAGCGTTCGGTGTGTTCGAGAACATTCCGGAGAGGTAACAATCGTTTTAAATACTTTAGTGTGTACATTTCTGTGAGCTGACGAACGATTATGTAAATAATACCTCTAAATAGCAGTTAATAGATAACCAGTATTGTCGACATATTAAGCTTGTTGTAATTTTTTTATTCTTAATAAATAAATTAGGAAATTACTAACTCTATCTCTTAAAGAAATTGGCTATGCCCACAGACTTTGGAAAATTGTAACAATATGGCGTATTTTGCGGCTACACGTTGGTCATAGCGAGCGATAGTCTCTTCATACTCACACAAGCAGACCTCCCCCGAGGTGCGTCCCTTAAGCCCGCTGTTGTTGGCAAACTCGGCTGACAAACCCAGCCACGACGAGCACCGAGAGCCCTCAGGGACGATGAACCCGTTGAAGGGATGAGGAACAAGGTATGCGCCCGAGGGTACGGGGGCAACCCTTCCCGCCTGCGGCGACAGATGTGCGGGTACCTGAGGGTGGCTCCAGCAGGCCGGAGTTCGCCATGGGGGTAAGTTCGTCGCGCCGGGGGTGTGGGAACAAGCGGCAACCCCTCCCGGGGGCAGATGGCAGGCGCGGTCGCGTGCGCGCCACAATCACTGCACTCAGGTACCTCGCCAGGGGAGGTGGTGGGTACGGGGAGGCGCACGTGGCTCGCAGAGGGTGCGGGCGACGCCATTCAGCGCCCCCGACGTGAAGCGGGGCACCTCGCCAAGACCGCCCGAGGGCAGCGTCTGCTGTCCGTCGCACGCGACGAGGGTGGTGGAGCTCGACATACGGGTCGTGCCAGCCGTCACAGCCCTGAATCCTCCCTCAACGGCTCGGCGCATCACGTAAAAGGTGCTTCTCTACTGTGGCTTGGCAAACACAGGCACAGAATAGCACTGTCAATAGGTCCGCGGACGCCATGGTGCGTGGCTGCCTACACTCGGGGCAACAGTCAGTCCACTAACTTACTGCCTGCGGAAGTAAAATGAGCGGGTGGGGGATAAATGAGGTGGAGATGGAACAATAACGGAATATAATTGTAAGGAAATGGGAGAGTAACGAGAAAACCACTGCCAGCCAAGTTGCGTCCTCCGCAACTGGGGCGAAGCATTACAGAAACTCTCCCTGTTTTTGACGATGTTTCCTAACTCTTCACAAGATAGCTCTTCTATCGCCCTCACATGCTCGTGGAACCTTCGTGCAATCAGGAGATCGCTTCTTCTTTGAGAGTGCGAAACACGGTTTTCATCATCCTAGCAGAACCCTGCGGCACATGTGATTGGCTCTTAAGTTGCGATGTTTTGGACTAGTTACTACTCTGGCCGCATTATGACGTCACGAACATAACGAGGAGCTTGCTAAGCAAGCAAGTGTCGGGCAATTTAACTAGAGTAAAAACCCTCCTTCTTTAGTACTCTTTATATTCAGCGATACAGGTCTACGATTGCGTATGTCCCGCTGACTCCACGCGGGAATTACGCACAATACGTAGTCGGTTTACCCTTTCGGCAAAATCCTAGAATGGCCAGTTACTTGCTATGAAGTGTGAAGAAATTCCAAATCATTGTACACTAATTTGTTTTGAAAACTTTGTAAAGGAAGTATTTTTGAAGTTTGGCGCAGTTATTTGATTCGACGAATATTTATTTTCGTCAATTCATTAGCTTTCTGTTACAAAAAAACCAGGATGTAAACGTAAAAAACACATGTTTAATGTGAAATTTACAGCAGTAGTGAAATCCACGCAATTTTTTTTTGTAAGGTTATGCTTCTTTTCTACTGCCAAGCGTGGCCGACCGGTCGGACGCCCGACGAAAGTAGAAACAGAATCTACTTTTGTCAGGGCTGCGTTTGTCGGGGTAATCTTGCTTCTGATTGGTTGATGAAAAATTTTCGTTTGTGTCGGGGCTGTTGTGTTGGATTGTCAGGTTATTGTAAATCCACCATAAGAATTAGCACATTTGTGAAATACTTACTTTTCTTAAAATTTCACTGTTTCGTTTGACCGACACATGATAATAGTGATCAAACCCATGGCAACGTTAATTTTACATGTGGAGGAAGGATACACATCGTGTGTACTAGTAGATCTTAAGCAGGGCTTTCGAAAGTGCTCAGTTTATTTTTTAATGTGGAGGAAGGATACACATCGTGTGTACTAGTAGATCTTAAGCAGGGCTTTCGAAAGTGCTCAGTTTATTTTTTAATGTGGAGGAAGGATACACATCATGTGTACTAGTAGATCTTAAGCAGGGCTTTCGAAAGTGCTCAGTTTATTTTTACATGTGGAGGAAGTATACACATCGTGTGTACTAGTAGATCTTAAGCAGGGCTTTTGAAAGTGCTCAGTTTATTTTTACATGTGGAGGAAGTATACACATCGTGTGTACTAGTAGATCTTAAGCAGGGCTTTCGAAAGTGCTCAGTTTATTTTTTAATCTGGAGGAAGTATACACATCGTGTGTACTAGTAGATCTTAAGCAAGGCTTTCGAAAGTGCTCAGTTTATTTTTACATGTGGAGGAAGTATAGACATCGTGTGTACTAGTGGATATTAAGCAGGGCTTTCGAAAGGGCTCAGTTTATTTTTAAATGTGGAGGAAGGATACACATCGTGTGTACTAGTAGATCTTAAGCAGGGCTTTCGAAAGTGCTCAGTTTATTTTTTAATGTGGAGGAAGAATACACATCATGTGTACTAGTAGATCTTAAGCAGGGCTTTCGAAAGGGCTCAGTTTATTTTTTAATGTGGAGGAAGGATACACATCGTGTGTACTAGTAGATCTTAAGCAGGGCTTTCGAAAGTGCTCAGTTTATTTTTTAATGTGGAGGAAGGATACACATCGTGTGAACTAGCAGATCTTAAACAGGGCTTTCGAAAGTGCTCAGTTTATTTTTAAATGTGGAGGAAGGATAGACATCGTGTGTACTAGTAGATCTTAAGCAGGGCTTTCGAAAGTGCTCAGTTTATTTTTTAATGTGGAGGAAGTATACACATCGTGTGTACTAGTAGATCTTAAGCAGGGCTTTCGAAAGTGCTCAGTTTATTTTTTAATGTGGAGGAAGGATACACATCCGTGTGTACTAGTAGATCTTAAGCAGGGCTTTCGAAAGTGCTCAGTTTATTTTTAAATGTGGAGGAAGGATAGACATCGTGTGTACTAGTAGATCTTAACCAGGGCTTTCGAAAGTGCTCAGTTTATTTTTTAATGTGGAGGAAGTATACACATCGTGTGTACTAGTAGATCTTAAGCAGGGCTTTCGAAAGTGCTCAGTTTATTTTTTAATGTGGAGGAAGGATACACATCGTGTGTACTAGTAGATCTTAAGCAGGGCTTTCGAAAGTGCTCAGTTTATTTTTTAATGTGGAGGAAGGATACACATCGTGTGTACTAGTAGATCTTAAGCAGCGCTTTCGAAAGTGCTCAGTTTATTTTTACATGTGGAGGAAGGATACACATCGTGTGTACTAGTAGATCTTAAGCAGGGCTTTCGAAAGTGCTCAGTGTATTTTTACATGTGGAGGAAGGATACACATCGTGTGTACTAGTAGATCTTAAGCAGCGCTTTCGAAAGTGCTCAGTTTATTTTTTAATGTGGAGGAAGGATACACATCATGTGTACTAGTAGATCTTAAGCAGGGCTTTCGAAAGTGCTCAGTTTATTTTTTAATGTGGAGGAAGAATACACATCATGTGTACTAGTAGATCTTAAGCAGGGCTTTCGAAAGGGCTCAGTTTATTTTTTAATGTGGAGGAAGGATACACATCGTGTGTACTAGTAGATCTTAAGCAGGGCTTTCGAAAGTGCTCAGTTTATTTTTTAATGTGGAGGAAGGATACACATCGTGTGAACTAGCAGATCTTAAACAGGGCTTTCGAAAGTGCTCAGTTTATTTTTAAATGTGGAGGAAGGATAGACATCGTGTGTACTAGTAGATCTTAAGCAGGGCTTTCGAAAGTGCTCAGTTTATTTTTTAATGTGGAGGAAGTATACACATCGTGTGTACTAGTAGATCTTAAGCAGGGCTTTCGAAAGTGCTCAGTTTATTTTTTAATGTGGAGGAAGGATACACATCGTGTGTACTAGTAGATCTTAAGCAGGGCTTTCGAAAGTGCTCAGTTTAGTTTTAAATGTGGAGGAAGGATAGACATCGTGTGTACTAGTAGATCTTAAGCAGGGCTTTCGAAAGTGCTCAGTTTATTTTTTAATGTGGAGGAAGGATACACATCGTGTGTACTAGTAGATCTTAAGCAGGGCTTTCGAAAGTGCTCAGTTTATTTTTAATGTGGAGGAAGGATACACATCGTGTGTACTAGTAGATCTTAAGCAGGGCTTTCGAAAGTGCTCAGTTTTATTTTTAATGTGGAGGAAGGATACACATCGTGTGTACTAGTAGATCTTAAGCAGGGCTTTCGAAAGTGCTCAGTTTATTTTTAATGTGGAGGAAGGATACACATCGTGTGTACTAGTAGATCTTAAGCAGGGCTTTCGAAAGTGCTCAGTTTATTTTTTAATGTGGAGGAAGGATACACATCGTGTGTACTAGTAGATCTTAAGCAGGGCTTTCGAAAGTGCTCAGTTTATTTTTTAAATGTGGAGGAAGGATACACATCGTGTGTACTAGTAGATCTTAAGCAGGGCTTTCGAAAGTGCTCAGTTTATTTTTTAATGTGGAGGAAGGATACACATCGTGTGTACTAGTAGATCTTAAGCAGGGCTTTCGAAAGTGCTCAGTTTATTTTTAATGTGGAGGAAGGATACACATCGTGTGTACTAGTAGATCTTAAGCAGGGCTTTCGAAAGTGCTCAGTTTATTTTTTAATGTGGAGGAAGGATACACATCGTGTGTACTAGTAGATCTTAAGCAGGGCTTTCGAAAGTGCTCAGTTTATTTTTAATGTGGAGGAAGGATACACATCGTGTGTACTAGTAGATCTTAAGATCTTAAGCAGGCTTTCGAAAGTGCTCAGTTTTTTTTAATGTGGAGGAAGATACACATCGTGTGTACTAGTAGATCTTAAGCAGGGCTTTCGAAAGTGCTCAGTTTATTTTTACATGTGGAGGAAGGATACACATCGTGTGTACTAGTAGATCTTAAGCAGGGCTTTCGAAAGTGCTCAGTTTATTTTTTAATGTGGAGGAAGGATACACATCTGTGTACTAGTAGATCTTAAGCAGGGCTTTCGAAAGTGCTCAGTTTATTTTTTAATGTGGAGGAAGGATACACATCGTGTGTACTAGTAGATCTTAAGCAGGGCTTTCGAAAGTGCTCATTTATTTTTTAATGTGGAGAAGGATACACATCGTGTGTACTAGTAGATCTTAAGCAGGCTTTCGAAAGTGCTCATTTATTTTTTAATGTGGAGGAAGGATACACATCGTGTGTACTAGTAGATCTTAAGCAGGGTTTCGAAAGTGCTCAGTTTATTTTTTTAATGTGAGGAAGGATACACATCGTGTGTACTAGTAGATCTTAAGCAGGGTTTCGAAAGTGCTCAGTTTATTTTTTAATGTGGAGGAAGGATACACATCGTGTGTACTAGTAGATCTTAAGCAGGGCTTTCGAAAGTGCTCAGTTTATTTTAATGTGGAGGAAGGATACACATCGTGTGTACTAGTAGATCTTAAGCAGGGCTTTCGAAAGTGCTCAGTTTATTTTTACATGTGGAGGAAGGATACACATCGTGTTACTAGTAGATCTTAAGCAGGGCTTTCGAAAGTGCTCAGTTTATTTTTTACATGTGGAGGAAGGATACACATCGTGTGTACTAGTAGATCTTAAGCAGGGCTTTCGAAAGGCTCAGTTTATTTTTAATGTGGAGAAGGATACACATCGTGTGTACTAGTAGATCTTAAGCAGGCTTCGAAAGTGCTCAGTTTATTTTTAATGTGGAGGAAGGATACACATCGTGTGTACTAGTGATAGCAGCTTCGAAAGGCCTTTTTATGAGAGATACAATCGTGTATGTAGACTTACAGGTTCATGCTAGTTTTTTTAAATGTGGAGGAAGGATAGACATCGTGTGTACTAGTAGATCTTAACCGGGCTTTCGAAAGTGCTCAGTTTATTTTTTAATGTGGAGGAAGTATACACATCGTGTGTACTAGTAGATCTTACAGGGCTTTCGAAAGTGCTCAGTTTATTTTTTAATGTGGAGGAAGATACACATCGTGTGTACTAGTAGATCTTAAGCACGGCTTCGAAAGGGCTCATTATTTTTTAATGTTGAGGAAGGATACACATCGTGTGTACTAGTAGATCTTAAGCAGTGCTTTCGAAAGTGCTCAGTTTATTTTTACATGTGGAGTAAGGATACACATCGTGTGTACTAGTAGATCTTAAGCAGGCTTTCGAAAGTGCTCAGTTATTTTTACATGTGGAGAAGGATACACATCGTGTGTACTAGTAGATCTAAGCAGGGCTTTCGAAAGTGCTCAGTTTATTTTTAATGTGGAGGAAGGATACACATCGTGTGTACTAGTAGATCTTAAGCAGGGCTTTCGAAAGGGCTCAGTTTATTTTTAAAAATTGGGTTTGTTTTGTTCGGGACACGCCCATTTGTTTTGCGTGGATACGTCTACGTTGACGGGCTCGGATGCCTTGATGTTTTTTTTTACGTTCCCGGTACCGCTTCACTTGATCATATGGGATTTTATGGGTATCAGTGGATTGCTTTTGAGGCGCTCTTTCCAACCATGTACGATTTCTGTACTTCGACTAGGCTTTTTGACGAATATAGACCGAAATTGTGCTAAGTTTTCATAATTTTTTACATTAAGCGCATACAATTTCACCATAACCACACCACACAAATATTTTTATACACGCAATCTATTGATCTTGACTAGAGCTGCCACTTGAAACCTAAACGAGCGTCGCTGCTTCTTCTAGTCAAAAGTTATACTACGCGGAAGTTTTGAGACGCGGCTAAACGAATTCAAAATTGACTCCCCCTCCCCCTTAGCACCTCGCGGTGCTTCACAGTCATCACTCAACGTAACATATTCTTTTGATCCTTTGGCAATCGAGAGGTGTAATTGAATTTTGAATGTAGACGATAGATTCGGAGCCGCAATGCCAAACTGTATCCCCCGATTTTGTTATCATCTTATTTCCTGAATTGCCTCCCACTATGGTCGCAAATTTAAAGACGTATTCACGTCAAAAGCCTGTAATAATTATTTCCTCAGCGTGAAAGCAATTGAATTGTAAAGTATGACGTAAAATCTAACCTGCAGCCGTGGAAAAAAAAATTTCGGGCACTTCATCTTTAGTCTTTACGCATAATAGTTAACCAGAACAGAAATGAAGGAGACTGAGGAGGGGAAAAGACATTCATCAACAGCATTCGCGTGCGATGGCGATTAAAAACCACGCTATAAAAGTAAGACTAATACTCACTCCCCCCATCATCCCAACCACTTCTGCACCTCACTTATATATTACATTGTGAATTTTAAAGTGCAATCCAAATGCTTACATGACTAAAACTACTTCTCGATATGTTCAGACTTGAATTTTTTTTTTTATTGCGGCGCGTAGGCCTTAAGTTGCAAAAAATGTAAATTATTTTTATGATATATACACAAATCAAGACAGATATGTAAAAACACATTGCCTGGAGTAGTAGCATAGAACAGTATTTTTTTGCTGGACACGTTGGCAATCGACGAAAGACGAAAGACTGCTCCACGACCGGCACATGATAAGTTTTTGTGCGTCTTTTGCAACCCAGCCTGCTATAAGACGTGCCGAGTCTGATCAAACATCCGCCCTGGTATTTTTGGTACGCAAAAATTACATATCTCTGGTGTTGAAAGTCATGCTCTCAGTCAACAGATTTAACAAAATCAGAAGGAGACATAATGTTTTGCCACACAAAATAATTTACAGCAATTCTCCACAATGATGAAGATATTCGTGTAAATTTTACATCTTCCTCCCCAACACATTTTTAAAAGCATCCTTGACAACGGCACAAATATGTGACATCATGATCAAAGCATGCAGTTTGCCGTACCTATCGTACCGGGATGATTCAGAATACATGCGTCAAACATTTACAGGGAAAGACAAACAACTTATTTGGAAACAGTGTGTACTCTGATAAAGGAGCCGGATTTACATCACTCGTCTCTTCTTGGTGTTCTGTACTTCAGCCGAAGATAGCAATTTTGAAATTTTAAGTAATTACTTGTTGACATCATACACTAACCCTTGTGGTTTACTTTTGTCGTTGGGCATTTGCTTGTTTGGCTATTTCTGAGAGCTTTTATCTTAGAAGGAATACCAGAGGTTAGACCATGTAGCCCAAAGGTGATCCTGACAAAGAGGAAAACAGCTCATATCAAAAGTAGCAGACGACGACGAACACACACAACCATTGTACTGCAACTGAAACACTAATTTATCTCCTGAAAGATTTCGTGCTAAGGTATTCTCAAAAAACAAAGTAGCTTCAGTACGATTTTGTGAATGAATAATGCGTTGCTCGAGATGAGATGTTTACAGGCGAATTTGAAGACTTTTCACTAACCGAGAACGTTATCCAAACGATGAAACGGTTTCTCTAGCATGCGAGTCAGTAACAAAATAAAAGTTGCAGACGTGTATAGTGGGTTGAAATGTAACAAGCACTTCAATCACTTATACCTTTAAAAAAATTAACTGGTGTTTGATTTTGTATTGAGAAAGCACGAATAACATATTTTTTCCTATACGCCAATGGTAACTTTCGAGTGTTTGTACAGGAATGAATCATATGCTTAGTAAAGTCCCTATCTTTGTATACTATCATTCATTTATTTTCAATGTCACGTATGTTAAATTTTCTGTAATACTATACATAAGTTAAAATCTTCCATTACGGTTTAGGATGGTCACATAGATGTTTTTTACAGTATATACCTACTACGAGTACTGTCAATAGTATGAGTGAAATGTATTTTCAAGGCTGCGCAAAATGTGCTCTGTAACGAAAAATTACAAATACCAAATATTTAAGATTCCAGCACAACATAACATATTTGTTTAAAAAATGTGATGATCCGGAGCACTCTTTGGGAACAATTCAAGTGTTAGGTTTAATTTTGATTACTGCCTCCTCAAAATGTATTAACTCGCGATGTGGTGTGGGGCAGCTCCACGTGATAATAGTGAATTACAAAAATCACAGGGATCAAACCAATGCTGTGGTTACAAGAGGAATGCGGTAGTTAAATACCTGCAAAATTTGCGAATTAAATTTGTAACGGGCTGGAATTCATAGTTTTCTATATGCAGAGGTACCAGTTCACTGCAAGTTGTACGTAATTTTATACTAACGTTATTCAGGATTTAGTTTCTGTGGAAGCGTTATAGTACCAAAGAAACAGCCGTAAAGGCATTATTAAAACGATCGTGAAAATGTTTGAATTCAAAACAGTTTCCCATTACAAAATATTTTCCACGCCAATACTTATATTTATCATTACGGAGTGCCAACAGAGATAAAAAAAAAAACCAGCCTTTTCAATGTAACGATCTACAATAGATATATAAAACAAGTAACAAATGAACGTTTTTAACAGTATGAAACGATTGAAAAGTAATTGACAGACGTGTTTATGAGAGTAGAAGAGACAACAACTTGAAGCCACAAAATTAGTTCAAGCGTGCACCATAAATATATGTGGTCGCGCTTATGATTTTGCTGGTATTTAAATTCGCATTTACTGAGCACACACGACACAAAAAATGATTTCCAAGACTGAAAATTGGCAACAAGGTACGTTTTTCGAAATTATTCCATCACTTCTGTCTTTAAAATAATGCCTTAACACATTGTTAATTCATGTGCTTCAAGTAAAAAAAAAAATGCCTACACCTTAGAAACACGAAAGATTTTGAAGTATGCATAATTTTTGTTTACATCCTCTTCCACCAATAACAATCTGTCTGCGGTTGTTAGCAGGGATTAATTGTTATATTCTTGTAGAAAATATGAATTAATTTTCACCATCAGTCTTACAAATAGATGCATAATAAAAGACAAAATCAAATCCTCGGGCCTGAAACGACGAAGGATGTGTTCAACAATACCCTTCTTATGTGCTGGTTATAATTTCATTAAAATCCATTACATTAACTGGTTCATGAGCCCTGTATAGTTAATATCACCCGTCACTATCCACACAGGAAGGCAGGACAGCGTTGAAAAGGCAGAACTTCGAGAAAACTCACCTAAAGTCTGCCTAATTCTATGAGTTTCCCCACTTGACGCGAAAATTCGTTAGCTTTCAGTTGCACGACCCTCATATCTTCGAAGACATCGGACAGACGCAGGGCTCTCGCCATCGGATGAAAAGCTACACGAGCCGTGAAATAAAATAATGAGCCGAAAAAATCGTCACTTTATCCTAGACATCGGTCTACACATGACAAAAGGGCCAGCAATTTTGCTTAAAAACCTATCTGTTTTTGTAGTACATGTGTCAAGTCTTCCATAAAAAAAAAAGACTAGGTTATTGTACGGGCATCTCAGTGGCGTTTATTCCATAGACGCAAGGTAAGCAATGCTTACCCTATACATGGAATTGTTTGACCCTTCTTTGTTTTCGCCGTAATTTTAAACACATTAAATTCTGAGTTTCCTAGTTCCGATTCGAGAAACAGAATATTAGTAACTCCCGCAATTGTACACGCATAGTGCTGCTATCTAGTATTTAATTTCCACAAACGGGAGCGACTAGTGATGAATCGAACTCACAAGCAACAACACGCCACACGCTCGACCGCGTTCCTTCGGCAGAGTAAGCAGTCGTTCTGTTTGCATCCTCCAGTCCTACATTTTCCCTCTGAAAGTGGATGAAAGTGTTCGGGAAAACGGGAGTTTTCCTATAATTTGCAGTAACGCTGAAAATAATATTCAGTTTAGTTATTATTATATTCATTTCGTTTCCATTTTTATAACTAATGTTACGTATTATAAAATGGTAAATATATTTGGAGGGTAAGCAAAGTTGGAAGTTGCGTTTTTAGTAGAAATTGCTTATCCTGTAAATAAATAAACTCACTACACGCCACTGGTATATATAGATTGTTCACGATAAAGTACGCACTTTTGAAATCAACCCCAGTAAAAAGTCACCGCTCATATCTGCATATATTTTAACGGGCGCACTGAGTGACGTGCACCCAATGAAGTTGGTAACTATGAATGGAAAGTAGTTCCATAGCTTAGCGTCGAATAAAAAATGTTATAAAGTCATAAATTATTTCTTTGGTTTTTTTTTCTTTTTTTAACACATAAAAGTGTAAAATTTAGCAGATTTGTAAATTATTTACCTTCCTGATGATTTCACACTTTCACTTGACCGACGCATGAATAAAGTGATGAGGCCTACGGCAATGTTAATTCTACATAAGGCGGAATAGTACACAACATACATACAAGTAGATCTTAAGCAGTGCTTTCATAAGTGCTCATTTTACCGTGAACAGCCTATATAGCGTTTAACCACAATGTCACAAGGTTTCAGCACGGCGTTAAGTACCCGCGCCGAGACGCTTGTCAAACAAGCTGAAGACGCGTCGGCATATGCGAGCGCACGTTGCAGAGATTTGCCAGTACGCGCGTTTAAGTGCACGACAGGCGGGGGATTTTAAATAAACCGCAACTGCAAGGAAAATAACTAGTAGCCTGGAGTTTGTGCCAAAATGTTGCCGGGGCTTCTATTCATACCCTCTTGATGTCAGAGATATTTCTGATAGGTTTTCCTCCGGCGCAGTATTGGGTGCGCAGTTTCACAGTTATTGCAGTTATTGCAACAAAAACTCTCTTGCTACTTTGTAAACTTTATCTACAAAAATTCATTGTATAGTGTTAAAAAATTTCTTGGCTTCTTTTAGGAAACAAATAAAAAACACAAGAGAACTTTTTCTGGTTATATGAAGGAACAACATAAGAATGAAGTAAATGAAGAGTATGATAGGATGTGCACTAGCAAGCCAAATGCTTCAGAGTTCATCTCCTGAGTTATATATCAACACCGGCTACGTAAAGTGTTTGAATTAACCCCCTAATGTTTTGACAAAAAATATTTAATAATCTATTAATTTACAAATTTTTCAAATCGAAGTACGTCTTGTCAAACTAAGCAATTTTCAAATTCAGGCGTTTCTTATTATTTCAAAGTTACTGCGAATCGGTGCCTTTAACATTTAATACAAGCGCATTGTACGGGGAATGTGGAAATGCGTAATTTTTTTTCCCCGGTGAAAATTGAATGTATTTTACGTCGTACGTTTACACATCGAGGAAATTATTTGCAAATTTACCACATAAGTGCATATGTATAGCGAGAAAGATCATGTGGTAGAGTTATTTCCCCAACATCCATGGTAGCGTTCCTACATTTCCTCAGGAGACAGTCAGATGCGTAGGGAAGTACCCAACTTTGTATAGTAGTGATACCAAACGTTCCTACATTTGCAGTTTGATATGTGGTAGTATTCCCATGCAACATATAGGTTAAATACTTCCAATAGAGATTAGGAAGTTTGCCAGACATTTTTTCACAGCGCAAAGATGACGATACGTGTTTGGGGCGGGCTTCGAACTTACAGGACGCTCGTACTGAGTCAGGTGGGGGATTGGGCGAAACATTCACCGGCTCGATGTCTTCGCCACATACATGAATAAAAGATTAAAGGACACACTTTGTGAAATACCCATTGCTTCTTAAAGCTGTCCGAGGGCCAAAAATAATTTTTTTCATATTTCTAGGATGTTTCAAATTTTTGTTATAACGTATAAATTTCCAGTCAAATAAATGCGTATAAAAAGTGGAAAATTAATACTGTAGACAAAAATTAAAGGAATCGTAATATTTTGTTTTGTCCCTTGTGCCAATACAATTTCAAACTACTCAAGAAATGCTTGCCTATGATTCGAAATAATTTTTGATTGTACCTGGATTACAGAACAAATTTTTCGGAAATTCGTTATGTGGTTGGCTTTATAACTTGATTTCATGTTCTATGTAAAAAAAAAAAATTCAAAACTAAATAATAACTAGAAGTAGGCTAAATCCCCCAACGGTAAGCGAGAAAAATGTGTTTTTTTTCCCCTTCAAATAAGCTACTACATGGCACTTTTATTAACTAAAAAAAAAAAAACGTTTTGTCCAGAAGCAAATTTTTCTTTCATATTTAATTTTCAGAGTTTTTTTTGGCAAAAGGCGTACAAACAAAATTATCACAATTAATTGAAAAAAAAAATTGGTAAAAGTTATTTCTCATTATTTTGTTATTATAAATCGCTTACTGTTGGTATATTATGCCACAAAAATATGCACTATTATCAAACGCTAGAACCCCGGACCTGCCGGATGCGAATCTCACGCGCTGTTGCATGGAATACATATCGTTTGCTTAAAGTTGTTTTGCCTCACATTAGGCACAATTACGTTACGTAAAACAGCATTTTGGCAAAATGAGTTCAAGCAAACTTATTTTAGACAATGCGTTAGGCAAAACGACTGGTGGCGATATAATATAACGCAAAACGAATTTTAAAAGATATAATTTTACGCAAAACGACTTAATGCAAACGATTTTAGGCAAAATTATGCAACCTCTCTGCATGAATAGACATGCCCGGCCTATGATGAAAGAGACCCAACGTCTTTGGATTTCCTGGAGTTCATTGTCAAGGATGATAAATGGTCTTACCTTTGTATGGACCGAGAAATATATTTTACCATCATCAAAAGCTTGCACCCGGTATCGAACACTGTAACCTCCCCCCCCCCAACCCAAATCACATAATAGGAAAAAAATGTATTTCGTTGTATGGACTCTTCCCCTCCCCTTTTTTCAAGCTAGCCCGCGAGCGCTGAAATCTCGCATTATTGTAAGTAGACGAGTCCAACATGGGTTGACATTGTAAGTGCAGCGGGGAGGGGAGGGTAAGAGATATGACGTGTTTGGCCCAAGCTTGTTCAGCAGCTCGATCTGGCAGCGACTGATACCTTCAAAAGTTCGAGGATTGCCTCCTCTATTGAGAAATGTCTCGATGCGAAATTAGGCCAGCTGGGCATGCATGAGAGTGGAATAATTCATATAGGATTAGCGCAAATATAAATGTGGCGCTTTAACCTGACTAAGAGGGATTTTTTTTTTTGGTGAAGGGTGTTGGCAATGGCGACTGGGAAGTGTACCTGGCGATTGGCAAACTACAGCGATTGTTGGCAGTTTGGGTGATAACTGCGGGGAGCCAACTAGGTGGCTTGGACGAATGATGGAGTGCATACGTGGGGGCATTTCACGTGACGGTGTACTTTTTTCTTAATACGACTAATTTTATTATCCAATGACAATGAGTAATGTTTAATTGTTTATACTGAGGTTTGTAACAACGTGAGTTGTATACTGTGAAAGACTTTTGCTGTGCAGATTTTTGTAAGATTATAAATAAATCATAAAATTAAATTTAGTTATTTTATTTAATTAAGACATTCAACCTTTACTAATTTGACTACGACCAGAAACTTTCAACAGTATCTATGCTAAACCACGCTTAAAATTTAACACGCACGCTACACATCGAAAGGCTTGCCACTGATTCGAACAAAAGACCTCTGCAACTAGACTTATTTCAACGCCACAATGTTGCAGGCTTGAACATGCACAAACAGTTTTAATAGTATATTTATCTATAGATTTAAATTTAAATTAAGTTTGTATGTAAAACAAAGTTTCCCCTCCCACTCTCAAAATAAAAGTATTGAGCTACCAGGTACGAAAGCGCTAGCTGGTCTGTATTGAGACGAAAAACAATATACAAAATTTTTTCTCACGTGTCAAGAACAATAAACTCTTTCAAAATATGAAAGCTGCGAATATGAAAACGATTAAGCGTCCGAAAAAAAAAAAATCGCGAACATACGAAATAATAAATCCAACTGCGTGGAAATGCTTTACCTAACACGACACCTTGCACAGCGCAAATGGACATCGTCACTTGCTCTCATCATTATTACGACGTGACGTTCGAATGTTATCCGGCGATCCCCAGGTTATCGCTCCGGTTAATGGCAAACGGCGCGAAACGTGCCAATAATTTTCGGCCCAACTATACACGCAAGCGTCCCTGCCCCGACGTGCATGCATGCACGGGGAACCGGGGTGAAAGAGAGAGGGAGAGAAAGCGAGAGAGGGAGATAAAAGCGGGGCGAGTTCGCGTACATTTAACCCCGGGCGCTATTGTGCCCGGGCAGCAATTGTCTGGCGAGCGAGAAGCCACATGTCAAGGTACGAGGTTCGGGAAAAGATAGAAGGGAGCGTAATAGGGAAACCGAAAGGCGGAAAAGGGGGTTGGGGGAAGGTATGGAGGGCACGGAGGGGGTGCAATCCGGACCCCAAACAATTACCGGGGGCAACCCCCTTCCCCCATCCCTTTTCCTACCAGGTTCCCCCTCCTCCCCATTCGGGCCGACATCGCACCGGGGACCTTTTCACGTGAAATACTGAACCGTGCAAAATCCTGATTCGATGGATAAACGTTTGTGAGCGGTTAAACAAGCAGATGATAATCGGCAGTGCCCAGGAAGAATGGGTTCGGGACGCCGAGCAGGGGCAGGTCTGGCTCGGTGGGGGCGACGCGGCGCGCCAATCAAAGGCTAGTTTCCAGTCGGGGTCGGCTAGCCCGGTGTTACCGTGCCACGCGAAACACCTCCCTGAAATAGCTGGCTACTTTAGCCTTCCTACTATCTACGTAGACCGAGTTTAATGATTATAAATATACACTTGGTAACCCAAGGAAAATAATTCAATTTAAAAATTTTATTTTTAAAAATTTAACAAACCTGTTTTTTTATTTATTTTTTTTATTTTTCACACTTGTGGCATTTGTGAAAACCTGAGAGCCGTTAAAACCCGAATTTCCTGTTTAGAACTGGTTTTAATAAAACATTATAATAGGAACAAGTTTTTATTAGCATGTTAGAATTGACTGCAATGTTTTAAGTAACACTGTAACTAACAGAATTAATTGTTGTATTTTCAATTACTTTTAACATTTTTCATCGATCTGTGCTAGTTAATATTATTAATTAGTAAAAGTATTATTTTTTCCTATTGACAGTCCTGTCGAAAATTGCATAGGAGATGTTCTTCCCTTTGTCTATTCACAGCTGTTGACGAGTGTGCGCAAATTTCTTGTTGTGATCTCGCGCCATATTTTTTAATGTGTTTGGTTGAAATGTGTTGATTTCCGTTTTCGTTATGAGTAAGTAATGAGGACAAAATTCAATTGAATAAGGAGAAAGGGGAGATGAAACACTTTTTTTTTTTTTTTAAGGAAAATTTTCTTTTTGAGAAGGACAAAGAATCCTTCCACTGCAATGGCCAGAGACGTTTACAATAAACTTGCGGCTAAAGTTGACGAGGCAAAAATAAGCCACGAGGGAAAAAAGATCTTTGCACTACAGACGATTGAAACGATTCATTATTTTGGACATTTGTGAAATAAAGAAACCGATGTCCAGTAATGAACCTGTGAAGTACTATCTGCTGATGAAGAAACCTCCACTCTCTTTGAAACAGCTCATTTAGCTTTAGTACAGAGGTCTGGATGGACCAAAATTGTCTCCGAGGAAATATTACGACGGGAATTATGTTTTCTTATTAAGAAGTGAGACATGTCAGAGTAAGAAAAGAATGAAAATAAAAGGTAGGTAGGTAGATAGATAGGTAGGTAGGTAGGTAGGTAGGTAGGTAGGTAGGTCGGTAGGTAGGAAGAGCATAACGTCTCGTCGACAGCGAGATCATTAGAGATGGAGGGAAAAGAAAAGGCTTGATTGCAAGCTCATTCTTTACACCGAGACGACCATCTGACGTAATTTACAATACTGTACAACATTTCCCCATACTAAAAAACATGCTACACATCCAATATTTAAACGTGCCACTAAGTTATACCACAGGTAATATCACAGAACAATCAGACTGAACAATGTTTCTAGGCACGATAAAAAAAAAACAGATTTACTCTATATTAAAAGTTACTACCTTTCCCCTATTTCCTTTTCATATTAAAAATGAATTACAACAGACTTATAAGCATGGGAATGCTTTTCCACAATTACGAAAGTTAATACAAAAATAAGTACTTAATATATTTTCTGCAACCATATATGAAAGAGTTAAAATATTTTCTCTGTATTAAAATGGCTAGTAAGAAGTAGTTTCTATGCAAAATATAATGAAAGTGACAGCGCAGGAATGGGGTGTATTGTCACTTTGGTGTAATTTTCTAGGCTTGGTTAAGATTCGTTTGCATGAGGCGAAGGAATATCCTGAAAGTAGAAGTATAGCAGGGTTTCAGAAAAGTTGCAAGAAACAGAGAATGGACTGCAACAAAATCATACACGAGGTGCGTGGAGAACGTATCATACCAGGTTTGGCCCGGTCATGACAGATTGAAACCCGAAGCGACCGCCTATAGATCGCTGAGATGGCGGGCTGATGGACTCTCCCTCTCTCCTCAATCCCCCCCCCCCCCCGGGCTCTTTGGGAAAATCCACCTCCTCCTCTTCCTCGAGCAGGCCTTATAAAAACTCCCCTCGACGACACACCTACACACCTTAATGGTCGCCCGGGCGATAGAGGAAGAAGACGTGTGTTTTTCTAACCGCCCACCGCCCGCCCCGCAACCATCCCTTAGCCACGGGAGTGACATCCTGCCCCATCAATCTAACCCCCTCTTCACTAGCCCCCCCCCCCCCTCACATACCCCTCGCTTTCCTCCACGTAAAGCCCGAGCATTCGCCTGTCACCTGATTCCTTCCTTCCTCCGAGATGAGAAACCGATACTAACACACATATTTCACAGGCACTACGCCAGATCCTTTCAGAAACTACCTCCCCCATACACGTGCACGTCGCGGCTATGGAGACATGTCGCCAACGTTGATACAGCCGCCTTTTTTTTTAAACCCTCGTTTCCCTTACGTGGATATGTTCGTTAGTAAAAAAAAAAAAAAAGGAAGGGCGGGAGCGGGGCACCAATAAAATCAGTCATCTGTACCTGCTTCACAAAAATTGCTAGATTTAAAAAGAGCTTGAAACTTCCCGAATAGCCGTCATGAAGAAATATTTCTCCGAGCGATACATAACCTGTCGTTTATTTTATTCACCTTGAAAATACAGTTGAACAGAGCGGATTAAAGTATTGGCGCCAGCTAAACTAGCAACTTACTTCTGTTACGTAAATTTTAAAATTAACTCACTGATGCACACTTTGAAATGTGAGCTTGGGCAGCTTGCTTGTTGTTTGAGTATAAAAAAAAAAAAAAAAAAAAAAAAAAAGCATCGTATTTAAGAGCACCCGGGTTTAATTCCCGGTCCACACATCTTGACTTCGGTATTCCAAAGTTTGCCAAAACCACTCTAATCAAATATCAAGACGACTCCTTAAAAGCCATCACTACTTCCTTTCTCCGATTCTGTATTTAATGACATCGCTGTTGGCGTGACGTTCAAACCATCAATAAACAACGAAATAACATCTGACCGATTTGCACACGACTGTAGGGAAGACAGAATATAGAGAAAGTTGCTTCACAAACTGGTAGCTAATATAGTAAATACGACATTCCCGGCTCACAGTAGTCAGGCTGAATTCTCTCGTGCAATATATCGGCAAGTATGTTGTGTTAAGTAAATTTCGTCTTGGTTTTGCATTCTGATGTCAATGCGCGGTTACAGTATTCCAACACTGTGATGACACAAGAAGGAAGGGGCGTACCTGTCTGCAAACAGTGTTTCAATCATTATACTGATTATCCACGGCAATCAGAACTCACTGGGGAACAGTGCCTTGCAATACACAGAACTAAGTGTAAAATATAAATCTGCAATGTGTGAATGTGTTTTCTCATTTTGCACGTTACCAAATAAAAAAAAATCGTTTTAGAAAAATATTTTGTGTTTCATTTGTATTAACACCCCCCCCCCCCCCAATCACCAATTGAATACCCTCATTTTTTTTTATACAAAATTATTTTTAATACAAAATACTTACATTGAAAAATAAAACAAAAAATTAAATATGACAATTTACATACTTTGGAAGAATGGTCAATGCGACCATTCAGTACAGGCCGATAGCAGGCTGCATAATCGAGAAATTAGTGCTACCTAGACATTGAAAATAGAATTCAGTGTGGAGGGCGTCGACAGCACAACTTATGTGTTAAATAACATAAACAAATATGGCTGCCACCTGGTGGGTAAATCGACAGCCCGTCTGGTGGGTAAATCGATAATTAATACACTAGCGCCACTTAGGTGATGTAAAAGCAAACATATGAAATCCAAGATGGCGGCCTCCAGCAAGGTATAAATATATGACAAACGAAAAAAAAAACGAGATGGCTGCATACGACGGAATGAGTAATGGTAGGGCGGTGGAGGCCTGCCGACTAATTAACCAATGAGAAACATTGGTAGTGGAGGGGAATATTAAGATAATGTGATTGATTGGAGGGGGTTGGGGGTCAGTCGTCTGTTGGACATGGTGTTGGAGGAACCTTCGAAAAAGTAAGTTATTTTAAATAATTTTTTCGATAGTAAATTTTAACAGCTATTGAATAATATTTAATAATGCGTATTTTAATAATTTTCAACAATAAAATTCTAATTCATTTTAAAAATAATTTTGGGTAATTTTTTGGTTTTTCAAGGTCAAAGGTCACCGACATCCAACATGGTGGACAATATGTCCGCCGGCAGACTGGAATGACAAAGTATGAACAGCTCCAACGCTCGTCGTCCCCGCGCCCTTGGCGACGACTCAGCCAAATCATTCTACTATTGTCGTCTCAAAATTTCGGTTTCCCCTGTTCGTGTAACCGTGGAACGTGAAGAGGCGCGTAATCCGGTGTCCCTATTCGCCGTCGTGCGGTGACCCGCGCAGGTCACACGACGAGGGTCACCGACGTGCGAGGCGGTGTCGCGCGACACACTCGGTAAACAGCGACGTCAAGTCGACGTTGATCAACAGTCCGTCACCTCCGACTCCAACCCTTCAACCCCTCGCCACTCGTCCGGCGACGGGCGCGGGGGTGTGAAGCGTCTGGGAAATGGGATTTTTCAGGAGGGAAAGGGTTGATCCGACGCACCCGCCCAACCGGCTAAGTGTCACGTCTCGGGAGCAACAATCCATCACGGCCGTGCGTCCTCGCGTTAGCAACACCTCCGGAGTAGCCTCTCTCCGCGAGCTGCGTGTTCTTTATTCTGTCGCTGCCAAGGAACACTCTCAAAATATTGTGTAGGTGTACAAAAAATAAAGGATTTACTACTTGCTAATTTGTTAGTATTCTTCGAAGAGATGTTTACATCTGTGTGTGTGACTTAAAAAAAAGTATATAATTTTTTACTCAAGGTAGTGCCTCCCACCTAAGGTTCGATTACTGGCGAGGTCGCCACCGGATTTTCGCATGTGGGAATCGTAGCCTTTGTACAACCTGGTGGATAAATGCTGTTAACGCTAAAATGAGCACTTTTGAAAGCCCTGCTTAAGTTTTACTTGTATGTACATTGTGTATTCTTCCGCCTTATGTAAAATTAACATGGCCGTAGACATCATCACTATATTCATGCGTCGGTCAAGTGAAGCTGTGAAATTATTAGAAATTATTATTCAGATAAATTAAAAAAACCAAGAGCGGAAGAAAGAATTTCAGTTATCACAAATGGTTATCTAACACTTCTTATTCGACGTTAAATATGGAACTACTTTCCATCAATCGTAACCAATTTTCCTGGGCGCATGTCACCCAGTGAGCTCGTTGAAATATACGCAGGCAGGGGCAGTAGCATTTTTCTAAGGTTAATTCCGAAAGTGCTCACTTTATCGTGAACAGCCTTTAACTGTAGCCCGGCATCCTGCAGGCTGTTGAACAGTGGATACATTTTTTTCTCCACCACACTGCCGTTGCGCATACAGTCTGTACGCGTTCAGGAACACACATATACACAATTCACGATCAGACTGTAGTAGTAAAGACATGCTTATGAGGAGTAGGGTTAAACATCTCACTGCTGAATGAATGCTACATACCACGGCTTGTTTCAGCATTTGATATTTTAATGAATGATTATTTTTCAGGTTTCAAAATTAATATGCTGAGAGAAAATTATATTTAAAAAATCCTTGATGGCAATGCAAAAGAATTTAATAGAATATCAAGCTACAATCGCTGGGTAATGGCCGTTACGTGTACCTACGCCCAATGACGTGGTGGGAGAGAAAATGTTTTTAACTTGCTCCTAAAAAAAAAATGAAATCTTGCAAAAATTAATCCGTTTTTAGAAAATAATTTAAGTCGTCTGTGATGGCTCCCAGTTCTACTCAGTGAAAACACAAAACTCTGTCTCGGATTAGCCATAGTAAAAGGTGCTGGGAGACGTACTCTTTAAAAGCAAACCAAAATGGCGTCGGTATTGACCAAGAACAAATGGAAGGTTGCTAGTGTTACGTATCCTGTAATACTTTATTGGCAAACTAAAACTCAGTCTTAGCTGTGTTACTCTGAAGATCTTGCAGAAAACTGCTTTATTATGCCAGGAACTTACTGAATGCGGGCCTCTTCCGCGGTAGGAACAAATGGCATATAGGATCGTCATCAGTACAGCCAACGGGCCAACGCTCGCCTGTGGCAACAGCTAACTCCTGATCAGCTACTACGCGGAGGGGGCTTACAGGCCGTCTTATTTTCCTCGCGACTTCCATCAAAACTGAAAACTGAACTCAAGGTTAATACCGGACTCTCTATCAGGCTAATTAAAAATTCATACGCAACACCCGCTCGGGTGAGCGACCTGACACAGTCCTGTCCTGCTCGTGACGTGTAGAACAGTGAGTGTTAGCATACTATGCTAGCCTATCTTGTTGCATGGTTCAAACCTGCCAGCCAATAGGGAGGCTGCAAAATTAAACCTATTTGAACGTATCACTCCAACGATACTAACACCCTAAAACCAAAGAGTGAGTGGTCTGAAAACGGTGACAAAATTAAAAACCCTGAAGAAAAAAAAACATTATATACATATATATAATATTTTCTCACGTGTAACATTTTATTTATGTAAATTTTATATTAGTTCTTTTACTATTATTCAACTGTATATTTTTCTTATGTAATTATTATGTTAAATGTAGTTAGTAGTGTTATAATATATTATTAGTATTTATATATATAATATATTATATATATATATATATATATAAATATATATATATATAATATATAATAATTTATAAAAAATATCATGTAAATAATACAATTTTAATATAGTATCATAATACTAATTCATATAATATATAATGAAATTAAAACTTTACAATTTACATAAATAAATTATAAGTAGAAAATAATAACAAAATTAATAGTTATCACAGAAATACAGCCAAATGTGTCTAATAGAGAGCAACCTTGTTCCCATCCTGTTCACTTCCAATAATCTGCAATTT
Source organism: Dryococelus australis (assembly GCA_029891345.1). Classification (NCBI taxonomy): domain Eukaryota; kingdom Metazoa; phylum Arthropoda; class Insecta; order Phasmatodea; family Phasmatidae; genus Dryococelus; species Dryococelus australis. Next base: position 40,001,056 of record CM056995.1, on the reverse strand, counting down.
CACCGATATAATAAACAATTATATCGGTGTAGGGTGGATTCAGTTCAACATGTAAGGTATGAAGGGTTTCGAATTGTACGCACACCACTACAGCACATGCAGCGTTAAGTGAGAACTTCCAACATGTACAGCAACGGACCAGTAACTTATGTAGATTTTAAACGAAATAACTAGAGAATTTCTCAAAGGCGCAGGAGTGAAAATAGATGATACGATATGGCTCAGGTTACCCACATTAAGTGGTCAAACAAGGTTGTCAGCGCAAATGCAATGATGTTCTAACAGTATAACAGTTTGATGTGATGAGTTTGTGATTACACAATGTTGTTCGCAAACTATTTCTTGGGACAGGATTGGTATACGTTGTTCACGATAAAGTGGGCACTTTTGAAAGCCATCTCATTTAGAATAATAGTCAATAAATATATTTAATTTTAACCTTAAACGTTAATTTCCGAATCCAGTCGAATATACGCACTGTGTTTATTACTAACATGGCAATATTTTTTTTAAAAGGCCGTTTAAGGCCACAATATGACAGAAAGGAAAAAGTAACTAGGGCCTCAAAAGTGCTCATTATACCGCGAACAGCCTACAATAGCTTATATTGAAAAAGGCTTGAGGATTAATGTCTCTACGACTAAAAAAGATAGCAAACTGGATTACCAGAAGAAGGTAATACAGTATGTGACTGCACAGTTCCTGAGAAGACCTAAATTATTTTGTACTTATTACCCAATAAAAGGCAAGATTATTCTTAAAAGCAAGGAAAATACTGAAACCCAGTTGACAGTTTTTTCTACAACACTTCTTATGTTAAATCAAATGTGGAAATGCCATGTAAGAATTTGGCATATCTTTAAAGTTATCATACGTATGCACCTATGGAAATACGATGCACAGATGGAAGATTATATTCTTATTTGGCTTCAGGACAATGGATAAAACGAATGTCACGTTAAGAAGTCTAAAATTGTGATAGACTGGACAAATGGTAATACGGAGAAAGTGTATATGAACAAAGGCACTGTTTAAATATATACAAAGGAACCTGATAAGGACTAATCGAAGGCCAATGTACTTGGGGGACGAGGATAAAGAAGCCCACAAGAGTGTCACAAGATAGCACTACTGGGAAACCCCAAGAGTACGTAATGAGTAGTAATTCTTGAAAACTAATGTCAAAAATAATTTTAAGAGCCTACGTGAATACAAAACTGATAACAAGGCACGGGACGGTGACTCAACACTCTGAAATTAAATCAGTGATGTCAGTTAGAAGAATGTGAGTTTATCAGTAGATGAGGAGGTGCTTTCGACTAAAAAATAAATGGAATGCACCTGCGACAAGTAGCTCGACAATGTGAAATTCGTTGCTGGGCATTCACGTTTTAGTGCTACTGGAGCACCCATCTCTGTTTCAATTTTGGGATGTGTATGTTGCATTATATGATATTCTACAGCAGTTTTCAAGCCTGGTGCAATGTAGAGTTAAAGCATTAAAAAAAAAAATATTTTCAAGAAAAAATTAAAATAAACATTACTGGTCACACAAACTTTATCTTATATCTATTTTTATTTAAAAAGTGATTCAAGTGAGCAACAGTTCGACTAACCCGAAATGCTGCAAAGGGCGAGATGTTGCTCGCCCTCACTACATTCCCATGTTCGACGATTCTTTGACAAACAGTGCCTCTCACAGGTGCAGATAAAGCTACGGAAAAGCAATCCGCGTGCGTAATGGTACTCGGGCGCTACAAGCAGAAGAGTCTAGTTTTGATCCCCGCACAAAAATGAGAACCCACCACATTGGCGCCGCAAACTTTTTTTTTTTTTTTTTTTTTTTAACAAGACACGTCCCGGCGACGGGCGAGGCCAACGACGGGTCGTCGCAGTCCTGCAAACTTTTGCTTCCTGTAATTTCCCTGCTCCGTTGCCGGGACAGCCGAGTGGAGGGGAGGTAATTAACCAAGCACTTAAGTGTTCAGTCAGGAATGAAGTCTGTGGAAAACACGGAGGCGGTGGTTGTACGGCGCAGGAGACATGGAGCACGTCGAGAACGCCCCCCCCCCCCCTTCCCAACCCTCAACAACAAACTTTCTCCCTCCACACGACCCCAAATTCATATATCCTCCCCCTACACCCTACCTCTCCGAAACACTCGTCTCTCGGAGCCAGAGCAGGTGCATGAGCCGGTATACGGGCGCGTCAATTAAAACCGCATCCGCATCGAGTTAATTAAGTCACTTTGCGGCAGAAAGGAGACGACCTGGCTGACGGTGGCTGTTGAAGGGGTGAGGGAGGAATGGAGGGAAGGTAGCTGCTGGCGACGTAATGAGCCCCCCCCCCCCTTATCCTACCAACCCTCTAACAACTCCTTCCTTTACCTCCATTCACCCTCAGACCCTCAACATTCTCCTTAAGGGCAACGCCCACCAATTGCGTGTACATGCTCGCTCCGAGAGACGAAGGGCGATGGCAAGTCCACATTCGTAAGCAGAATACCTCCAACGACCGCCATGACCAATTTGAGAGCTTTTTAACTCCATGGAATGTCATGCGTATATTTATATTTCGCCATTACTTCATCCTGAGTGTCACTGACACATTTTTACGTAAAATCTAGCGTTTAAACACCCAACTAAGCTGTTTTCACATAAAATCATTAATTTTATGAATTAAACTTTATCCAACCGTCACATATATACGATTCCGTTAATTACAACGATCAGAGTTAGAATAGCCACGGTTCAACTAATTTTCATTAAAAAATTGGCACGTAAGCTGTTCACGGTTACTTCCAGCTTCTCCGAAGCTCTCCTAAAATTCTGCTTCCAGGATATTCCTCCGCCTCATGCAAACTAAATTTAACAGAGTGTAGAAAATTACACCAAAGGGACGATGCACTAGATTCGTGCGCACTCAGTGTAATATTATTTCGCGTGAGAACTATTTATTACTAGGCTTTACCAACTCACCTATTTTCTGCCTGTTTCTATTCATATTAACTATAAATTAAATTTTATAATTTATAGACAGATAAAAGTAAAAATTGAATTTAATTCAAAATAAGGTACTTTTATAATAACACGTGTTTAAAACACTTATAATACGTGATATATTTAGGGGACAACGAAACACGTCATACATGGAATGATTATCCAAAAGTATGATTCATAAAGTGTGAAGAAACCGCGAATATACTATATAATAATAACTCCTTATTAATTGTTTACACAAACTAAGGAAATATTAGAAAAATTGTTATTACGATTTAATATTTACGTCACCACAAAGCGCTGTACTACAATTATAAATACATATTTTTGTTGTATTGTGTTATCACTGAATTTCAAACAAAATTAAATGGAAATTAAAATTTTATTGGATAAATAGTCAGTATCTGCTCAGAACAGAAATTGTACATACAACCTTGGTTAACTTAAAAACAGGCTTTACGTTCACAGCAACATTAGGTACGAAGGCATTCTGGACATATGCTTGGTTCACTATCGTTTGCCAGTCGAGGCCTAACAGAAACGTGCAACGACGCAGAATGGCGAATCTGCGAGGAATGGGACAAAGTAGGGGGCGGGGGAGAGCTATACCTTCACGAAGCAATTCGCTAGCTGTTTACCTAGCCGATTAAGACCGCAACTCTCTCCCTGCTACAGTTCAAACACGCCCAAATCTTGCCCTCATCTCTCTCTCTCTCTCTCTACTTCAGTTGCCCCGCCAGCGATTCAATATTTGATGGCGAGGTCAGACGGTCAGCACAAGCAGCGATGGAAGCAATTATCTCTTCTCCCGGTGTAGTGGTTTTACGGCTTGCAACATACACGTGTTCTTCCGCACGCGCGCAATGCAAAGGTTTAAGTGTATGGTGTGTGTGTTTTGAGAATATGAGGATCGCAACTTGCCGGAGAGAGTCTGCAAGCTCCTGGCTGCGAATAAATAAACGGTGCATTTCATAAACTTACGATATATTTATTGTCGTGAATTATCTTTACCATATTATACCATAAATCGTCCCAGGACAAAACACAACTATTGTTTTAACAAAAACTATACTTGCTATAGGCTGTTCACGGTGAAGTTAGTACTTTTGAGGCCCTAGTTACTTTTTTCTGTCAGCGACTTTTTATCCTCTAACCACTTTTAAAAATAAATAATGCCATGCAAGTAATAAACACAGTGTATATATTCCACTGCATTCGGAAGTTAACGTCTAAGGCTAAAATAAAAAATATTTTTTGACTGTTATTCCAAATGACAGGGCTTTCAAAAGTGCTCACTTTACCGTGAATAGCCTATAATTGACTTGCTGCAGGACAGTATTAATCGTATTTTTATCAGTGGATATGTTGTGATAAAACATTTTTCGTTGATTGGGATTCATACTCAGTTTTTGAGAGACTTTTAATCAGTGGAGTGAAAAAAAGATAGTTAAAGCTAACAATAGAACATCTTCAAGATGTAACAACATTCTGAGTGGATAAAAAGGAGATACCACTAGCGCTCTAGTTATAACTTGGAAGTTCCGAATACCTAGTGCTAACCCGTGAATAATAGGCTAACACTGGATAGGTAGACTAGTGGCCACTAGCTTATTTCCGAGTGCGAGAGGGACCACACTAGGCTATTGTTAGCCAGTACGTTGTCGTAGCAATGGCCATGTTTATGCACACGAGGAGAAGAAAACGTTATATTGAAAGACGAGAGATAGGCGTCGATAAGCTTATGCGCTTTGAAAGCGATAATATAGATTTCTTAACAACTGAATTTTTGCCGGAAAGTGATGAAACATGTGGTAAAGCACTAAGCCCGAGAAACCGGATGGAAATATTCTTGCGCTACGTTGGAGATCCAGGATTCCAGAGCGGTGTGGCAGAAAACTTTGGTGTTGAATAGACAATAGTAGTACGACGTATAAAACGGTCATGGATCATATACTTGACAGAGCTCACAACTGGATTCACTTTCCTAACTCTGTACAGGAAATGAACGATGCAAAGTTGTTGTGGAAAACACGTTATAATTTACCGACTGTCAAAGGTGCATTGGATTGCACGCACATTGAAATTAGGAAACCAACAACACACGGTGACGAGTATGTCAACCGGAAGGGTTATCCAAGTATCAACGTGCAGGTCACCTGTGATGCGCAAGAAAGGTTCACTAGTGTGTGTGTGTGCTGAGTGGCCGTGCTCCGTACATGATGCAAGAATATGGCGACAAAGCGATATTAGGGGCGTAATATCACGATATGATGGTTCAGCTTGCTTGCTCGGAAACTCAGGTTACGGCAAATCTCCGTGGCTTATTAAACCATTCAAGCCAGCGGCAAACGACACCCAACGTCGATTCAACATAACACACGCAAGTGAGAGAGTAGATATAGAAAGAGTATCCGGTCAGATGAAAAATAGGTTCCCTATATTGGGTAGCTGTGTAAGAGTTCCCGTTACAGAGAGTACCCAAAGTGATAGCAAGCTGCACCGTGCTTCACAACGTGGCCAAACATCTGAACGACCAGTTCGAGGACGACGAGCCTGAAGCAGATAAAAATTGAGACGTAGGTGATGAAGACGTTGGACCGGATATGAACGAGAGTCCTCAAAAACAGCTACAAGGAGAACGAAAGCATCAGGACATGATGTATTTTATGCAATAGCAATTGTAGTGTATGGCGTCAATAGATGCATGTGAACGTAGTTTGTGTAATTGAACAAATAAACACACCCTTCATCCTAAAAGAAAAACGAATCAACGTACAAAACAAGTAAAGCGATATATACACAGTACAAACACAGCCAGGTAGTATCTGTTTGTACATCTGGGAGATCACAAAGTGGTACAGTCGACCTATATAGGCCTACTGTACCTATGTGTGAATACTCGACAAAGAGGTCCTAGGGGAGTGGTCAAGTGCATGTTTGCTGGCATTGCGGTGTGTCGCTGCCACGTCTCGCGAGAACTGTACAACGGAAACGACTAGCGATGGTTGCGGCGCAGCGGCGCGGTTGCATAGGACACTCTGGCCGTTGTTGCTGCGATGCCGCACCACCGCCAGTTACTTGAACAGAGGACCTTGGCGCGCCGAACTGCTACAAATGCTGAGCAATTCGCACCGGGAGCTTCGTAGTTGTCATGGTTACAGGACAATATTTACTCCGTAATATCTATTACAATTACATCATCTGTTTACAATTCTTTATCGCAGTACATTTTGTTGAGGATGTCCAACTGTTTATCTTCTTTTTAGATTTGCAATTTTTGCTGTTTGAACTGCTGCGAAAGTACAACTGGCTGCAGTTGCGGTATGGACATCTCTTTTGTTTCGTCATTCCTGTAACAAACCACCTTTTCCCCACCCGGTCGCACATAACTCTGCTGTGTGTTGGTTTTCACGTTCTCGTTATGTGAGGTTGAAGGGTATCCGTCGCTGACATCCAATGGTCCTGTACAGATCCGGGTACCGCTCACGTTCATGGTTTATTTTAGGTCCACCTAACGCAACACTACCCTGCACTTTGGTAAATATCGGATTGTCTGCGCCCCCCCCCCCCCAGAAGTAACAACTGTTTCTCCCACCCCTTCAACTTAATCTTATTATTTCCCCTGGTCTTTGTATTCGTTTTTGTTTTCACATGATTTTTCATGTTCTGAAGTGTTTTACTCATTTGTACACGAGTGACTTTCATTCCGGTAGCATGACTGTAATCCGTTACGTCATCCCAAGCAAGTTTTTTTTCCCGTTCATTATTTTGGGTACTCTGGATTTCTGTAACAATACCAGGTGTTCACACAGTAACTTAACAAACAAAGCTCTGGCAGCGAATTTTTTGCTGTCTACATCATCGTCCATCGATTCACTAGAAGAATTGATTACCCAAATAACACTACTCACACGACACAGGCTATCGAATGTTAATATAGCGCTGATAAAGACCACCTATTCAACCGACCACGTGTACCTTGCGAGGTTTACACACAAATGCCGAGGGGACGTCTGTGTGGGTGGGGGGACGCGAAGCGGCAACAGTGATGACTCACGCCTTGTTACTGCTACCCAGTAGTTACAACTAGTGGTAGTTGTATCTACAGACTTTCCCGATAGTACTACTTCCAGGCTAGTTATTGCTACCTAGTTTTAGCTTCTGTTTATTCACACCGTTTAGGGTTGATGCTAACACTACCCAGTAGTCTCTACTATGGCAGACACTAGTGTTATTCACTCCACTGATTGTATTAGAGTTTTCTTGAGTGACTAAATAAACTGCATTATGAATCAAACGTAGCGCAAACTTGAGAGTACTCCCCATAAAATGAGATAGAAAAAGTATTGTTTGATTGATTTTCTTTTAACGAGTTATTAAAATCCGACATTCTTATTTGTAGGAAGATGGCGCATTGGCGTGCGTTAGGATCATGGGATCGGCGAAATTACTAAGGTTTAACAAACTCAAACCCTTCAAAACAAGATGTCACATTTCTATCGAAACCACTGAATTGAAATGAATTTGAACATTAATCATACAAGAAAATAGCGGAAATGAAAGCTAGCAATATTATAATAAGCAAGTTCAAATTTGAAGGCAACAGCCTGTATCTACTGTGCTGCAAAATCGAAATTCGGAGAGCATACTGGAATGACACACGTAGATCAATTTTCGGAGAAAGTCCTGACCGTAAAAAGAACCAAAGATTTGCTTGCAGTGGCTCTAAATGAAAGACGAATATTTCAAGACAACTTAGTAAAGACACAAAATTTCTTAACGTTATAATTTTACATTTTAAGTTATTTGTTATAGTTTCACTCAGATGATAAACTTATTAGCTAACTTAAAATACAGTCGCAAATTCTATTAAATGACTACAAATATGCTTACCCAAAAATATTTATTGTGTCTGTAACCCACACGTTAATTAAGGTGATAAGATATATCAACCTTGTGAAATTTGCCGAGATTAAACAGAACACCTTGGTCATAAGTTGATTTGAGAGATTTGGGCGGCTCTTAACATCGAGGTCTTGAGAGCCGATGAGGGTGAAACGAGGTGAGAATGGAGCAGTGCCGGAATGCAAGGGCGGGGGAAATGGGAGATCACCGAGAAAACCCGCCGACCAGCGGCATCGTCCGGCACCAACTTCACTTGCGAAAATCCGGGAGTGACCCGGCCAGAAAGTGAAACCGGTTCGTCCAGGTGGGAGGCGAGCAGTCTAACCGCTCAGGCACCGCGACCCCCTTGGTCATAAGAAACGTGACGTTCAGATTCACGTTTCAACGTTAGAAAGTCGTTTACGGTGACCTAAATAGTAACAGTGTGAAAACCATGTTTGCTACGAATTCATGCATTATACACCAGTATGCCGAAAGTCATGGGATAGCAGTATATATAAGTAATGGTCGGTGGCGCTAACGTACCGTTACATCTTGGAAGTACCCAATCCTGTATTAGTTGTGCTCGTAAAGGTTGTTCACGATAAAGTGAGCACTTTTGAAATCAACCTTAGAAAAAAGTCACTACCCCTACCTACATATATTTAAACGGGCGCAATGAGTGACATGTGTCTAGTAAAGTTGGTAACGATGGAGGGGAAAGTAGTACCATATATTAAAGTCGAACAAAAAGGGTTAGGTAACCATTTGTGATAACTTAAATTATTCCTCTCACTTTGTGTATTTTTTTTAACAAATCGAAGTGTAAAAATGAGCATTATGTATAATATTTAATTTTCTAATAATTTCATAGTGTTCCACTTGACCGACGCAGGAATAAAGTGATGCGACCCGTGGCAATGTTAATTTTACATAAGGCGGAAGAACACACAGCGTGTATACAAGCATATCGTAAGCAGGGCTTTCAGAAGTGCTCATTTTACCGTGAATAGCCTATATGAAGGGGTGTGCGCTGGTCATGGCATTGCACTGCAGCCATTCGTGGACGTCGCGTACCTCCACAACGATGGGATACTCCAGCAGGATAATGTCCCGTGCCATCGGCACAAGTTGTCCAGAATTGGTTCACGGAGCATTCTGGAGAGTTTTAAACGACTGCTGTGGCCACTTCGCCTGCCTGATATCAACCCCGTCAAGCATTTATGGAACGTGGTGGGGAGGACCATTCGTACCCAAGATCCTGCAGGGAGCTGTGGTGTAGTTGTAACCAGACGGCAATTGTCAACATCTCTCCACAAGTGTTTCGTCCACTTGTGGAATCGTCGTCACGACGAGTTGCTGTAAGCCGGGCTACAAGAGAGCCTACTACTTTTGGCATTTCAACGTAGGCCTATGTATATAAATATAGGCTGTTCACGGTAAAATGGGCATTTTTGAAAGCCTTGCTTATGATCTACTTGTATGCACGTTGTGTATCCCTCCTCCTTATTTAAAATTAACATTGTGATGGGCCTCATCACTTTACTGATGCGTCGGTCAGGTGAAACTGTGTAATTATAAGACAAGAAATTATGCTTAAAATCTGGTCAGTTTTACACTTCGATTATTTAAAAAAACAGAAAGCGAAAGAAATAATTTAAGTTATCACAAATTGTTACCTAACACTATATTAGACGTTAAGTTATGAAATTTCTTTCATATGTCATTACCAACTTCACTGGGCGCATGTCCCTCAGTGTGCGTCCGTTAAAATATATGCAGGTAGGGATAGAAATTTTTTTCTAAGGTTGATTTCAAAAGTGCTCACTTTACCGTGAAGAGCCTTTACCCGTTTGTCAACAACTGTCCCTCTCTATCAATGTGCCGCGGTGGTGTAGCAGCCACACTACCCGCCTCTCACTACGGTGAACAAGGTTCGAACCTCGGAGAAGGTTCACCTGGATTTTCGCACGCGGGAAACGTTGCGGGCGTTTCCGTTGGCCGGCGAGTTTCCTCGGGGGAGTTACCGTTTCACCCGTCCTTGACATTCAACCACTTCTCCATCTCCACCTCGCATATCACTCTCAATGAGGCTCACTAAGCGCCGACTAAAATATCTCCACTCTCCATTTCACCCTCTTTGCTAACAAACAAAAAAAAACTGAAATTTCTTTCGGGTTCGGTTTATACCGTGATAATATTTCCCCAGCCATTATCCGGGACGGCGGCCGCCAAGGAGCCGGTTTAGAGGCGCCGTCTCTAGACTCGAGGTGCCGCGTACTGTTTAACGACGAAGGTTGAAAGGAGGGGAATTGAGGGGCGGGGGTCCACCAGGGGGGCCGTTAGCGGGATGAGGCGGCGGTAATTATCGAGCTCGCAAAGTAATTAGCGAGACGTGGGCCAGCTCAAAGAGACCCCCAAGCCCCGCGTCGGCGCACGTGTGATAGCGAGCAACACAGAAGCAGGCAAGCAGCACACAAGGAAAGAGTTGCTACTCAACAGTACGAGAGAACCTTATGATAATCGTTTGCACTTTGTGTTCTGCTGTGCTGGCAACGTTTTCACTTTGTAATTTTGGCAGAGAATTCCCATGAATTCGCCAGGCTGTATTATAAATTGCGCCGTTTATTCGCAGTTATTTCATACCTCAGATGCAATCGACATAATAAGAATCATAACCACGAAATTAAACTGTAATTTATATAGTGTTTGGTAAGAATATTCATGAAACTACACGTGATATGAAATAACTAAGTACGTTGTTACGTTTGCGACATTACAAAAGAGTCCAAGCACGACGGGAATGCGGCCAACACTTGATTTATAAACTACAACTGCAGATAACGAGGACAGTGGCGCAATGGTGGAAAGTGCAGTGGGCTACAAGAGTTAGCAGAAAATGTGGGTCTGGTTGACTTAGAATATTGGAGCAATTCCATCAGCAATCGTCTCAGTAACTCCGCCCAGGCGTCGTGGGAGAGCCAATGAGAACAGAGGATTTCGGCGAAGGTAGGGCGTGAACGAGAAGTGTGGTGGTCGGAACAGCAGTGGGGCCTAGGTGTCAGTCAGCGACGGTCCACAGAGGTCTGCGGGATCCGAGCGGCGATGATCTGTGGTGAGTGTCTGTCAGCTAGGACGAGACAGCTTGCCCGTTCCGTAGTCCTTCATCCATCCAGCCCTGTCCTTAACCTACCCTAAATGCACCTCTTTTTATTCACATCACAATAATTTGTACAGTGGAAATGTATTAGTAAAATTCATTTATATTTGTTAATTTGGAGTTATTTAATAGACTCATAAACTCCTACCCTCATCAACCATTGTCAGGCTCTCAAGTTTATATACCACCAAAAGGGGGTATATATAACAACGTGTTCCTATAATACATTTACGGTATGCACAGGTAGTAAATTATCTGTTTAAATACGCAAGAATTTTTTTAAAATGCCGAAGTTGTACAAGACCGTAAAACCTCGACTTCGAGTATCTTCGGCGAGGATTCGTTTTCTCTATCAAAGCGGCCTAGAGAGAGAGAGAGAGGGAGAGAGACAGACTTGCAAGCAAGCAGTGGGCGTCGATGCTACGAACCCCGCGTGTTGTCCAGGTGTAGTTAAGTGCTCCAACTATCACCCCTCTCCCACCTCTCTTCCCTCTTCACAACCCCCCTCTCGACAACCCGGGGGCGTCTAAAAATACGACGCTCTCTCTCTACGTCGACGCCGGTCTGGCTGGAGCCAGGGGCACAGCCATCATCATGGTCGTATCGGACCACACGCACCTACCCCTCACCCCCTTCCCCGAGGCTCGCTCACACCTCCGGCAGTTAAAACCTTCCACGGCGCCGGTGGAATGACACTAGGCGTCTATCCCCCCTTCCCCTTAACATCTCTTTTCCCCCTGCCCTTTCCTCCGCACAACCACGCCGTACTTAACAAGCTACAGCGCAGTAGCAGTTCACCGCGAGCGTTATCTAGTCCCCGGCAGAGATTCGAAAAATCACCGGATAGTCTCCTGTCCCTGTTAGTAATAGTTGAGTTGAGAGATTTGCGCGGCTCTTAACAACGTCGTCTTGAGATCCGATGAGCGTGAAATGAGGCGGGAATGGAGCAGCGCCGGAATACAAGGGCGGTTGAAACGGGAGATCTACGAGAAAACCCGCCGACGAGCGACATCGTCCGGAACGAGTCCCACTTGCGAAAATCCGGGAGTGACCCGGACGGGGATTGAACCCGGTTCACCTTGGGGAGAGGCGAGCAGTCTAACCGCTCAGCCACCGCGGCCTCCGTGTAAGTAATATAATAACTATGAAATTGATCTGGTTTTAGTAACCAACCTCCGCATTCATATATTTTAATTTCAGTTATTCAATAAAAAATAATTATGAACCTCCTAATTATGTTTTTTTTCCAAGGCCTCAAGTAAAAGGTGTGGGTTTTTTTCCTGGGTTATTCCCAATTCACTGTCTCCAACCGTCACACGAAATCCAGAAGTTGGTTTTACTCCGATTTTTTACTAATACACAACAAAGAATTATAAGCCGTCTTTTACAAAAATTTTGTCCACGAAAATATGATTTTCTGTAATCTGGAAACGAATACTCGGGAATAGAAACTACACGCACCAACAATTGTATCGACTTAGAAAATAGAAATTTTGAAATGCCCCGGAGTCAGTAATGAACTCCAGTGAGTTTCTCCTTTTTTTTAATTGTAAGTTTGTCGCATTTTGCAACTATCTCATTCACGCATTTGACTCCGAACTCAAATTTCCGTACGCGTTACCTTGATATCCGTGACTTTTGGCAAGGTTTTCTGCTACCGAAAAGCTATGGAATCAATAAGCTGTACGTTAGGTCAGCTACCACGTCAGGTGCGTGGTAGCTGACCTAAAGTCACAGATCCTAAAAGTTCATTACACTAAAGTCGAAGGAAGGCCGTAAATAAGTAAACTAAAAATTATCTACACTAAAGTCAATATTTCTTACATTCTAAACTTGAAACAGTGAGAATTGAGCCAAATCAGTGAAAACGTAGAGAAATGCGTAAATGATAATCAGTGCCAGGTAACTAATTAATAAAGTGACTGAATTTCACTTATTTAATCGTGATTTCCACTAAATGTCGAGCATTCCACTGCTCTAAGTCGCTTGGTTCGCCATTCGAATTTAGAGTGTAAGGAACAAGCTCTAAAATTCGCTTTACGTCTAGCACCGGTTACGAAATTAACCACACCACAGTTGCTTTCGAGTGCGTAACACACTCGTGCGGTATTATCCTTGAAGACACCTGCGTGGTAGTTCGTTGGTCTTAAATATCCCAGCAACCACGACAGTTCATGTCGGGTTCACACACGAGTGTTGGTTCAGGAACTGCTTACAAGATAGCGAGGTGCATGCTCTCAGCTGCACAGCAGGAACCAGACAAACCCGTGAAGGCGGAGCGCATTGTCACGTGTTATGATTAGGGACAACCTGTTCCCCGCGAAAATAATTCAGGACAAGTTGTGTTCCAAAACACTTTGAAGGCTGTTCACGATAAAGTGGGCACTTTTGAAATCAACCTGAGAAAAAAGTCCCTGCTCCTGCTTGCATATATTTTAACGGGTGCGCTGAGTGACATGCACTCGGTGAGGTTGGTAACAATGGACAGAAAGTAGTTCCATGCATTAACAACGAATAAAAATTGTTGGATAACCATTTGTGATAACTTAGATTATTTATTTCACTTTGTATTTTTTTATACATCAAAGTGTATAAAAGAAGCATATTTGTATAATATATAATTTTATAATAATTTCACAGTTCATTTGATCGATGCATTAGTAAAGTGATGAAGCACATGTCAATTTTGATTTTGCATAAGGCGGAAGAATACACGACGTGCATACAAGTAGATCTTAATCAGGGCATTCAAAAGTGCTCATTTTACCGTGAACAACCTGTAGTTCAGAACCACTTTTGTGATTGGATCATTAGTATTGTTACGCGTCTTATCTGTCTGCCCGCGAATCACGGACGAAAAGTATCTGAGAGACTTAACTCTAATTGGCTCACTCATGTTACAGGCTCTCTTTACACACATGCAAACGGCCAATAGCTGAAGGAAGGCTGCACGTGTGCACATAGGATTTTGAAGTCTAGTCTCGGCGTAAATCTTTTCGCGAAAAACAGATAGCCCTAGTTATAATTAGAGACCGGGAATTTTCGCGGGTCCATTTAAGGACACGTTAAACTTTATCCACGTGTATTATGTAGTTTCCACTTCTGTCGAATCACAGTTTGTTATAAACACGACTTTCGACCAATAACGAACCTGTATAGGGAAAACAAGGACCGAATCCCGTGCTATCTGGTCAGTGGTCAAACTGGAGCAACAGCCAATGAAACACTAACTGATGCTCAAGTACACAAAGACTGTGGAATCTAACTTGTTGCCGAATGAATCAGCGAAATTTCCGGTTCTCTAAAGGCTGTTCACGATAAAGTGAGCACTTTTGAATTAAACTTTAGAAAAAAGTCACTACCCATGCCCGCATATACTTCAACGGGCGCACTGAGTGACATGCGGCCGGTAAAGTTGATAAAGATATATGAAAAGTAGTTCCATATCTTAACGCCGAATAAAAATTGTTAGGTAACCATTTGCGATAGTTTAAAATGATTTATTTATCTTTGTGTTTTTTTTAAATGCATCAGTGTGTAAAAATTAGCAGATATATAAAATATTTACTTTTCTCATAATTTCACAGTTTCACTTGACCGACGCATGAATAAAGCTATGAGGCCCGCGGCATTGTTAATTTTACGTAAAGCGGAAGAATACACAAGCTGCGTACAAGTAGAGCTTTCGAAAGTGCTCGTTTTACCGCGAACAGCCCATAGTTATGATTTCTCCACCACGAGTAGCAGCAGCACCAGCTAACAATGCGGTCAGTAGTTGTCGCCAAAGCATAGTCGGTTACCAGCGAAGACCGCTACGCAACAACATACACAGGGATCTGCTAAGATGTGGAGAATAATAGGGTATGGCTGACACGGCACGAACATGCCAGGTCAGGACCCGACTGGGGACCAATAGGAAATGTGGACGAACAGCTGAGTGGGCGGAGAAGAAAAGTGCACTCAGGATCCATACCGAGGTAACCGGGATACGACGACCAGCTGCCACCTGACCCGGCGATTTGGGGGCGAGTTTCTACCTGCTAAGGTGTGCTGACATTGGCACTTTCAAATCCACTCTAATTTACGGTTTGAAAAGCTGCAAACAAAAAGTGTATGATGGGTGCTGTACTTAGTCGACACAACACCTGTTTCGTTGCCACAGGCGAACGAACCGTAGGCTACATGTACGGCTACAGTTATGTGAATCAATAATTATGAACTAGACCAGAGGACGGTTTACAAACCATTTACCCACAAGTGAGATCATTAGTCATTGAGCTTCACAGTGTACAGTTAAAATTACCTACGCGTGCGTAACGCACACAATTGTGTACGATGTGTCAGAATGGGTTAATCAAAGCTCTTTTCTCGTACCCTATCCCTACGAATGTTTGGTATAGAGCAGAATTATCAAAGGATCTCTCAGTCAGCAACACTATGAAATTCTGATAAGTAGAACAGCTACGTATAAGTACTAACGAAAACAACAATATTAAGTAGTTATGTTTCCCTGGTGGTTTGTTTCTTAGTGAAACTATGTGCAAGCCATCCTTGTCAGATACTTACAAAAAGAATATCCCAACTCATTAGGAACTTCCAACATACGAGATAAAAAAAAGACATTAAAATGTGATTTATTAAATTGTTGGATTGATCCATGTTGTATTAACTCAAATAAGAAACATGCTTGTATAGGCAGTTGGGTAAATAATTAATTTTTAACGTGAATATCCACGTAAGTTTACATTATTGTTAACTGTACAGATCATTTATAAAAATAAAAATAAAATACTTAAATAACATAAAATTGATATTTTGTGACAATAGAGACGAAACCCAAAAATTTTAATGACGAAATTTTTCATTCACAGAAGATCATAAAATCTTGGATCTACTGACGCATCAACTCTATATCAGCCTGATACAGTTCCGTTTACCGTTTGTTCACCTTGAAAATCTTCCTTATAAGAATGTTATCTGATTGTGGAACATTAAAACACCACGATAACGAATAGGAACCGTGTTTCACGATTCAGTATTCCTAATACGTTTAGTAGGCATTGCTTAATTTAGCACAGTAATATTTTTTTCCGCGGCTTTTTTTGTCCAACGAAAGGATAAATAATTACAGCGGTGAAAATTCTAACCAAAGCAGTAGCACGATACATTCGATGACACGGATATCGATACGGTTTAAAAATTCAAAACGAACAGCTACATTTCTTTCTTGCCGTTTTTACCTTGGTCAAAAAACCTCAGAAGACTATTCGTAACAGAAAACTATTCGTAACATAGAAGTATATTTTCTTCAGCACAGAATTCATAAATTCACTAGTATAACTGTCGCTCTGTAGGAGCAGGGCCTCGAGAAAACTTTGCCGGGTACGTAAATTTTCTCCTATAGCCAGATGCTGTATCCCTGCCAAATGAAATATGTTACTGTCCGATGCTACCAAAACAAATTAGTAATTACACTGAAAGGAACTTGTTTAGTCAACAGATATTAGTCTGCTTCTCTGTGGTCGTTAAAAATAATTTATAGGTTCGAATACTGAATCTGCCGACCTAACACGCAGATATAAAGAAAATAATATTAATTATAATGTCATTACGTGTATTTGCCAGAAAATAATTCCATATTAAGTCTTAAGAAAAGGCACAATTTATGGGCAGAAATAAATGTGAGCAAATTTTTAAAATATTGTCGCTAAACTTGACTATAAAATAATTTTTTATGGACGCGATAAAGATAGGCCTATTACAATGTTCAAATTTTCTAATTTATTTGGTAAACTGTAATGGAAGTTTTAACCTACATTTAATATGAAAATAATACAACACATCGGGCTTATAAGAATATTTATCGTTGTTGCCATACCTAATTTAGAACTTCCCTATGCTTTGACTGTTTCCTAAGCAAATGTAGGAACGCCCGGGGCAAACAAATTGCCATTCGTGCTTTTTCTCAAACTCTCCCAAATCAACCCATAGCATGGTAACTATTGCACATAATTCTGATAATAAATAGTTAAGTTAGTAAACATCCCACCACAAGGACGACGTATGTTTAAAAAAAAAACCTAAACCCTAGCAACATTTGCTACTACTTTTAAATAAAACAATTCCCTCTTTGTTAATTAATCCTAGGCGAAGAGCAAAGAGCTCTTTCAGTACAACACGGATTATTTTCCCCCCTTGGCCTAAACATAATGACAAAATGCTTCCAAGTGTATAAATAGGCAAGGAAGTGCCCCATTAAATTGTATATTTACAACGATTTTAATTATATTGTCATTAGTAATAATTATTATAATAATGCGTATGAGAAGATGTATCGCCGGTTGGGGGGGGGGGGAGGGGGCTTTCGAGTTGGACCCGTAGATTCACATCATCTATCAAAGTTGAGGAGGAAGTAGATCCTTTATGGAGCGGCGATGAAATTCAAGGATGGCGAAAATGGGAATGCCCTGATAAACCACACCGGCCTACTGAAACACAGCTAGTATGTGTATATTTCCACATGTGGAAATCAGGACATTATTCACCGAGAGTTGAACCCGCGTAGGCACGGAGGGAAGCTAGTGTAAGTCTACTCAGTAATATAAATATTTACTGAATGCAGGTGATCACATTAGGCAGCGTATTATAGGCTAAAAATGCACCGTAACGAATAACTATAATTTTAACATTAGCTAAAAAATAAATTCAAAGCCCATTTTAAAAATTATTCAGAACTCACTTATTACGTTTATAGTTTTCATTCAGTATCCTGTAGATAAGAATGTTGTAAAAGATAAAGTTAATAGACCGCAAAACTTCACTTAAAACACAACAAATAAGTTCTTCAAATTAATATTTTAAAATATAATCGCATATACACGCTTATTAAGTATTAAGTTCGTCCTATGAATATGTACTAAGTCAGTAAAACAATTCTATGTATTTTTTCATTCAATTCGGTGCAGATCACAATCACGGCTTCTATATACAAAGATTTAGTGAGATTATTTTTTTTACTAGCTTTTACCCGCGTCTCCGCTCATGTGTTCATAGGGGATAAATAATGAAGTTTTTTGACACTAAGCCACTATTGAGTTCTCTACCCACTGAGTTACTGCGGCCCAACTATTTTGTGCTCTAGCCTGACCAGCTGCGGCCCCACTATTGGGTGCTCTAGCCACTGGGTCACTGCGGCCTGACTTGGAATAACTCAAGCAACTTGGCCACTACGACATTTTGGAAGGAAATGTTTACAGTCCATAGACAAAAAAAAAAAAGGAGAAATTATGAAAAAAAATTTTAACAATGCTTTTTTTTATGCTGTAATCAATCCTAAGAAAAGCTTAATCCAGTGCCAATTTACAATAAAACTTTTCCTGAAGGAATGAGATATTTTCCTGGAATAAAAAGTAGCCTATGTCACTCTCCGACCCTTCAACTATATCTGTGAAAAAAAATCACGTCAATCCGTTGCTCCGTTTTGAAGTGAAAGAAGGACTAACAAACACACTTTCGCATTTATATAGTAGAAAGGATTGTAAAATATTCGAAAAACAAAGACAAAGTATAATCGTGAGACCTAGTAAATTACGTGTAAAACAACTGAAAATCAGATCATTTTAGATTTACTATTATTTATGTGTCGGTACATTGTAAGCGCTAACTTTTATATGAAGTGTATAGACAACTGAAAAAAAAAGTTCAATTTACAGACTTCGAACAAAAATAAAAAAGGACCCTTTAAGTATCTTTCAAAAATACAACGTGATGGAATCAGGCTAAATAGAAAAAGTATAGCTAATAGCCACAACGATAATTTATTTGCTGTTTGCAAATTGTCTAGATAATTTTCGGTGGCCACGAGTTGGTAATATTTGCTCTTCCCGAAGCAAAGCACGTGTCTGGCTACGGCCGATCACAACGGGCCATTAGCAGCGCATCGATCAGCCCAGCGCGCCGCCGCCATTGCGCAGGAAAGATAGGGGTAGTAGCTTATTAGGCGATCGATGTTTATACCACCTCAGCCCCACGTACCAAACCGTTAAATAGGTTAAAGTATCGTTTAATAGCCAGAGGACCTTTACTTCACTGCGATTGGCTATAAAGTTGGCGGGAGTTGCAGGGCGCGCAATGAAAACAAAGTAGGCCGCCAGGAGCGCTAGGTGAGGCCAGGCCGGAGGTAATTTCCTGCTGAGAGGGAGGGAAAATTAGAGCGATAAAGGATCGCTTATGGAGAGAATTAAACAGCACTTTGTTCGCGTTAAAATAAAGCGCTTAAAACAAGGGTAAAGGAGCTAAAAAGTAGTGTAAGAAGAGCCAAGGAAAAGGGGGAAGGGAAAAATTTTACCTCGTGCATTAAAAATGCCTCCTTTCGTCTTTCCTTTCACAAAGTTGGTAGACCTGTATAATTCGGTTATCACGAGTAATGGGGAGTTAACTCGATTTTATATTTTAGCCGTTTCCAGAAAAGTGCAGATTTTTTACAGCGTCTTTTTTACTCTCTTCCCCTGCCTTTGCCTTCTTTCTTCCCTCCTTTTTCTTCATTAAGCTAAAGGGAGTAACAAAGAAATTAGATGTTCTTACGTGTGAAGGAACACCTTCTCTCAGCGATCCAGCTAATTTCATAAAAGAGCGGGCTCACAGCAAACATCCTCCTCCAGGCACAGCAGAAATTACAGCGCCTCAAGTCAACAGTGGAGGGAGCCGGCATAAATTAAATTATGTTCAGTTACGGCAAACGTATACTGCTAATCAAACAGTTTCGAAACTTATTACGGAGGATAACCATAAAAAGTTCCGAAACCAACGTTTTTATTTTCTACCAACGCAAATATATTTTCACCGAAGTATTGAAAAAAAAAATGCAGTTATGAAGAAAACTGCGAGACTTTTGTAACAAATACTTGAGAATTTTTCATATTGCAGGTTCATCAACTTGTTTTGCATTAGTCCTGTCCAGATAGCTTAGTCGATTAGTACGTCTATATCACTGGAGTTCAACTAACATCCGAAATACCGGTTTTCAGACTAAGTGACATAGATCGCTAGGTCGTGTTGTTTGGTTTGTAATCTGTTCGACTACTTGGCGTACAAACATATTATCAGAGTTTTCAAAGAAGTCACGTATCCCTGCATTCATATCGCAGTCATACGGAACCCCACGGCTGAATACTGTTCCAGGAAATGTAACAGTAACTATATACCCCAACATAGGTAATATTAGCCTATGCCAGAAGTGTTACACATTACGTACGTTGATCTCATCTACAGATTCCTTCGGTCCTGCCCAGAAAACCATTTTTTTTTTTCCGTGGAGCTGATCAATATTAAAGAAAATCGACTGCCATATCACTCTTATTATGAAATTTCATGCACTAAGCTACCGAAGTCCATGTGTTGATTAACTTTGTACTGTAGCCAAAGCACTTAACGGATCTCCTGCTTTCACAACACCTGTTTACTGTCAAATTGTGGTTAAGTAGAGAGAGCGAGACTATGAAGTAGCTTGCCATCAAAATTTAGTTTGGTTAATCCGAGGAGATGTAGTGTGGCAGAGAGAGAGAGAGAGAGAGAGAGAGAGAGAGAGAGAGAGAGAAAGGGAGGAGAAAATGTACCATTAGTATGCCTCCTTCTTGCATGCATTCTGAAGTTTGGTCATAGCCTGCAAAAGAACTTTGATTTTCTTCATATGTTATCGCAAAATTAGAATGAGAGGAAATGTAATATGTTTCGTATTTCTACGTTATTTATGTAAGCATTGTTTACTTAAGTAGCAACATGATCCAATATTTTTCTGAAGAATATTTTTGTAATTTTAATTTCAGTTATTGAGTTTGCTCAGCTATTTTTACTCTTAATTTAGAGGACGGTGTTTTATACCACGGATATCAAATATTCCCAAAGCAATTTGTTTGAAAATAAATCCAAGCCATTTTTTTCAATCACTGATATTATACATTCGTATATCACGCCCCACTCTTTAATTTTATTTATCAATATAATAATGTCTGTACAACAAAATGCCTGATTCTTATGTTATTTGTGAGAATTTGCCTGCATGCGGCTAGCGTATAAAAAAAATTTTGAACAAGAAGTTTAAAACCCGTTCTGATAATTACAAACCAGCCGAACATAACCAGTCCATTACCAGATAAATATTCTTACCCAAACAAAAAAAGTAAAATCATGTCTTCCGCCAATATTAGCCCCCCGCGCACCCCCAAATATCGATCACTGGGATTTGGGGGGAAACCTCGGTGATCGCAGACTCAGGATTCTTGGTTTTCAAGTAGAGGCGCTTAATGTCAATAACATTTAAAATTTGGACGCCAATAGTAAAATAATTTTCAGTACTTAATATTTTATTCGGTACTTTTGAGTGACTATTTTGCAACGACACAATTTTATTGTTCAGGCGTCACACGAATAAAATCTGAAAACTTTTTCGAGACAAACGAGGAGAGCAGAAAAGCGTATTCTTACACTCTTCAAAACGTACGTATATAGTGCAATTAATGTCTCATCGATTCTACACGTAAGACATTGAACTGTGTAGTGCAACCGTTGGGCCTTAAATGGTTAACCGTATTATTTTATAGTTTGAATGACTGCAACGAAATGCAATGTGATATTATATACAACATTAGTATCCAATGAATTAATATGTTTTGAGAAACAGAAGAAATCTGCAAATGAATGCCTTAGCTGGAAGGACCGAAAATAACGTTTGGAATACGTAATATACCTCATATTCAGTAGTAATCTGACGCGTGTGTGTTCTTTTCGCAAACACAATTTTTCCTCATTTTATGAATGTGTTTTTCAAACTAAAGATTCCGCTGCAACCCGCGGTACATGTAAGCGGACAGTCGATGACTTCGCTAAGAAACTAATTAAACAAATTAATGGAAGTTGCACTTGAAATTGAAACTAGTTTTTCGTGTTCAACAAGTTAAAAAAATATAATGTAATTTTTTATTTGCATGTAAGAGGGACTGTTTTATCAAAATAAATTATTTCATATCTGCAGATAGTTGGCTTCTGTGATCGTACTGAAATACGTAAAATCGCGAACTTTCGATTTTGACTAAACATAGACATTACGGGGAAAAAAATGCAGTTGCCTGGATATTTATGAAGTTCACACGACGTGTGAACATTTAATAGACCTACATATATGGCATTTGTTTAGTACGGAAAGCCGGGCAGGAAATGCTAGGAAACTTTCTTATGTTATTTCCAGTGGTGGTGACTGTTATCAAAGTCATTTTTTTTTTATTTATGCATGAACAAATTTGTTTGGCCTACTCTCTCTGATTTTAGTTGCTAGAAAAATAACATAAACGCAGTCTCTGTTCCAAAATCAGTAAATATTACGATTGTCATTCTTTACGAAGGCTTTCTTGCAAAATATGCTTCCTGAAGTATCACAAATCGAAATACCCTTAAATTCTAGAAAATAATATAGAACATATTAATTAATTGTTATAATATTTGACACTGGGTGTTCTTACAAAATATTTTACATGTGTGTTTTCCTTTATAAAGCATAAATTGTATTTTTTTAAAATCATTTTTGTTGCACATGTTGTACCGTGGGATGCAGTGCTAAGGTTAATTATACTCAGGTTACGAACAAAACGAGTTTCCTTATGGGAGAGTTTAGCATAAAGAAAATTTCCGCCACTAGGTGCGCAGGTTGAAAGTTTTAAGCTATGTAAATAATAAAAGAGAATGGTTTTACTTATCTACGTAGTTATTTTTTATTTGATTTGTGATCAATGCAATTATTTTTTTAACGTAGAAAATATAAAAAAAGTCGGTACACATGCGACACTAGTGCTCACCTAGTGACGAAAAATTGTAGTTGGCAAACTGAAAGCATTGAGCTTCCCAGCCTGAGTAGACTTAAGGGGGTAGTATCCAGTCCATCTTCGAATTTTCTTACAAATCTTCGTAATGAAAACGTATGACGAGAAATAAAAAATCAAAGCTAGACATGACATCGACGACTACTTAACCAATTTTTTTTTTGTTTGTAGGGTTTCAAATATACCTGTATTTTCCCATGTGGGACTGAAGTTATTAAATAATTAGATAATGTTTGATTACGGTTACAGATGTGACACTAATCATGTAAGAAAAATAAGTGGGATTTAGAAATAACTGTTAAAATGTTCCCTATGTCACGACTAGCTTTGTTTTTAAATATTGACTCCGAAAATTAAGTTAATGAGAAAAATACGTAAATCCAAGATAGCAAGGATACTTCCCCATTTAACCTTAGCAGTGCTGAATAGAAAGCACTTCTACTTCAACCTTAATGTGCATGTTCCCGATTCCTCTCGCATAAGCTGAATATCCTGATTAGTTTCTGCTCGTAAAAGGAAATAAAATTTATTTAAATGTACTGTAATTTTAATACGTTGACAATGGGTTTTCTCGGGGCAATCCCATTTCCTTACCGTGATTTCTCCCGTCGCTTCTCTAACTCCAATTCATTCTGCTACGTCCTGTCTTCAGGTCGTCCGGGAACGACGGCTAGTGCAGCCTGCTCCTCTTGAGCCGATCTTGTCACATATAGTCCATGCGACCCTGTCGCAAATGGCAGGAACAACGTATTAATATATAACTCTCCC
The DNA here is from genome assembly GCA_029891345.1 of Dryococelus australis. NCBI lineage: Eukaryota > Metazoa > Arthropoda > Insecta > Phasmatodea > Phasmatidae > Dryococelus > Dryococelus australis. The sequence goes on along the minus strand of CM056995.1, from coordinate 39,977,375 downwards.
GTGTTTTTAAGTCGTTGACACAGACATCGTATACCTTGAATTTTTTTTTTTTTTTATTCACTCGCGATGCATGGCCGGACACCGATAAACGGGTTTTCATGCCTGTTTCGACATTTAAGGAGACAATGGTCTTTGCGTCACTCACTCCAACCCAGGTTAAAAAGTCAGAGCTAAGTACTCAAGCTGGCACTGCTGAAAGCTGTATATTGGAAGAGCGTTTGCAGTTCTACGTTGCTGTACGTATTTTCTATATATATATATATATATATATATATATATATATATATATATATATATATATATATATATATATATATATATATATGCCTGAACGTCTCGCTTTGCCACCCTAAATTTCGTCGTGTAAATTTTTTAAAAATTATTTCATTGGAGTTAATGGTGCACTTTGGAGGTTGCGTAGGAAGTGTCTATTAACGACGTGCACTGCAGACAGCAAAAAACGGCATTCAATAAGGAAAGTCTTCATCAAGTGATGGGAGGTGTAATTCGTTGTTTTAGACTGTATTACGTGACCGCATAAATATCAGCTGTCAATAAAATTATAAACAAAAATAACTTTTATTGGTCCCGACGAATAACAGCGTTATACTGGTTCTAGTATAGTTCTAAACATTTTTTTTTTTTTTCGTTGCATCGCCTACACTTACATTTTATATATGCCTCAAAGAATTAAAGAATGAAACATCCTGTACGCAGTGCCCGTTCTTTACTTCATTTAAGTACACTCGCCTATCTCTTGTTATCCTGGCGTACCCGTTTACTACACGACCAAGCCAAGAGAGCATACGGAAAATATGTGGACGACACAAGGTGGAAAGTCCGGGGGGCAAGGATTAATGTGGGGCACTTGAATATTTTTTGCGTGTATATGAAGCTTATATTTTGTGAGAGACAACGCTTTGAAAAGGCCGCCGTTTTTACCCATGTTGGAGTGAATGTCCGTGAAGTCTTGCAATCACTCAACAGAGCTCGTATGTGCTGTGTATTCTTTTCGTGGATCGGCATGTTGGAAACACGTTTAATAGTTTCTTGGAAAGACGTGTATTTTGAATACACTGCAGCGCAGTTCCTGAGTAAGGGCACTGCCTACCAGCTGGCAGCTGCGAAATTTAAATTGGAAATCCCATGTGAAGGAAATTTCGCCTCAGTGCGTTAATTTTGAACATAGTCGTTTCAAACAAAATGTACTTTTCACAAATTTTTTAGGAGAACTTCCTTGACATGGAAAGCCTATTTGCATGGAAATATTTAGAATTTATGTTTTACAAAAAAGTACACACTGCCTGTCTACATTGAAAATATAAACTAGTGGGGATGTTCTCCTAAAAAATTCCTGAAGAATACATTTTGTGTGAAACCCCTATCTTTAAAATTAACGCTTTGAGCCTAAATTTCTTTAACATAGAATTTTCCGATTTCATATTAAAATTTCGCAGCTGCCAGCCGGTAGGCCGTTGCCAGCACAAGGCCCCGTAGGGCTGCTCGATATCATAACAATTTAATATTGATATTTTTCCAAACAGTTACTCGGTATTTTTGGTGTACCGAAAATCTCAATAACACAGAAAATTTTGATAGCACTAACATTTTCGATAATACCGGACATTTCGATAATGCCACAAATGTTGATAATACCGAACATTTCGATAATACCAAACATTTCGACGATACCGAAAATGTCAATAATATAGAAAATTTCGACAATAATGAAAAGTTCGGTAATACCGAACATTTCGATGACATCGAAAATTTAGATCATACCGAACAGTATGATAAATCTCAACAATACTGAAAATTTCGATAATACCGACCATTTTGACAGTGCCGAACATTTCGATAATATCTCAAATTTCGATAATACTGAACATTTCGATATTACAAAAAATTTCGATAATACCGAACATTGTGAACAATATCGAACATTTTTATAAAATCGAACATTTCGATAGTAATACGGAACATTTCGATAACACCGAAAACTTCGGTGATATCGAAACATCGATATACCGATATTTTTCAAAGTTAGATGTAGTTCGATAAGTTATTTTTCAAATCGATAATATCGATATATCAATATTTCGAACTGCCTTAGGATACTTAGGACGACTGGACCAAAATGCGTTTGTCCCACGCCAACAATCGCTCTCGACCACTGGCGTTCTCGCCGGTGGTAGAGGGGGTAAGAGAGAGGTGGCACTGGACAAGATAGTATAATTAGGGGCGGTGAGGGGGAGAATCTTTGCACTAGGTCTCATGCGCACGCGATCGCACGCCGACGCACACGAGCGAGGAGGAGAAAGGACACGCGGGGATTGAAAGTCAGAAGGACCTGCAGGAGGGGAAGGAGGAAGGGAAGGACCAGGAGTTGGAGGTTCCCACGACCGCAGAAAGCCACCAGGTCTCCTCGGTCTCGCAGGACGAGCGAGCGCAATCATCGCACCGCCGCGGGCGTCGGGACGCCTTCAGGGCAACACGGGCGCAACGGGCCTCTTTGTCCTTGTCTCCCGCCGGCCGCGTCGAGCACGGTACCAGCACCCTCGGTACGACCAGTGAGCGCAAAGAACGCCGTATGGGGTCACGGTGGTGCAGCGGTAAGACTACTCGCCTCCCACCAGGGCGAACCGGGTTCGATTCCCGTCGGGGTCGCTCCCGGATTTTCGCAAGTGAGAATCTTCCCGGACGATGCCGCTGGTCGGCGGGTTTTTCTTCGGGAATACTCCGTTCCCCCCGTCCTTGCATTACGGCGCTGCTCCATACTCACCTCGCTTCACCCTCGTCGGCTCTCAAGACCTTGATGTTAAGAGCTGACCAAACTTCTCCACTCCACTTAACCAAGTCTATAAAATTACAGCAAAGGGACAACGCAGCATATTCGTTTGCACTCAGGTTTATAATATTCTGCATGGGTACTATTTCTTACCAGGCATTACCAACAAACTTATTGTATCTCTATAAATTCAATATTACAATCTATAAATGCAATATAATTAAAAATTTAATTTAACCGAAAATAAGATACTTTTATGCACACAAAAGTACAGAACGCTTAAGATACATGCCTTATTTAGGAAACAACCAAACACCTCATTCATACAATGATTTTTCAAAGGTTTGATTCAAAAAAATGTGAAGACTATAGACTATAGACTACAGAAGGAGAACTACTGTTGGGTCAGTGGTTTTAGAATGTAGTCTCCCATCGTCGCGGTCCGTAGTTCGAACCCATGTCCCCGGCGGGAGGCAATCATTCGAACGCGTGTTCTCATATGGAAAGTGTGGTGGACAGTACAAAGGCGTAGCGATTTTCTCGGCGGCCTCCCGATTTCTCTCGTCTTCATTCTCGTTTTACTTCTTACACTGTTAGGATTAGCAGGAGGGTACGACTAGCATCAGTCTCCTCGCACCCATTCTGATGACCGTACCTGACGGCGAGAAAAAAGTGCAGATTTACACTTTTCGCGTGAATGCGTCTTTAAAATCAGAGCGACACACGGAGTACAGGCTATTCACAGTAAAGTGAGTACTTTTTGAAGCCCTCTCGTTTGTTAAAATACATACACTGTGTTTATTAGTTATATGGTAATATATATTTTTAAAAGTAGAGGTAGAATAAAAAAAGACTGATAGGAAAAAAGTAACTAAGGCCTCAAAAGTGCTCACTTTTCCATGAACAGCCTATACAAGGACGGAAACGATGGTGTAACGTTTGCAGGGAGATACGCTCCTACGCGTTGACGTCATGATTAATATTGTTGCATGCTGACGCCTGAGGGTCATATCTGAGATCGTGAGGGATGGAAGTCTTAATAAAAAATTAAATTAACTAAATTTGATTTCTAATTTATTTACTCTGCTATTATCTACATCATTAAATTAGCTTTTTCTACTTTCACTCTTTTTATTTAACAGTGAGCGAAATATTTAATGTCTATTTCAACTTCAATTAACGTCCTTCTTAATTTTCTCAGTTGGTTACAGTCAACTAACTCATACTCATTATTGGTACGTGTTAAGTCGGTTTTCATAATTTATCATGTATTTCACTCACACATTTAGTCCAATCGTCCAGCCTGCTAGCCGCGTCCTTCAAAACATTGACACTCGCAGTCGCCAACTTCCCTTCTCCACGGCTAGTCGCTCCTCTATCGCTCGGAACTCGGCCACTCATTCTTTCATCAGCTCCAACTCCACTCTCCACCCGGAGGCCTGTTGCGATATTTATAGAGCTTGCCGTGACATCTGGAAGGTTCAACGCACCCCGAGTCGCGCTGAGAGAACGAGATCAGTAATCAAGAGCCTTCTTCACATATCGGCCGAAAGCAATACGACTAAAGTCCGCGGCGCGCATTTGTAGTTCGAAGCCCGTCATTGCCTTGCCTCCGTCGTAGCTATCATATTACAACTCTCCGTCCTCTTCTTCGCTCGCGCACTGCCGGCGAAGAGGCGAGCGCGCAACAATATCATTGAAACAAATATATTCTCTGCTTCGATCCGGAATACGACTGAGATGCGAGCATGAGCTTGAGTTGGTATTGCGCATGCACGAGGCGTGGGTTGGGGCCCGCGGCGAATACAAGAAATGTTGGGTGTGGGTTAAAATTCCCATATGGTTATATCTCGTGACTCCGATGTACCAGCGCACTGATTTTCGTGCCAAACGAAAGCTCTCCACAGTATATGTCGATTTCAGCCATAAAAGCTAAGTATCAATTCCATTTCTTTCATTTCAGTCACATATCCCAGAAAAAAATACTACCCACTAACGCAGACGTAGTTACTAACCTAAAATGCACGGCCATGTCCCGGAAACAGCCACACCCCGACTTTTGTTTAATACAGATGAAACGTAGTCACAACTAAGAAACAGTTCTGCAGTGGTTTTCGCTCGTGGCGCCGTCATGCATGCTAGTCAAGTAAACGGTAGACTTATATGCCATCATATTTCTAAAAGGTTCATAATCATACGCCACTGTGGTATACCGGAGGAATCTGGAGCAAGTAGGTTGTAAGGAGAGCGCAAGAGAACGAGCGATGAAGGCCTATAAGTTATTTACTAGGTTCGTCGCACGATGGCAGTACGTTCACACAGAAGCTTTTATTCAGCTAACTTGTATCGGGCCATACATATTCATGTTTTTTATAATAGCATTTATATTACTGGATCGCGCGTTCACAGGCACAAGCTCTCACTTACGATGTTATTTTAATTAAAAGCAGCAGAAAAGGAATTTTGATCCAGAGAAAAAACAATTTCGCTAAAGGCAACTACAATTGCTAGGATATTAAGTCAAAGGCAATTCAATGGATTTTAAAATTTAAGATTATGCTGACATTCGTCAGAACACTAGCTACGACGATGCGTACCTGTTAGCAATAAGTTCACACTTTTCCCGGTAAAAGTGTTGGGAGAATTATCATAGTTAGTTCAAGTTTCAGTGATTTTTGAAAGAAAGAAAAAAACCCTACGCGTAGATGCATTTCAATGTGAAATCTGACTGGCATATGTAAAGTGAGTCAGGAAAACTAGTCCTGGCAGTTGAAAACTATTTCTTATTTTCAGCCTATTTTCCTACGGAAAGAACTGCTTATAAGATTACTTTCCTGTATGTGAGCTGAGTGCGTATGTGTGTGTGTGTTTGTAGGTAGGTGTCTGTGTGTATCTATGCGTGTGTCCCCGCTTTCAATTTTTGAACGCGTAACCGAATTACACCAAACTTGGTAGTACACATATAATACTTGGTAAGGACACCTGATTTTTATAGTTTTCGACTACGCTGGGCACTTACTTTCAAAATGGCGGTAGTTAAAACATTTTGGGTGATATAACTCGGGAATCGTTCAAACGATTTCAACCAAATTTTGTATTCTGGCAGAGCATTGTGTAAGCATTTAATTTTTAGAGATGGGTATTATTGTTGGTACGCCGTTTTGTAAGATAGCACCCGTTGAAAAAATAAAAATTTTAAATTATACCTCGAAAACTATTCAACCAACCAATTTTCATCCAGTTTGGCATGTAAATAATTCTATGGTAAGCCATGTAAACCTAAGCGATAGAATTGATTAGTAAATTATTTTCAAAATGTCGGTAATACAAATATTTTAAGTTTATTTGGTATATCTGCCAACCATTTAACCAAGAGACCAAATGTTGTATACTGAAAGTATCTATTGAAAGCATCATATATACCAACAAATAATTATTTATGTCGGCCATTTTTTTAAATTGCGCCGTGCGAATAAATAAAGTTACTATATAATAAGTCGATTAATAACTATCCGATTCCTACAAAATTTGGCAAACAAATAGTAGTGATGCAGATGGTGCTAGGTGATATGTTTTAAGAATATCAAACACAAATCGGCGGCTATATATCCATTTTAGCTTAGAATGCTATATTGTCGATATATGTAATCAATTCCAAGACAATTTTGTATGCTGGCAGCAGACATTGCAACTATCAACTGTATGTACATGAAGAATTTTTGTCAGCCATTTTGTAAGATAGCGCCATACGAGTAACTAATGTCTTTTGTCATATCTCGGGAAACAACTAACCGATTCCTTCCAAATTTGGCAAACAAAGAGTACTACAGCGGATGGTGTAAACTGGTATGTTTTATGTAGGTCAGGCACTTATTTTCAAAATGGTGGCTATATAAATATTTTAGCTCAGTATGTTTTATTAAGGAACAAATTCCAACTTAATATTGTATGCTGGCAATACGTATTACAACTATCAAATATGTCTATGCAGAGCCTCATTTCTCTGACATTTTGTAAGATAGCCCTATTAATAAAAAACAAGGATTTTATCTTGTATCTCGGGAAACAATCAACCCATTCTTACAAAATTTGTCGAAGATGATGTACTGTGGTAGGCGCTAATGATTCATGTATTTTTTTAAAAGACGGACACATTCATTTTCAGAATGGCGGATATAAAATTATTTTAGTTTTGTGGGCGATATCTAGGAAACAATGTAATATATTTTAACTTAACTTAGTATATTGACAGTATACAATCATCGAAATTGCTACTACATTACTTTTTTGTCCTCCATTTATGAAGATCACATTATGAACATTATGGAGGTTATTTGCCATTTCTCGAGTACTAATCAACCGATTCCCAACAAATTCTACACTGGAACATTTCAAATAAATTTGTACCAAACTGTGCACACTATAAATGATGCAGAAGACCATGTATACTTTCATGATTTAAATGGGTCAGACAACGATATTCAAAATAGCAGCTTCGTAAATTATTTAGGTAAGTTTGACATGAATATTAAATAATTTAGCCAAAATATGTACGAAGACAGTATCCATTAGAAACATCGTATATGGAGCCTTTTTTTTCTGGCAATTTTGTACAATATCAGACAAGAAAATAAAGTTATTTATGTCATATCTCAGGGACCACAAAACCGATTTCCATCAAATTCTTCACTAAGTAGCGCCACGGTACGCCATGTAAACTTACATGTTTTATGTGGCTCAGTCACTTGTTTTCAAAATAAAGGTCCAGTAAGTATTTTAGGCTAGTAAACCATATCATTAGAAACCTTAAAATTATTAAATCCGAAGTTGATGCTCCGAATCTGACCTCCTCAATGCAGTTGACTGCACGCTAGCTTATAGTACGTGGCTTCCTGGGTTCAAGTACCGGATTAGGCAGCTTTTAATAAATTATTTAAAAATTAACTGCTCCCATGTTGAGGAAAGTAGGCTCATTAGTTATGTCAGTAACTTGTTTTTACTCGTATTTGAAATAATCTGCATTTAGACTGTTCACTTTTGATTTGCAAATCCCTACTCTAACGTGTTTGAAAAAAGAAATAGTAACTTCAATGACAATAAATTTATTGTATATAGGTACTCGCAACACAATGTCAAGTAAGTTATTAGAACTATTGTTATTGATTCCCTGTGAACTTAACTGGAAGCCTGCATACAAGTGTATACTAAAGCATTTACGTAGTTATGTGCAATATTTTTTTTCAAGGGTTGATTTACAAATTGCTTACTTTACTGTAAACAACCTTTAACAAAGTGTAGCTGGGCGGGCGAGCGTGCGTGTATGTAGTACGAATATACCAACCATTTAAATGTTGTTTAATGCACCACCGTATTTCACTTATAGTAGGTACGATAAAAAGTATCATACTTAATGCCAAGAGAAATAAAAGGATAATACCTACACTTTAAGTGCTCTGAAAATTCCACTGAGAATTAAACATGTGAAGGAAAAGACATATTCCAGACGTTTATGAGTGGAGATATATTTAAAAGATGTGACTGGTGCAGTTATAAGAGGTATCGCTGTATTTTCACATATTCCAAATATACTTAAGGTAAATTTATACCCACAGTACAATAAAGGCTGAAAGGTACGCGTATTAATTTGTTGGACTTGTTTCAGTTCTCGACGGAGAAACATCTTTCAACAGCGGCATTTTTTGTAATAGCCTACTTCTAATCATGACTAATGTATAAACACTGAATAGTCATGCTTCTGCAGGATTACCTCAAGACTTTTGAGACAACGTGTAGTCAAAGGACTCGATAGTCAAATGCAATCGCCTGTCCACGATCAGACTCAAACCAGCGAACACCGACGAATCGGATCAGTGCTAGAGCACGTCACAAATAACTGAGATATGGCGATACGGCGACTTCCTCTCTATCAGAAAGTGTTCAATATCAAATCGCGAAAGCGATTTAAGTCCGCTTAGTGCAATTTTCTCAATGTTGTGAAGTCTGGTTTATCCTTAAAAAGAATACTGAAAAATACAAAAAAAAATTGTTAATTCACATTTAATAAAAATTGTAGTGTATATAGTAGGGCCTATTTTATAACTTAATCAGAAATAGAAAATGTAATAATAGTAATTTGTACCTACTTTTTAATGGCTCTCACAATTCTCTTAATTACACGTAGTCGGCAAACTGTTTTATATAAAGCTTTCAGTTATAAAAGTAACTTGGTTACATAAACATATATATATTTATTCTCATGTTTATGTTATATATACTCATGTTAATGTATATATATATTAAATTATATGATTTTTGCTGGCCTTAAACCCTTTGTACAATGTTTACGTGTCGCGTTCCAAGAATCAATCACTTATGTCAAAGAAGTGAATTATAATAATAAAATAATGTTCAGTACTACTGAACAACCCCTGTATCTGGCCAATTAACGGTAAAAGCAGGTACTTGCCAGAATCGCTGGCCTGTGATTAACTTGTAAAATTTGTATGGCATGAATGACTTTTGCCCTCCTATGTGCGATATGAAGTAAAGCGACAGAAGCACCAACAAAATACGCGGAACTTAACATCCATCGTAAACAAAAATTAATTCGGGCATGTACTTGGTGTTCTATCTCCCAGGCCATTAATGTCAAACGTTCCATTAATAAAACATTATCTCCATTTTAAAAATGTATATATTTGTTACCATTTAATCTTCACTCCAGAATAATTTGGTTTTAAAATACCGGAGAAGTCATACATAATCTACGTAGCCTCGTATTGAAAATGTACAGTATGCTCCCGCTGGTACTGAGAACGGCTTGGTATAGGGAAAATTACGGCAAGAATTGTGAAAACATCTCTGAAGATTACGCTGTATCAATTAAAAACTAAAATCTCATGGCATTTCTTTTCTTCGAATAAAGTTTTTACGAGTTACTTTGGAAACATTCAATTTACGGACTGAAGAGAGTTAGTAAATTTTCATTTCATTAAAAAATTTTGAACAAAATTTGATACACTATTTAAGTCCCTATTATGTAAATCGGTTAATTGAAGACCGAGTTGGAAAGTATACAAAAAAGACACGCCAACATGGAAAGATAATTAAATAGAAAGACAGAAAGTCAATAGGGGACGGGAAGTTGAAGAGTTATTGCATACTGAATAAACTGCCAGCACAATCAAGTAATATGCCAAAAAATTATTTTTACTTACCAATCATCGCAAGAAATATACATAAATTCCATACCCATTACTCCAGCAAAAGGAAATTTCCACAAAAATTTATTTTAAAATTTTCTAAGAAATATTGTAAATACAGTAGTAGAAATGTTAGACTATTTATGTAATAAAACACTAAAATATTTTTTCGATAAATATTTTGACACAGTGCATTTTTCCTAAATATATTTACTATAAAGTTTGGGGCATAGGTAACTGAATAGTGTTTGTCGATTAAAACTATCTAATATTAAAGTTATCGAAAAAAATAACAAAGAAATTCTATATAAATCTGACCTGCAAGAACCGAGATAATAGTATCACATGCACACACTTATTTACAGTGAAAGAGAAACATATATATCTTTAGTAGGGGCACCTGTTTTCCGCGAAAAAATTCCACGACTTGTTATATTTCAAAACATTTTAGCTCAGATCAAGATATGTGATTGGATGATTTTAACTTTAATACGTCTTAGCTATCTGTCCGCTAATCGCGGATGACAGTAGGAGAATAATTTAATTTTGATTGGTTCAGTTATCTAAGAAAGACACGCAGTCAATGACCAAAGGAAAGCTGAAAAGGTGCATGTAGGCTATATTGGTGTCTAGGCTGCACTCATAGCTTTTCACAAAAATGAAGTGGCTCTAATGTCTAGCCAAGACGCATATCCGCAATATTTCGCTTCTAAAACTATGCTACCTTACCAACACACTGCAAATATCAGGCACGGTAATCGCTATCCTGCCACGAGACACATCAGTGTTGCTCATACTAGCTTTACTAATATATTATTAAGAAAAATGACAAGTTTATGCAGGGTCCATGGAGGATATGAAACATTCAACCGCAAAAAATCTCATTCAAATCGTTTGTGAAAACTTTCATTTCAGTCTGTGCATATATACAGGTACGCGGAAATCGCTGCCCAGATTATTTCATTTACCCGACGTACGAAGACATCTAAGGAATGACCTGGCAAACGTGTACGGTACTCATGTCAGTAGTAATCAACTCCCGAAAAATTATGCTGGAGTGGATACAAAATACCTACTAATTATATACACATTAAATGTCTTGAGGTGGTTCCAAGTTCATTTTGTAAAAATCACCAAAATTAGTTTTTCTGATTATCATAAAATTTATTTATTTATTCTCACTAAATATTTGCACCGTGCTTATAGGCTTTCAGTGAATTTTTTTCGTTGCAGAATATTTACAAAAAGGTTTGTAGTACTGTACTTACAATTTATCCGAGAGAACCACAGAACTATTTCAATAAATGGACGTAATAATTAAACGCATCTGTCGTCGGAACGGCGCCGTTAACTTCTGCGGCGCCAACGACTGCAAAACAAGGCGACGGGAGTTAGCATGGTGTTGCACGGATAACGTGCACTGTTAGCGGATAGTAAAAGGACCAGTTTCACAAACTAAGGACAATAGGCTAGCCCAGTCGCGTCCCTTCATTAGGACCAGCATACTTACCTCTGCTCCCCCGTCCTGCTCCCTCATCATTCTTTCTCAGTCGTCTCCTCCTCTGCGCAGCCTGCGGGTAGCATCAAATGCCCTGGACCACACACGCCAAACCCACACGTCACTAAGCTACCTTCCCTCCCGCTGATACTAGCAGTGCTGAAAACGTCACCGTGTCGTCCTCCTACCTCTACTACTGAAACTAGAAACATCGAACCAAAAATAATCAAATCCTTTTATTTCGTAACTGGGGTCTCGCACGCGTGTTCTGTCTTCTGGTGCACTAAGACTCGCGAGAAATCATAATGACAGAAAATATGACTTGTTAAACCTAACGAAACGTTTCTTTGAACGAATGACGACTAATATACCATAGCAGTTTAAAAACATATTTATTATTGGCTAAACAAATTTAAAATAGTAATTTTGCATCAACACAACATACAGCTGGTATCGATCAAACAATTTTCTTTCCCCAAAATATTTATAATTTGACTGAAGCATTTTTCTAGTTTCTTATTTCCTCCCTTTAACAGTCATTTGGTTAACTCAAGAAACTTCCCTTCCGCAAGGAAAGATTAGTGAACTCCATTTTAAAAGATTGTTCAAATAATGTAAATTATACATGCATATTTAATAACTTAGTCAATATTATCAAATAGATGTAGTAAAGGAAAACATTCCCACCATTGTGTTCAAGAGGGCTAGCAGAATATCAAATGTTCTAGAAATAATTTTGTGTACAAGTTAGGCCTTAAATATAACCCCTCGATATAAAATTGTGGATGTATTAATTTATTTATGGTATATTACAAATAATTAAATTAACGTTCGTTGATGTGTACAATTTAAAACCAGTGCAGGTAAAGTCATACCATACTGTGGTTTATGCTAGTAGTTGCCGTTGATTAACAAGGAAATTTTTTACGTTGGCTTGTGCAATGGACCAACAGAGACTTTTATTACAAATTACACAATGTAAAATATTATTAAATATTCATAACATTTGTAAAGCCATAATTTTCTTCTTGTGCAACAACCGAAATGAAAAATTACTAATGTTCACAACTACACATTCTTAATTTAGGGGATATCGTAGGTTAAGGCTCTATTACTCGTCAGTCGGGCAAAATAGATAACAAACCCAAATGAACATAATGATTTAGTGGCTAAATTAGCCGCTGGTAATTTCCAAGACCATGATTGTGGCCAGAAATTACTATAATTAAATCTGCTACCCTTCACAACCTAGGGACAAGAAATATCGCACGACAATGAACATTTCAACTTTCGATAGGTACTCGCGTACGTTACCTAAGATACGCATATTTTACCTGACCTTCAGTACATGGGTATGATTGCCACGTTTTAAGAACAAAATGAAAATTGGTACCAACTTCAAGTGATGAGCACAATATCTACATATCTACAGTTTCATATATTGTGCTATGAAGGTCTCGGATGTGGAATAGGTATCTCGCCTATTATTGTCCATGAATGGTCCCTTCTTCGTGATTACTGAATCGATGCAACGCGGACACAAATGACAAAGGACAAGTAGTGTGAAAAGTCCACAAGACTCTGCGTGAAAATCATGACTCGTTTCGGAAGGAATTTTTAAAAGTTTCATTGGGAAAATTAATTTAAGTTATAATATTGAAAGCACGTTTGAAATTGTGTAGTTCATGCGAAAGAACATTGCAGTAAATAAACCATACGTTTAATTCGCCAGGGCGCTACGTAGTTGAAAGTGGCAAATGGAAATTTTATGTGAAATATTTCAAGTTCATGGGCAATTTTAAGGACCCAGGTAGCTGTGCGATATGTGTAGACTGTTTACTTCCGATGCCACCTCCAGCAGTATGGACCATTTTAAATTATTCAATATAACAGCTGATATCCACTTACCAACCGCCACTAAGCAGTATGCCACAAAATAACGTGATATTCCTGGGATTCCGAATCCACAGTCCGGTTTCATAATCTGCATCTTCTCGACTTCACTGTGAAATTGGCTTGGCATAGGGTAGTCGGATGTACTATGTACAGGATGGTCCTGCATTTTACAACCACTGTACAGTATTCATTCATTTGTCCTGTATCTAAGTAATTAGGTATTTTAAATTGTAATGTCAGACTTGACGTGACAACAGTGGAGTCCATTTCACAGTTTTCTGTAGATTTAAACATAACTTGCACTGAGTTTTACAAAAACGTGTTGCAATAAAAGCAAATGTTAAGAAATGCCATAAAATCATTAAATAAATTAACTAGGTTAATTAAAACTATTAGACATTTGTTAAATATCAAATTACGCCACAAAGACCTTGAAATTGGGCCTAAACTCCATAAGTAAGTAGAGTGACCACTTGATGAAATAGTTGAGTGAACTGCAGTAAAACACAGTAGCAGTAACCTTAATTCTTGTATGCCAGTTTATAACTTTAGTTTCTGAAATTTTATTCAGTGTTAGACAACGCACAATCCAGTATTTTCAACTGAGAAGAATATGGCAACCCTGGTTTGGCACTTGTGTCTGGTATGCTTCAGGGCAAGAATGGTGTGTTCGTCTTTACACAGGAGATACTCGTAACATGCATCATCACAATAAAAATATTCTCAGGTGGCGAGATCTTTACGGGCGATTTCCCACTTAGATTTCCGCGGTAGACCGGGGGGGGGGGGGGGAGCAATGGTTGCTACAAAATATGCGAGGGTTGCTCTTCTATGCGGTGAGTGAGTCACCCTGGTCCAGTGTTCAGAAAACGTGCGCACGCACGGTCAACATAATCCCAGTACGTGAAGCACGCAGTACGTGCCCTCGGGGACTCGTACTCGCCCCTACTACCCTCCTCCCCTTCGTTTCTCCTTACTCTCTTTCACCCGCACTGCTCTCACTCCCTGCAAAACCTTTCATCTTACATCCTCGTGCCAATAATGTGGGCCTGATCGTCAGGTACTTCATTACGCACTATTCACACAGCTCTGCCTCCCAGACCTACTGCATGAGGTGCCCCCAGGGAGAGAGGAGGGCCGTGTGCACATCGGCTGGACGTCTAACCTCCAAATCCAGCGGACAGACCGGCGGGTGAATGACTCGTTGCTATCGTAGCTGGGGAAAAAATTTTAAGAATTTTTTTTTTCAAAATTGCCACCAAAATAAACGTTTGTGTATCTTCAGGCTGTGGAAATCTTGTAGTTATATAATGATCGTTTTACTTCTACAGGCGAACATCGCACACTAAACTAATTTTCTAATAATTTGAATTTAATTCAGTTATCAGTGACAGAAGTACAAATTAAAAATAAAACGATTTTTCTTGCTCATACAGTTTTTCTTATTATTCTCATGAGTTTGCAGTTAGCAGGCGAAAATAATGCTTTGCTCTGGTTTCTTTTCCGGAAATACATTTCAAATTTATTGGAAACTATTGCTTTTGCAATATTAACGCAGCTACAAATTTACATTTGGATGATGGCCTTCCGGGTTAAAATCCCTGTCGTATCTTTTTTTAAATGTTATTTCAGGTTATATTAATAAAACGTGACCATAATTAACCTGCCGGCATATAACAGAGGGTTAAAAACCAATAGAAATCAATAAAAGCTTTGTTGTATAAATTTTCATGTCTTTAGCTATCTAAGTGAAAATGTTGGACATAATTTTTTGATACGAAATCTTTCCAGCCGCAGTTGCATATAGGTTCGACACTTTAGATTTGTACCAGTAAGCCTACTTAATCGACATAACCCTGAAGTGACTATATTAAATTTTTAATCGAGACATTAGGTGGCTAGATTTCAATTAACAAAATTATATATATATATATATATATATATATATATATATATATACACACACACACACATACACACATTAACGTCTGTGAAAAATGTAACATCACTAAGTATACGTTTGAATGAAATTAACTTCATACCACAGATTAAGTACATGACAAAACACAATTGATTAGGATTATACAAGTGTACATGATCTCTGTCCTTGAGAATTCAGTGATGCGACGGGCTGTCACATTTCCCCATACAAAAGTTTCAACTATAAAGAATGATCGCCGAAATTACCATACCTGGTGATGGAATGGGGCCCTCATCGGAGCAGCAAGGACCGCGTCTAGCTGGAGGGCAGGTAGGTCAAGAACTGATACGAGCGAATGGCGCGGCGATCGCCCCCATCCCCTCTCATACCACCCCCCCCCCCCTTACGCCGCTCCAGCAGACGACTTTCTGGCCACCGGGCACGGCGGCGGTTTGAACTGACCAATAAGAAGAGATCGAAGGAATAAGTGCTTCTAGAATCCAGGAATCTTGTATAAATAGACATTATCAGGGTTTGTGGAGGACAGAGAGAACCTGGTTTGGGGGGCCGACATTTAGGGGAATTTTGCCTCTTTTTGAAATTAGTTATGGGGGACGGTGATGTAAGAAGGGAGAAAACTTAAAAGGTTTGTACCTTTATAGGCCTTCTTATGTGTTTTAACTGGTTTTTAGTAGGGTTTTGAGATAATTGTTAAAACAAATGTTACAGATTTTTCAGAATTTAAAGTTGTGTGTGATAACCTTGTTGGTTATACATAACAGTTTATGTAGAATCACAGAATTATATAAAATTTTTGGAAAACAAATTTTCTTGGGGGTTCTCCTCCATACACCACACTTACTTAGGGTTTGTTCACCGCCTCCTGATGGTTGTCTTTTCTCTGCTTGAAGTAAAAATATAAAAGGTTAAGTATGTTGAAAAAAAAATAGAAAAACTTGAAGGGAAGGAAGGACGTATTCGCCTGTCTCATGCTACTGACACTATCCCTTGCAGTATGGTGTGGAGCCCCCACATGCTGCAATCAGAGGCCCTAAATGTCGTGGCAGGGAATCGAAGTGGACCTGGATATGTTCATGGAGAATCTCCCTTCACGCAGTTTGTGTGCGAGTCCTCAAATCATTAACAGTGGTTGCTGGAAGACCGTGACGAACAAATCATCGACCTAATATCCCAGACATGTTCGATGGGCGACATGTCCGGCGAACGTGAAGGCCAGGGAAGCAGTGGTACCCGTCGTTTGTTGAAGAACGCTTGCACATTCCTCGCCACATGTGGTCGGGCATTGTCCTGCTGAAATTGGCATGTGGAGTTGCCTGAAGGAGGAGCAGCACCTCGGGCTCTAAAACCTCCCTGACGTAGCGGTTGCTGTTCAGATTTCCCTCAATGCGTAGGAGTCGAGATCATATGTTGTATCCAACGGCGCCCAAACCATCACACTTGGTGTATGTCTGGTATACTGCTCCACAATGCAGTCTGCCAGATTGCGGTCACCAAGGTAGTGTCTAAAAAGTATGCGGTCATCACTGCAGGACATCACTGTAGCACACTACATTTTTTTTGCCACTCAGCACGCCAGCGACGGCATTCACGTGCACATTGCAGTCTGAGGCAATTGTGGTTACTTGACTATGGAAGTCGATGCAATGGCATGCATGTCACCAGTCCAGCCCACAGCAGACGGCGTCGAACCGTTGGTGCAGACATGTATACACTCGTTTCATTGCAGTCTGAGGCAATTGTGGTTACTTGACTATGGAAGTCGATGCAATGGCATGCATGTCACCAGTCCAGCCCACAGCAGACGGCGTCGAACCGTTGGTGCAGACATGTATACACTCGTTTCATTGCAGGTCTGAGGCAATTGTGGTTACTTGACTATGGAAGTCGATGCAATGGCATGCATGTCACCAGTCCAGCCCACAGCAGACGGCGTCGAACCGTTGGTGCAGACATGTATACACTCGTTTCATTGCTTTCTGTAGACGAGCCTTTATGGCCCGTTATGGCCATGTGCACAAGATGGCGGTCATCCCATTTGTGGTCACATTGCATGGTCCAGTACCCGCTCGTCGCGGTGTATGACCCTCTTCTATCCACTGGTCCCACACATGCACCACTGTCATAGCAGCGTGTTCTGTAAGAGACGAAATGTCACGGTATGACAAACCCATTTTCCGGAGACTGATCATTCTGCCCCGTTCGAACTCACTCACATACTGATATGGCGCGCTTTGACTTCGACGAAGCACACTTGTACTTGTTTTCACTTCATTTGACGGCTCTTCACTGACTGAGCTTGGTGTAACACGGGCATTTCGGTCACACGCGAGAGGGCGCTGCTGGACCTACGTGTAAGCAATCTTTCTGCAATCGTAATCATTTATTGCTGGTACGCTGTTCTACACATCTTCCGAGTTTGGATTCATTCAGACCATTCTTTCTGAGTTTTTCCATCTTCACAAATAATAGCGTATCTATAAACCTAAGCTTTCAGAGTTCAAAATGAAATTGATGAAGCACGGTTACCTATGATATACTTTAAAAATTAAAAAAAAAAAAAAAAAAAAATTACGTATAAAAATTTTGGAAGGCAAACAAGAATATACCTACAAACAAATACCGCACATGGCTAAAGGTAAATGTAAATGCAAGAGTTCAGAATTTTCAAAAATATTGACTAGAGAAAACTTTTGTTAAATAAACCGCTACTTGTACAGATACTGTCACATACAGACGAAATAATCGAACGATATAAATCGATACATCAATTAAGACTAAAATCGATTAATCGTAATGAAAGAACCTACTACGATACTTGTCGAATCGCATGGAACGACGGTATACGGGAGAGTATGCCGATGAGCACGCAGCCCGGGCAGATGCGGTCGCGTGCCCCGCGGCTCCGCCAGACAGGGTCGCGAAGGGACGCCCTCCAGACGCGCCCACTGCAGCCAGGTGCGGCCGATAGCGGCTCGGGTTACACGCCCGCGGCCCCGGGTTCCTTCGCAACTGCACAGTCCTAGCACGGCGATGTCCGCTGTCGAGGACGCTCGGGCAACTCTATCGTACTGATATCGGCTGTTCACGGTAAAATAAGCACTTTTGAAAGCCTTGCTTGAGATCTACTTGTATGCACGTTGTGTATTATTCCGCCTTATGTAATATTAACATTGCCATGGGCCTCATCACTTTATTCATGCGTTGGTCAAATTGAAATGCGAAATTATTACAAATCTGCTCATTTTTATTCTTCGATGCATTAGAAACCAGAAAGCGAAGGAACTGATTTTAAGGTATCACAAATGGTTACCTAACACTTTCATTCAACGTTAAGATATTGAACTACTTTCCATCCATCGTTACCAACTTTACTGGGCGAATGTCACTCAGTGCGCACATTAAAATATATGCATGCAGGGGCAGTGACTTATTTATTTCTAAGATGCATTTCTAAAGTGCTCACTTTATCGTGAACAACCTTTACACATCGCCAGCGGACTACCAGAGTTCCTGAGGAATGAAGGTCTTGATAAAAATAATATAGCGAAATTTGCTTTATTTATCTACAATGTTATAAAATACACACGTCTGTCATTCACGTTAAACTGCCTGTCTCTAAGATTTCACTTATCCTATCAGTGAGCTCAGTATTTAATGCCAATCTCAATTCTAATTTAAGCCGTTACCGCTGCCTCTATACTATCTACAGTCACTTATATGCTATTCGCGGTAAAGTGAGCACTTTTTAAGACCCTCCCAGTATATATAATAACAAAAAACTTATCATTCATTGTGGCTTCTGACGTTAAATTCTTAGTGTTATAAAATATATGTACTGCGTTTATTAGTCACATGGCAATTTGCGAAATTATACAAATAAGCTAAAAGTAACTTTAAAGAACGGCCTTTTATAAAGTGCTCACTTTACTGAGAACGGCATATTATCTTAATTTATTATTTACACAAATACACCCAAAATGTCCTCTGCCATACAGCGCATCAACACCATTACTCGCGCATCCAGTTCCACTTCTCATAGTCCATGCGGCCAGTGTCTCTCTCTCTCTCTCTCTCTCTCTCTCTCTCTCTCTCTCTCTCTCTCTCTCTCTACTCGCGATGCTTGCAGACCACACTGTCATCACTCGTCGCTCCGGTGGTTCCACACACCTGGCGATAGTGGGCATGCAAATCTTCAGACTCTCGTCACAGAGTCACGATACGGCTTATATAGCTCAGTTCGCCCGGGCCAGAAGGTTCTTCGCATCCCGAGTCACGCTGAAGAGGAGGTGGGTCGATTACGAGAAAATTTGCGCGGAACATATCCAAAGACATGTAATCTTACAAGGACGTGAATGGCACGAGTCCCGACAGCCTTATCGCGGCACGCGGGCGGAGCACAATTCTCGTTGTTTAACCTCGGGTTGGTAAGCGCAGTGCAATTTTTCGCTGCCAGGCAGTATTAGTGTTCCGTGTGTCACGGATTTTCTCCGCTTCGTATGTCACCAAATGGAATAACTGGAATGTACACGAAATAAATTAATACTTTTTTATTAAGAGACTGTCGTAAAACTGCGTCTAACAAAACATTGGATTAGCAGTTACTTTATTTAATGTGACAGCAGAATTGAAAGACTCCTTTTGGTAACATATCTTTTTTTTTTCGCCCTTAAATTCGTATTTCTTTAAACTAAAATAAATGTGTTAATAAATATTCAATGCAAAACACATTTGTATTTTTACAGTTTCCGCTTGTAAACACCAATTGAAGGCGTGAATAATGGTTGCGAAATAAAGTTAGTATAGTCTATTCGCGGTTTCTTCGCACTTTTTAAATCAAACCTTTGAAAAATCACCCCATATATGAAGTGTTTAGTTATTTCCTAAATATTCCATATATCACGGGCGTTTTATACTTCTGTTACCATAAAAGTATATTATTTTCGTTAAATAAGAGTGTTACCAATATGCGCATTTTATTTATAAATTATGTTTCATTTATATTAAATATCAATAAAAAGAGTGAGAAAACATGTGTGTTGGAAGTGCAAGTAAGAAGTAGTTCTCATGCGAAATATTATAACTGAGTGCGCACGAATTCGGTGCGTTGTCCATTAAAAAGTGTTAAGTAACTATTTATGATAACTTTTTTTTTTTTAAAGCATTGAAGCGCAAAAATGAGTAGATTTGTACAATTTTTACTTTGTTAATAATTTCACCGTTTCAGTTGACTGACGCGTGAATAAAGTGATGAGTACCACGGTAATGTTAGTTTTACATGTGGCAGAAGCAGACACAAATTGCATACAAGTAGATCTTAAGCAGGGCTTTCAGAAGTGCTCATTTTATCGTGAACAGCCTATATAAGCATCACGCCTAGTCATGTGTCGGGACTAATAAAAATGCGATTGATACTCGCAACAGCTGGTTACGAGACTGCGAAATGTAGTGTCGATAACGCAGTATGTCTCTCATATGTAAGGGACTTACCTTTGGGACATCATTTCTGCCGTGTACAGTGTAGTGAAGCGGAGTAAAGAGTTTTAGGCGGCTCTTAACATCGAGGTCTTGACAGGCAGCGAGGGTGAAGCGAGGTGAGCAAGGAGCAGAGCCGGGTTGCAAGGGGGGGGGGGGGGGGAGACCGGAGATCCTGAAGGAAACCCGCCGACCAGCGGCATCGTTCATCACGATTCCCACATACGAAGATCCCGGAGCGATCACGCCAGGAACCGAGCCCTGTTCACTCAGGTGGAAAGCGAGTGGCCTGACCACCACACCACCGCGACCCCCGTGTGCAGTGTGGATCATTAAAAAACAATTACCCGTGGAACACCCAAATAGAGAATTCTGTGACTGAAAGGGTTAACATTATTGTATCTATCAGTTTATATAGAATCGAATTTTTCGTGGCTCTGACGAATACGTGGTTTTCTTGGCAAGAAGGTAACAGCGGCCATCCTTGAAGAATCATATTTCAACAGTTTTGAAACATGCGACAACCACCATTAGTTTATTTTTTGGAACTATAAAAATATCCGTGACAAAAAATTAAAATTTTAAAAGTTATTTGTCAAGAACATTAAGGATAGACGTTCAGCTACGCTGCAATGGTCGCGGTGTTCAGTACCGCGCAATGTTTTCAGGACGGACAGTGCTGCGTGTGGTCTAGGCGCGCGCGCATGCTCTACTTCTTCACCTACCATCCCTCTCCGCGATAGAGAGTTAAGTTGGACGGGCAGTAGTAGGCCGGCGAGGCGCGTGTCCACAGCCGCGGCATGCCTCGCTAGTTCGCATCACGCCGTGAATGTGGTCCGCTCTTCGAGCCCCGGGGCTGAAGGTGCGTGAACACCGGTGCGGCACGTGCCCCGGATCACGTTGCGAGCACCTGGAGGCATTCCTCGCGCTGGACACCTGGACCACGCTCCCCCCCTCCCCTTCTCTCTCTCTCTCTCTCTCTCTCTCTCTATCCCATAGGAGGGATCGTGTCGAACGATGCCGCTGGTCGGCGGGTTTTCTCGGGGATCTACCCGCCCTATAATTCCGGCGCTGCTCCATACTCGCCTCAATCACCCTCATCGGACCTCAAGACCCCGCTGTTAAGAGTGGGATGGACCCCCGCAACCAAGGTCAAGAAGCGAGGGGGTGATACGGGCCACACTAACACGCACGCCTAGTGCCTCATCGCTCCTACGCGCAAGGCGTGCAGTGTTACCGTCGTGACGCTGTACTGTGCAAATTATATCTGTAACAGTGGGGTTTTATTACGCGCGATGAAAGACCACAGATTAAACTACGCCCGTATCTTTGAACTTTTCTTTTGCCGCTTAAGGAAACTGCATATGGAAGCTTTAAAAATGCGATATTTCATCATTTTCACGAAATTTTTCCTCTGAGAATTCACTAATTATGACAAAAGTGAAGGGGGGAAAAAACAGGGGCATATATAATTGTTTTTTATCTTGTCTGACAAAAAGTTGTATTTGCAAAACATTTATTTACCGAGATACGCGTATTCGGGCAAATAAATATTTCACAAAAAATACGGGGATCCACCCCGCTCTTAAGAGCCGCCCAAATCTCTTCACTCACTCAGTCACACACACACACACACACACACACCCCGGCGCGCGCGCGCGCGCGTTCAGAGAAAAAACTTAATAAGTATATAAATTATTTTTCATACGTGTCAGTTGTGCATAAATTATATTTTTAAGCATAAGCTTTTATGTTTCTGGTGCAGTTTCGGACATTTTTCGCTCGTCGGTGCTCATACGTGTCATCTTCAAAGGTCATTGTGTCGTGCTGGCCTGGCTCAAAAAAGACGGCTGTAAAATTTATTTGTCGTGGTAAGAGCCAGAACGACCCATTAATCCCTTAAGACGACAGGTGCAAGCAATTTCGAAACATGAGCAAATTCAGCAAACTTGGCTGGGACGAAGTCCGTAAAAATTAGCTGCGAATGGCCTTGCTGCTGCATTTATGGCGTCCAGCTGTGCAGTCAGCACGTCCTGGTGAATGATTACAGCTGTGAGTGCACGGGGTAATTACTGTGGACCATGAAACAAACGAATAAACCTCTGTGCAATTAAATGCCAGCATATGAAGCCACTCGGCGTTTTTTCTACTGTCGAAAAGAAATGCTGCGGCGGTACCAGAAAAATGGTAAAATTTTTATGAATTTCAAAATTTGTTTAAATTATTTCTAAACCAATTTTGCAAAAAGTTATATGACGCCATCTTTTCCCAGGCGGATAAAGCGATTAAGATTTTCGTGACTGTCGGAATAGTAATAAATTGCATAATTGCATACTGGTAAGTAAATCTATGTACACTGTGAGAGGGGGTGGGGGTGGGGTGGAAACATTTTTGGTAACCAAAACAATTTTTGGAGGCCATAAAAATCTTAGGTCAATATAGGCATCATAAAAGATGTTGTGGCATAAAAATAATTTGTCATTTTATAATTTAATAGCTTTTGTGGTCTCCAATAAATTCAGTGTGTGGTACGGTAATAATGTGTTCGTTAGCCGCAGAAAAAAAATTTCACAACACTAGCAGCAATTCTACTTATTGGACCTTACAAAAGTATGAGTTGCGAGCCCTAATCAGTAAGTATGGCTTAACATCTTTCTCTGGGCCTGGGCCTTCATTAAGGAATCTTTCCAGCGTTCGCCTTCGGGTGTATTAACATGACAGCTTTTGTAATCACCACGCTAAACTTTTTTTATTTCAGTGTAACGCCATAAATGTAATGTCATTACCAACAGAAGTACTGCTCATGTGTACGTCAGTTCCAATGAACAAGATTTTTTCTTTTACTGTACATACAGGTTGCCATACTGGCAAACATAAAATACAAAATGCAAAATTTATTTACACGATTGAACACCAACTTTTCGACACAATACGTTACATGCGAACTACGTTAAATTTTCTTATTTCGCAAGGGTTCTTTCGAAAATTCATTATAGCGGATCCACACACAAATAACTTGTCTCACCAGCTATAAATTTGGATGGATATCAGTTCCGCGTCTAATTAGATCGTGGGCGATTCATACACGGCCTTGGGTCGTAGATTTTTCAGAGTACATTATTCAAGTTTGCAGTTCCGTTATCTAAGGCAGTTTCCAATGGAATGCGCCAGAAACCGACAACTTATACAATCCAGAGATCCGTCACGTCGCGTCGGCGCGATTCCACAAACAAGTGAAGGCGCGCGCGTCTGCTCTGGCAGGTCGATAAGACGCCAAGGCAATCACTTCCGGTCGTCCCTCCTTGCGCTCCCCGCAGTCTCTTGCGTTCTCCCCGGAAGCTGGACCTTGGCGGGAAGGTGGCAGCCGTGATAGACTCGCCCACATTTCCGTTGCTCGTGCGTACATCCGCCGATAAGTGGGGACAGTCCGCGGGGAAGATAAGCAGGGCCTATGGGAGGGCGACATGACCCCCCCCCCATACCCTTGGGAGAATACAAGGGATGGGGGCGGGGGTCCACAGAGATAACCCTTCGAAAAACACGGCCGAGAAAAAAAATAAAAACTTTGAAGGGGGGGGGGGGGGGACAAGCAAGGCTTTTGGGATTTCCATTCGGATACAGTGGGAAAACCAGGTTCTTTCACGTTCTTTGGTCATTCCACCCGATAAACCATTTCCGGGAGCTTGCTGATCCTGAGCATGTCAACAGTAGTGGTTTAGCCACTTACGAGCTGAAGAGTGGAGTGGATAGATTTAGGCGGGGTTTTGAGAGCCCATAAGATCGAAACGAGGTGAGAACGGAGCGGCGCCGGGGAAACGGCAGACCCCCGAGAAAACGGCGCCGACCAGCGGCATCGTCCGGCACAATTCCCACGTACTGCGAAAATCCGGGGAGCGACCCCGCTGGAAATCGAGCCCGGTTCGCCTTGGTGGCAGGCGAGTAGTCTAACCACTAAACCACCGCGGCCCCGTTAAAAAAGAAAGTAGGAGATGTGTGTATAGGATAATCCTAAAGTCCGGGTAAAAATATTGTGAGAATATTCGTTATGTAAAATGGAGTGGAAAACATACGACATATGACATAACGCTCTTTGAAAGCTAGGAATTTGAAAAGTACTTATTTGCAAATACATGAGATGAAAAAAGGAATTTATGGATAATGTTAGCCTGATTCGATACCACCCATGTGTGAACATTTTGCGTGCGATAACATCACCCGCCGCGCAGGCAAAACCTACGGCGCTCTTCCAAACGTTGCATATTTTCTAGAGAACCACTCGCACTGTTACGAATACAGATCAGATACATAATACAATTTCCAGGAGTTGCAGTTAAATATAAGCTATTGGCGAAGGAGGTTCTAATCAATTACAAGATATTATTAACCTGAATGATACAGTCGTCGGAGGCTGAGTGTTGATTCGGAAAGCGACGAGCGGCATGCCAAGCTGCATCTTGATGGCTTCATTTCGGCGTGGGTCCTCAGACAGACAAGAGACTGACGACGAACAGTGTTGCCAAGTATTATATAGTTTCTGGTGGCGTAATTGTCCCAAATACCGTGCCGCCTGGAGGGTAGCTCCGCTGGCGCTTCACTGATATGTTAGATAAACTATTATTGCTTTAATACGTGTTGGAGTCTTCGCCTAGCCTGGATACACTGTAAAAAATTTCCGTATATTTACGGAATGTTTTACGCAAATGTACAGTGTATATACGGAAAGGCAATCCGTAACGACGAAAAACGGAGTTAAGTCTGTAAATACAAAATACGGAGAGTCTCCGTAATCCCTTTGGCTTCGAGTTACGGCCACGAACAATGCCGATTCTACACGAAGCTTTCTTCGCCACTGTAACAAGAAAATTATCGTTTCTGCGGCAGTTAAGGTTATCCACGCAACTATGACTTATTATTTCAAACATCATAAAATAGCACCAGGTGTCTGTAACATTTGGCAACATTAAAAATACACTAAATTTTATAGAAACTGAATTTCTGCTTTTGTCTTTTACACACAAATATAAAAATTATACCATGAGTTACAAGTGAGAGTTGTAGTTTAGAGTCGTGGACTGGTAATTGTTTGACTCGGGTTCAAACCTCGCTTAAGTACAAAATATTTTAACTTTTTAAACATAATTTTTTATACACGGTAGAACACCTACAGAACGAAAATTAAGGACATTTTCATTATCTCTTTTTATTTTAAACGGAAAGTACAGAAAACTAAGTTGGAAATTAACGGAGAGGTTCCGTGAAATTTACGGAAAGTCCGTTTCTGAAAATCAACGTATCCGTAATTTTACGGAGAGTTTACGGACACTTCTGGATAAATTTTTATCAGCACTTTTCCGTCAAATGAAGGGCATTTTTTTTAAGTGTGTACCGACGCGTCGCTGTAGTTCGATAGGTTTGTCCGCCTTTACTGAATCATAACAGTACGCTTGATTATTTAGTATACGCATGATTATTTAGTCATAGCGATCGATCAACACCCACGGGCAACAAACTGTCTGTTAATAGCATATGTAACTACTTTTAATTCCCAACTTTCAAGGAGGTTTCTCCCCATTAATAAGCACGTTAGGTCGTATTACGTTATTTATACCGTTTTACATAACGAACAAAAAACTACTTTTGGTTTCCAAATTTCAAAGGGATGTCTCTTTATTAATAATTACGTTAGGTATTGGACGTATCATGTTTTATATCCTCATTTTCCATGAGGAATTCCTATGCATAGTTCAATATACAGAAACACAATTATATATATAATATATATATAGTAATATGTATATAAATATATATATAATAGTTATATATAAACTATATATATAGTTTTAAATTAAGGTTAGGCTGCATTCTGCTTAGCCCCTCTCGCAACAGTTGTCACTGAGTAGTGTGTATATGTTCCTTCTGGGACAGGATGTAGGAAGTAGGAGCCATCCGCCATCTTGATTGAAGTCACAGGCGGTGGTCAAAATGATCCATTTCCCCCCTGATTAATAAACCGTAAGGCTTTCGAAAATACCCATTTAACCATCTAAATGACCCTTTTCTATCTCCCAACCCTCAAAAATAAAATAAAATAAAGAGTGAAAAAATGTTTGCTCCTCAATGTGACAGAGTGGCTCCTCACTGGGGATTGTTATCCACAAAAGTTGTTAAAACGTCACTCTCATTGAAGAGTTAGTAGGATATAAACATAAATTAACCACCCACTTCTAACTTAACACCACCACCATACATACACCCCTACACCCACCCACCTGAAAAACCCCAACAAGCCACTCCACCTCCCACCACCACCTAGACTGAAAACTGAGTGTCTGCATAATGTGCAAAGTTAATCGGAACATGTGGATTTATAATACACCCTTCAAATCTCAAGTCATGGAGATTGAGTTGAAATAGGGGTAAAGGCTGTTCACGATAAAGTGAGCACTTTTGAAATCAAACTTAGGAAAAAGTCGCTGCTCCCTACCTGCATGTATTTGAACGGGCGCAATGAGTGACATGTGTTCAGTAAAGTTGGTAACGATGGAGGGGAAAATAGTTCCATATATTAACGTCGAACAAAAAGTGTATGGTAACCATTTCTGATAACTTAAATTATTTCTCTCGCTTTCTGTATTTTTTAATGCATCCATGTGCAAAAATTAGCACATTTATACAATATTAACTTCTCTAATAATTTCACAGTTTCGCTTGACCGACACATGAATAAAGTGATGAGGCCCATGACAATGTTAATTTTACATAAGGCGGAAGAACACACAGCGTGTATACAAGTAGATTTTAAGTAGGACTTTCAAAAGTGCTCATTTTACCGTGAACAGCCTATAGTAACCGTGACTATTGCCATGAAATAACTTAATGACGATGACAGGCAGGTGTTGTGGTGTTAACACAACTTTGTTCCGTTACACATTACCCAGAAACTCAGTGTTCCATCTCGGATATTTTCTCCAGCATTCGTAACACACTAGTTCTTTTAGCGCAACTTAAAAAATGCATACCACCCTTACAACCTTACAGGCCACTTTAGGCCATAGGTATATGTTTTCAACTCCTTTTTTAGTGATTAACCTGTTGCTGAAGTTCGTCGGTCTAATTCAGATACAGCCTATATATGTACGTGACAGAATGTTCTCCGCAAACCAAAGAGGATACAGTTCAAAGAAATATAATTTGATCTTTGTCTAATGGCTCAAAACTGCAACCATTTTTTTTTTTGCAGTGGCTTTCAAAACAGTTCAATTATACGCCGGTATTTACAAGACGCATTTCTATAGTGTGGTACAATACACTATCTGGTGTTTCGGATGTTATTAATGTTACTTCCATTGTCCGTAACTTTGAAATGAATATTCTTAAAATAAACGCACTTCATGACTAACATATATAAGGCGATGACGAGCTTTAAAAATGCAACAGCTTCATTTAATCATATAATTTTAAAACTAGTATTCCAGTCTTAATAGTTTTTAGTTGCGACACAAGCGAACATTAGTTGAAAAAATACTGTAATGGAAAAATGTGCGTATGTTTCCACCACCAGTATAAATATTCTTAATATAGTGATGGTCCAGATCGAGGAAAACAGCTACGAAAATAACAATACATATTATTTTATTCTCGCTTTTCATGGAAAGTTGACATGTTGTTTGACGATGGGCCTAATCTAGTTTTTTTCCGAGTTCCAGAAATGTTACGTGCTGTTTCCTAGAAAGATATATTGCTAGGGATACCAGAAATTCACGAATAGAATTTCTTTATAGTTGCATTTCAAAATATTTTAGCTCAGAACCACTTTCGTGAGTGAATGGTTTTAATTGTGCTCCGCGTGTTATGTGCTTACTCGCGAATCACAAATGTGCAGTCCTGCGCACCCTAATTCTGATTAGCGCAGTCAACTAACATAATACTTTCTCACAAAGACCAGCGGCCAATAATCAAAGTAAAACTGCAGGTGTGCACTTAGGATGTTGAGATCTAGCATGTGTGGGACCACTTTTCGAGATAATCAGTTCTCCTCTACAGGCTTTTTGTGAAACCAAGAACCGGCGATGCTAGACGACGGGTTTGTCAACTTCGTCAGCAAATAGCTTCCCAGAGAGACGCATTCCTTCAGTATAACGTCTAGCGTCGGATAATTAATTGAGAAACAGCTGAACAGAAAAGTATCATCCCGGCAAGCTTTGCCACTGAGTTGTATAAAACCGTCTTACAGCATTCCGGTTTCAAAATTTTTCCACGGGCTTAGAAAAACACGTAGACGTCATTCGACCTGCTCAGCGTAAATTTATGGCCCATGAGCTTTTTCCGCCCCACTTTAATTTACGACACAAGGTGTTTAAAACAAGAAATTTCGTGGCGTATGTTGTACTTAAGTTGACGAAACGAGTTGTAGGCTTTGTGTTCGGATGTAGTAATATGAACCAATTATAAACTAGATGAACCAATTATAATCTTTACGAATCAGTCCCTCACAGGGAAGCTCATTGGCCATTGAACCCCGCAAGGGTACAATACCGGCCAAAAAACGAGCTTCACGTGCTTCGCGTGCACAAGTGTGGGCACTGGGTCTGAACTGGTTAACGTTTGTCACAGCCGACGTTCATGCAGGTGGCGTGGCGTGACCTTCACAGGAGGGGGTGGTGGGGCGAGTAACTGTAAATCAACAACAGAAAGACGGATTCCGCGGACTACGTCTACCGGGGTCGATCCCCGGAAACGCCACCTTCCACTCCGCGCCAGACGAGAGAGAGAGAGAGAGAGAGAGACAGATATAGAGACCGTGCGCACTTGTAAACAAATCGAACGGTTGCTTGCTCCGGAGGGAGGCTTGGAGCGCCAGATGGTTGGGCCACGTGATCAATCACCGGGCGAGATTACGACCCAACCACCCACCACCCCTTCATCACTGCTAACACACCACCCTCCAGTGCCCGAGGGGGTGGCTCCCTCAGGGACAGCGCTGGGGACATCAGTCACTGCTGAGGTATACTGCCCCCTCCACTAAACCCCCCCCCCCCCTCAGTTTCATCCACCTTCCCCTGTACAACGACGGTAGTCGGCCGCCCGGACCATACTCCTGTACGGCGGGATTGCATGCTTGCAGGGGCACAGCGTTTTATCTCCTGCCAAATAATTATAATCGCTAGGGCCAGAAAAGCTTCGAGTTTTAAACTACCTGTTGGTTAGACTAAACAGTCTTCTGTATTTTAGAGCCTCAGCTTTGTGTCCATTTGCTGCTGCCCCAGTGAGCAGCCCGTTAAACTCGTGCCAGGTGACACCTGATCCATTCCTTTTTCTCCTTGCAGATATGTTATTGGCCCAGAGTTCGCCTGGACATTTCTAACAAGCTCAGATTAGCGATGGGCAATATTCCCTGTCACAGCTACTTTGGCACTCTTCCGGGGTGTCACTGTCACGTGTCGTGAAAGAAGATTTCAAGTCACAGTGACAGCGATCGAGCGGATCTGTTCCCATGAGTCGGGGACCAGAGCCAGAGATTATCAGCGTCACTTGTCGCTGTCGCCCTGTCACGGTCGCTGTGCTACGTGAATGTGTACAGTTCCTGCAGCGTCGTGTCACTGGTATTGCCAAATATATGATACGCGCCAAGTCGGCCAGGCCTAGCTAAGTAGCCACGCGAAGGCAATTCAGTAGGCACAGCATTGCCCGGTGAAAAATAAGTGGCTACTTATTCTTGTTATACGCTATTCACGGTAAAATGAGCACTTTTGGAAGCCCTGCTTAAGATCTATTTGTATGCACGTAGTATATTATTCCGCTTTACGTAAGATTAACGTTGTCGTGGGCCTCATTACTTTATTCATGCGCCGGTCAAGTGAAAATGTGAAATTATTTGAAAAGTAAATATCTAACAAATCTCCTCATTTTTAAACTTCGATGCATCAAAGACTAAACGCAAAGCGAAAGAAATAATTTAAGTTTTCAGACATGGTTACCTAGCACTTTTTATACGACGTTAAGATATGAGGCTACTTTCCATCCATCATTACCAACTTTACTGGGCAAATGTCACTCAGTGCGTCCATTAAAATATATGCAGGCCGGGGCAGTGAGTTTTTTCTAAGGTTCATTTCAAAAGTGCTCACTTTATCGTTAACAGACTTTACATATCGGTGGTTAATTTGTGGTTGCGAGATCTATATAACATTGTTTGTATTATTTAAAGTGTGGCGGTGCTTAAGCAGCAGTGATTTATTTAAGTAGTGCTCTTCAGTGTTCCAAATTTCGAATGCCATCACTTCGTTAACGACTCCGAAATATTACGTAAAAAATCACATCAAAATGAAACACACGAAAAATATCCGGGACCGTTACGAAGTAAGTGACACTTAAACAAACTTTAAACACATTCGAGACCAAATACAAGGAAATTGAATTCGTATCTTGATGTCAGTAAAGTAAAAAATTGTAACGTGTGAAACATTTCAAAATACATTTACATTGAAATATAAATTTACATATAAAAGTGCGTTTGCTTCTATCATTAACGTCTCTATGTGTAGTGCATAACTGCGCACATCTCTAGCTCTGATCCAGTAGTAAACAGAACCAAAATGTACACGCGTTCTAAGTCCATAGCTTGTCCTAAAATTAATTCACGAAATTTTACGGTCCTTACTTATCACTCCCGATTTGTCTGCCTTAGTGGTCACCCGCAAGGAGATAATTTTTTCGCTTGAGACTCAGAAGCGAGGGAACGATAAGGGAGACACTGACGGTCTAATCACGTGCGCTACCGTCGCTACGCTCAAGGAGACGTCCTGCGTGTACCCATGGGACTTTCAGCGGTGGCCCAGTCATATTATTGGTGGAAAGTCTGTATAGGCAGTTCACGGAAAAGTGAGCACTTTTGAGATTCTAGTTAATTTTTTTCCTATCAGCCACTTTTTATACCTTCTACACTTTTTATAATAAATATTGGTATGCAAGTAATAAATACAGTGTATATATTTCACCGGACTCCAAAGTTAACGTCTAAGACTACAATAAACATATTTATCGACTACTAGCTCTTACCCGCTGCTTCGCGCGCGTGTTTATAGGGGTAAATAATGAAGTTTCGTAACACTAAGCCACTATTTGGTTCTCTACCCACTGAGTTACAGCGGCTCCACTATTTTGTTCTCTAGCCCCTGACCAGCTGCGGCCCCACTATTGGGTGCTCTGCCATCTGTCTGACGAGCTGCGGCCCCACTATTGAGTTCCCTACCCCCTGAGCTTCTGTGGCGCCGTTATTGGGTTCTCTAGCAACTGAGATTCTGCGGCCCCACTTGATATATATATATGTGTGTGCGTGTGTGTGTGTATATATATATATATATATATATATATATATATATATATATATATATATATATATATATATCCACTGGGTCACTGCGACCTGACTTGGAATAACTCTAGCCACTGGGCCACTACGGCTTTTTGGAAGGAAAGATTTACAGCCCACAGACAAAAAGAAGGACAAATGACGAACAATTTTATGCAGTAATCAATCCTAAGAAAAGCTTAATCCAGTACCAATTTACAATAAGAATTTTCCTGAAGGAATGAGATATTTTCGTGGAATAAAAAGTAGCCTATGTCACTCTCCGACCCTTCAACTACATATATCTGTGCAAAAAATCACGCCCATCCGTTACTCCGTTTTGGCGTGAAAGAAGGACAAACAAACACACTTTCCCATTTAGATAGTAGTAAGGATTATTCAAAATGAGAGGGTTTCAAAAAGTGCTCACTTTACCGTTAATAGTTCATAGCAAGGTTCAATAAAGGCTGCTACTGTAGTTTCGCTCGTGTCTGGGTAGTATGTTTTAAGATACAGAAGTCCGAAAAAGCCGTAGTGAACGATGTTAGAGGGTTAAGAAAATAATTTTATACAGTCCATTCACGGTTACAACTATTCTGAAGCCTTTCTTAAGTTCTACTTCCCGGATATTTCACAGCCTCATGAAAATAAACAATAAGGAAGTCTATAAAATTACACCAAAGGGACTGCGCGCCGTGCATTAATGCGTACTTAGTGTACTAATATTTTGAATACGAACTCTTTCTTACCACGCATTACCAACACACTTTTTTTTCACTGTTTTTATTCATATTAAATATTTACCTCTAAGTTCCTTGAAACTCAACAGAAGTTCTTCAAATTTTGCAGAGCGAATCCTTAGGGTAAAATACAGGTCAAGTTCGAATTTCAGCAAGATCAGATTACGCAATCATTAACTTTTGCCCTAAAAACTCAATTTTTAATTACTTTTTTCCTTCGAAAATTTTTGTATTAATGCATAGAGGATATTGCATAGATATATGAAGGTAATGGAATATCATTTTTGTTTACATTGAAGCGAGACATTTAATGTCTCGCTTCAATGTTGAGTTAATTTCCAAGTGGAGCCTTAGTGGCTCAGTGGATAGAGAGATTCTAAGTGGGGCCGCAGTGGCCCAATGGATGGAGCGATTCCAAGTGGGGCCGCAGTGGCTTAGTGGATAGAACTATATCAAGTGGGGCCAAAGTGATCAAATGGATAGATTATATACCAAATGGGGCCTTAATGGCTCAGTGGATAGAGAGATTCCACGTGGGGCCGCAGTGGCTCAGTGGATAGAGCTATATCAAGAGGGGCCACAGTTTCCAAGTGGATAGAGAAATATCAATTGGGGCAGCAGTCTCTTCAATGTTAATTTCACATAATTTCATTATTACCTACATATATTTTTTTTTTCAGTCTTTGTATGATAACCAAAAATATGTAATATGGTAACTATTGTGACAATACAAAAAAAAGGTCACGAGCTGGGTCCCCTTGTTAAGGAAATATCCACACACGTCATATATGGGGTGGTGATTTTTCAAAGGTTAGATTCAAAAAATGTGAAAAATAACCACGAATAAACTATAAAATGCATAATATCATACGGGGTATGTTTGCTTAGGTAAAAACATTGGGGACATGTTTAATATTTTCGACTAAAACTATATTTTTTGAAACATGCTGTAACGCAGTACAAGTGCTAGGTACGCGACAGCCACAGCGTAGATAAGTACACAAGAGACGGAATGGTTTGGCGTTTCCTTTGATGTGGGCGTACCCATTCTCTGATTGGCTGCGCGAGGCTCTGAAAACAGGCTTCCTGTCTGATTGGCTACTGCGTGTTGCGAAACGTTCCCTGTTGGACGAGCATCTGTCTGGCGAGCAAGTTACCAGGCGCTGACGTAAGAACATCGTTCCAACACGTCGATGGCAAGTGACGCCATTTTGCTGGTGTGCGCGGTTGAAATTCCAAAGTATAAGCGGTTGCTAAAGATCTGCAAATTTATTTCAGGACAAGCTATTATTCATAACATCTCGTTTCATGTTATTTTTTGAACTGGTTCGGGGTTTCATTCAAAATTTTCTGAACGACTCTGAGTCACTCTGACAACTGGAAACTAATGGGAAGAAGATATGTTCATGATTGTGCATAAGTCTGTGAAGACTTGCCCATATAATTTTGGACTCGCGAAATTTTTCAAATCTCCAACTACAGGATATAAAGAACATTATAGGCTGTTCGCGGTAAAATGAGCACTTTTGAAAGGCCTGCTTAAGATATACTTGTATACGCGTTGTGTGTTCTTCCGCATTACGTAAAATTAACATTGCCACGGGCCTCATCACTTTATTGATGCGTGAAACTGTGAAATTATTATAAAAGTAAATATTGTACAAAATCTGCTCATTTTTACACTTCGATGCATGAAAAAATACAGAAAGCGAGAGAAATAATTTAAGTTATCACAAATGGTTACCTAACACTTTTTGTTCGACGTTAATATGTTGAACTACTTTCCCCTCCATCGTTCCCGACTTTACTGGACACTTGTCACTCATTGGGCTCGTTAAAATATATGCAAGTAGGAGCAGTGAAATTTTTCTAAGGTTGATTTCAAAATGCTCACTTTATCGCGAACAGCCTTTACAAACGTTCTCCGATGTTTTTTCTCTTGCTTCATGGCCTGACAATGTAGCTCTGTTATCACCTCTGGTAGTTGGACTCGCTGAACAGGAAGACAGCTATCACACACCGTCACTCCTATAAGAGAGACAAGCCCATCCTCTACGGCAAGACCCAGTGGCGCATTTGTTAGGATCTACTTCCTGACCAGACAAAGGCACCAAGAGCACACAGAAATTATGACAGGTCTACCCTGTGTCAATACAAGAAATAACAGACAGAAAAACGCAGATAATTTTTACAATAGCTTCGCCCATTCTACAGTACCAGTGGCTGCTAACAGTTCGATCCGTGGATGGTTTTCGGACTGTCGCCTGTTTGGCCACCTCGCCTTGTAACTGTAAATTATAACTATTTATAAACAAATTCATGGTTTATATTCTGTCTTACTGAATAAATTATGTACATAATATACCAAGGGAGTTATATTAACCGAAGTGAATAAATACGTATGTACGTAATACAAAGTATACTGTGCATACGTCGTCTTGTAAAGCCATTTATTCATAGGACGTAGTTTATGCGAGTAATGGATTGTCGTGTATTTTCTTTTCTTGAAACCCCCTCGCCCTCCCCCCCCCTCAAGAAATATAAATCTTTATTCTCTCCTGCGAGTTTGACGCATTAGCGAGCAAGAGCCACCCACAATCTACTTCAAAGGCAAGATTACCTACGAGGTTCTCGTAGCACTGAGAATTTTGTTTACCCGTGCTGTTGCAAATAACAAGCATCGCCGTTTGCCAATAGTCCGTAAAAAGGTGTTTGAAGTAGCGGCGTGTCGTGAACTATTGCAGGGTGTTATGGTGATGTTTTTAGACTGAACCTAGTTCCCACATCAGCCACTTGACGTAGTTCTGCGGATCACGTCACGTCACGTGTGTAATGGATGCCTCGCAGCTAGCCCGTGAGCGGTCGCAATACGTTTCTTCTTCCCCGTTTCCACAATGGATATAGTCTGTTCGCAGTATCTTCATATTTTTTAATAAAACCTTTCGAAACTCAGCCCATGCATGACGCGTTTGGTATTTTCCCTAAACATGTCATACACCGCAATCGTTTTATGCTTCTGTTTACACAAACGTATCTTATTTTTAGTTAATAAACATTTAAATATATTATATACATAAACTATAGTATTGAATTTATAACTAATATTAATAAAAACACAGAGAAAGTAGGCGTATTGCTAACGTCTAGTAATAAATAGTTGTCACGCAAAATATTATTAAACAGAGCGCGCACCAATGCGATGCGTTGTCACTGTGGTGTAATTTTCTAGTCTTAGCTAAACTTTGTTCCCAAGAGACGGAGTAATATTCTGAAAGTAGAACTTCAGCAGAGCTTCAGAAAAGTTGGAAGTTGCCATGAATCGACTAAACTGATTCCTGCAGTGAGCACCAAGAGTTTACAGCTGTGAACGATCAACACTTTACCTTGCAAAAGGTCACCACTCACAATCTATGTAAACAACCCTCACCCAGCAATAAAGTAGAACGTAAACGTTATACGATCTCATCAAGACACCGGTTAAACAACACAAAACTGAGCATGGTCGAGTCAAATGCACCATGTCTCGTTTTGAAAGCATGGTAATAGTTTCGGTTATGCAGAGTCATAGCGTCGTTTATCTTGACTCCGTCAAGTACGGGCGCATCATGAGTGCTATAGTAACATATCAGAAACTGTAAATAGGGTTACCAGACGTCCTCTTTTACCCGGACATGTCCTCTTTTTGAGACCTTGTAAATTGTTCGGCCGGATTTTACAAAAAAATCGAAATGTCCATTTTTCCAATAAAAGTGTAAGAGAGAGAAGCTTTGCTTCTTTGTGGGTTTTTATGTCGTGTTAAACATAACGGTGCCTATGAACTCCCTTCAGAAGTGCAAACTTTATATATATATATATATATGTGTGTGTGTGTGTGTGTGTGTGTTTATCAAGCAACACTCCTATCATTTTCCCTGGTTGTTTTTTTTAATGTCTAAGTTAAGGAGTGCCTAATCTATTCCAAATTTCATAATTAATTGCTAGGAAATAGAAACCTACAAGAACAAATAAAATTGCTATACAAATAAAATATAAATATATCTTAACCTCAGATGTGCGAGCGTGATTAGCTGCCAATTAATATAAATGAGTGGCCAGTGCTTATGTGCAACTGTGTTTTGAGTGAATACTTATTACTTTTTCGCAAAATATTCTGTAGTGCCTACAAATTAAATGAAATCGGCTTTCATATTCAGAGTGAATATGATTATCGCTTTATCTGGTTTTAAAAAAATATTTTATATAATTTAAAAAGCTATACGGAACCGATTTTTGGATACAATTTTGTGACATTGTAATAGACAACTAACCTGCGACATTATAATATGATTTTGCATATTTCCATTGTAAAATTGTATGTCCACTTTCTTTGTGTCGTTTTCTAGCAAGTGTCCTATTTTTAAATGCGAGTTACCAGAACATGTCCTCTTTTTGAGTACCACGTATATGGCCACCCTAACTGTAAAGACTTAAAAAGAGGCCAACAAAAATCAAACGTTTACTGTTTAAAATATGGATCAAATTATTTTTAAGTGACGTGTATGTGCGAAAACAGGCTCTTGTGGGTGATACGACGGAAGCTACTTGAAGCAGTAAAAACACAGGCGAAATTATTTTGGTCCATGGCGTGAGAGGGAGAGGTCAGAAGGGAGAAGGGGGCAGGGGAGGAGGGGAGGAGTAGGTCAAGGCATTAACGGACCAATAGCTTTCTATTTGTAAAGAGAACGTTCGTTTTTGGAATGGTGAAGCGATCGGGTTTAAACAAATACCACTTCTTGCTTAAGTGGACAGACTCCCGGCAAATAAAAACGACCAGGAGATAACTCATGATTATTCAGTAATGAACAACTGTTTTTACTGAGAAAAAAACACTATTGGTTAAAAAATTGTTGGAGTAAATCCTTCCAAATATTATGTGACTATAAAATATCATAAACTGTTTGGCGTAGATAGCGAGTTCTTATTTTGTAATCACTAACAAACGGTTCTGTAGAAGAAATAAAAGAATTGTGTGCGATCAGAAAATATTCGGAGGTGTAGTTTAACAAAATCATTTTGTAATGGCTGCTAATTTTTTCAGTGTTATTTTTGTCACGACTTCATAAAATTTCACAATGCAAAAATTTTTAAACGATTGTATGATTGATTTGTTTTTACACATAAATTGAAAAATAGCTCTTAGAGGTGCAAGTGTATGTAAGTCAAAAGCGATTACTTACTTTATCGCTACCCTCAAACTACACAAATAAAAATTTTAGCCAGAAGATATTTATGACATGTCAAAATAGGCTTTCAAAAACCTCTCGGTACGTACAATGTGAAGAACTTTTTTTCAAAAGAAAGGCTACGTTTTAGAGGAATCCCAGTGAATGGGAAGTATTCAGATAAAGAAAGAGAGTGGTTAAAATATATATATATATAATATATATATATATATATAATATATAATAAAGAGAGAGAGAGAGAGAGAGAGAGAGAGAGAGATAGAGAGAGATATGCTAAGAATTGCATGAGAATATACAAAAAGTAAGGTGTACGTTGATATAATCATGCTCATCTGACCAAGATGCCGAACTAGAGATGGAGAGATTTCCACTGTCTCGGACTTCGCAGATTCTTCCATAACATAATAAACAGATTCAATTTTTAAAAACCAAGCTTGTCAAAGCACAGGAAAAATCTTAACAGTTACTTCGAAATCAAACCTGTTTTTCTTCGGTTTATCGTATCACTTCTAAAACCTAATCAAAGGTTCCTTCATTGTTTAATATTTTTTGCCCCGCTTGGGAATATACAGACATGACTAGAACCATACAAACTTTAAACAAATTTTTAGGTAGGCCTCTATGCCATGTCAAGCTTTGATTTTTTTTTTCAGTTCCAGTCATAATGTTCGAGTATGAAGATTTATGTAACAAATAATAATCCCAGATGTATGAGATTCCTCCGCCATAATGCTTTGTGTTAAACTTCCAGCAAATCTCAGTTTAAAAGAAACGAGTCGTACAAGTGATTCGGAACCCAGTATCGTCATACGGTTCCTTCTTATTCAGCTATTTCTTGTGCTTCCAAGAAACCTAAAATGCTATAAAATAAAATCTTTAACGTACGTTTGTGTGACGTTGAGATACTGTTCACAGTTAATTGAGCACTTTTCAACTCATCCTTTGAAAATTGCCACTGCCCCTACCTGAATATATCTTAACGGGGAACTTTGACTGGTACGTGTCCGATAAAGATGGTAACGGCGAAGAGAAAATAGTTCCATGTCTTAATGTCGAATTAAACGTGTCAAGTAAACATTTGTGAATACTAAAATTATTTCCCTTGCTTTCTGTTTTTTTTTTTTTTTTCTGTGATGCATTCGCCTGTCGAAATAAGTAAATTTGTAAAATATTTTCTTTTCTAATACTTTCACGGTTTCACTTGGCCGACGCATGAAATAAATGGCCCGGATCATGGCAATGTTAATTTTACATGTGGTGGAACAATAATCAATTATATCTTAAGCAGGGCTTTCAAAAGCGCAGCCTTTAATTGCGGCGAGTGTTAACGCAGTTCACTTTGTTCCACTGTTGTGCTCCTGGGCGGGCAGCGGCTGCTCAGAACAACCTGCGCCTCCAGTAGGTGAGAGGCGCCCTGGAGACTCTGAGACTCCAGGGGGCCAGTCGCTCGGAGAGAGAGGGGGAGAGAGAGAGAGCCTCCCCAACTTCCTTAATTAATTCCAGAGTCCAGCAATTGCTCTTTATCGCCCCCAGGCCGACCTCTGACATTGTCCGGGGACCTGGGCTCCCAGTGCTGCCAACCGCACCTCCGCGGCGCTGCCAACCGAGCAGACACAATCTTACCGTCTTGGACACCTCTCCTCCCGCCGCGCGAGCTCAGTAGAAGGAGGGCGCATCTCCGGCTACGGAGAGGCAAGAATCATATCCTTGGCGCTGTGAGATAAGTCATAATCACGTGGCATGCTACAGCCAGTTTACGGGTGAACTGCATATATTTAACATCAGTACTTGCATTGCAGTAATCCTGGCAACAAAAAGGAAAACTAATAACACGACTTATCAAAAATCGAGTGTTCAATTTTGGTTGCCAATAAAATTTTTTCCCTTTTATTTCACATGTATAGAAGCAAAAAAAAAAAAATAACGTGACAGTAACGTATTCGTACATCTAACAAGTTCACAGACCGTTATTTAGCATTCATGCAAATGCAAAATGATAAGTAATTTTTACGTTAGCCGGAAGGGCACATAATGGACTTAAGGAGATATTTTAAAAGTATGGGGTACACAACTAAGTATTCATAAAGCACGGTAAGGTTATTTTGGACGGTGCGGCGGAACTCAGTGCTCAATGATGTCCCTGTGGGTAACTGATTCGCAAACGGTGTTACTGTTATTGGTTATGAATGGTTCTAAGCTCAATATACTGGCACAAAAACTAAGTCCATTGACTGCGGTAACGAAACAAGTGCTATGTCGACTTGAATTACAGCACGCATCAAAAAGTGTCTTATTTGTACACGATAAAAAGACTTTCTGGTAAACTTCCTAAACTGAATTGGAATTTTTTAAACCCATATATCGTATGGAAATAATACTACACATCTGGCTACAAATATGTAATGTTTAGCGTCGCTATTATACAAAGTTGGAGAGTTTCCTACGCAAATTTAGGAACACTTGCATGAATGTATATGGGAAATAACTTTAATATTCGCGCTTCCTCATTCTACCTATAATCTTAAATATAATTTTTCGAATAATATCTTAGAGTGCAGCACCTGAAGCCACAAATTAAGTTGGGTCTTGAACGTTAACCAGCTATAATAATAGACCCTTCCATTTACGAAGAATAACTAGTGGCTGAAACGTTGCAAGGTTTGTGTAAGAATTAAAACACACCACGTAAAATTTTTATACGACGTGAAGAACGTTGGTTGTGCTGGAATGTAATTTGTACAAGTTAATTGGAATTGGTTTAGTAATGTTTTGAGGGATTAGTGACTGCTTGGAAAGTAGAAGTTTATATTTAGTGACCCAGTAATTTACGGGTTCTTTTTAAATGTCGTGATAAATTTCGAAAAAGTTAACAATTAGAGAGCTTTGTCCCAAGACAGAAATTTATTTGACACGACCTGGTGGCCAGTGAGCCGATGACAAAAACTTGGAAGTAGTGTGACCAAGTCACGTACGGAAAGCCTAAAGATTTCCTCTGCACGACCACGTCTATGGGTAAAGGCTGTTCACAATAAAGTGAGTACTTTTGAAATCAACCTAAGAAAAATGTCATTGCCCCTACCTGCATATATTTTAACAGGCGCCCTGAATGACATGCACCCGGTAAAGTTGGTAACGATGGAGGGAAAGTAGTTCTATATCTTAACGTCGAATAAAAAGGGTTAGGTAACCATTTGTGATAATTTTAATTATTTATTCCTTTCTCTCTCTGTTCTTTTTAACGCCTGAGAGTGTAAAAATCAGCAAATTTATAAAATATTTACTTTTCTAATAACTTCGCAGTTTTTCTTGACAGACACGGAAATAAAGTGATGAGGCCCATGTCAATGATAATTTTACATAAGGCGTAAGAATACACAACGTGCATATAAGTATATCTTAAGCAGGGCTTTCAAAGGTGCTCATTTTACCGTGAACATCCTATAGTTTTTTGGAAGATTTGGCCATTTGCTGGCAGTTTTAATGGACGTCTTCGTAATTGTTGGTGTGCGATGTTCGATGGAAGGTTTTCTACAAGGATGAAAATTTAGTCAATCATAGAATGGGTAGTAGAGTAATTTTGTTTATTTTGTGTTATGTTGTGAAAGAGCGATTGAGACTATTAAACACAAATATAAAAAAAAAAAAAAAACACGAAAATGTTTACTGATCATAAAACAGTATGAAAATTATGGTAAACATTCGTGTTTCTATAACACAAAATTGCAGTTATAACAACATAACGATTAGGCACTGTGCATAAACACATAATGCTGAAGTCGTGAGTGAAGATTATTCCTGAACCACAATTGCAGCAGCAGAATCATAAAATATGCACATGTCTTTACTTCCGCGGCAACAAGTATCGTTGAACAGGTTATTTCAAGGAATTCTCCACAACTGCTTGCATGCATAATTGGGTAGCAGGTCTCGTGGAAGCTTCTGCCCGAGCTTGTACGGAAAATTTTATTGTGGCATACAGGCAATGGACAGACGTAACTTGCGCAAGGGTACAGAGTTATGTAAACTCTAACTAGCATACTGCCAGGTAAACTGGTGATTTCCACGTCGCTACTTATTTTGAGGGCATTAGGAAAGAGAGGACGAATACATGTTTGACTCAAGTTTGGTAATGGAGAGAGTCCGTTTGAATTATCACAGTAACCCATCTACAAACTGAACTGAAGGCCAAGTTATCTAAAGGCTGTCCATGATAAAGTGAGCACTTTAGAAATCAACCTTGGAAACAAGTCACTGCCTTTGCATGCGTGTATTTTAACGGGCGCAGTGAGTGACGTGTGTCCAGTAAAGTTGGTAAAGACGGAGGGGAAAGTTGTTCCATTAATCAACGGCGAACAAAAAGTGTTTAGTAACCATTTGTGGTAACTTAAATTATTTCTCTCCCTTTCTGTATTTTCTAATGCATCGAAGTGTAAAAGTGAGCAGGTTTGTACAATATTCACTTGACCGACGACGCATGAATAAAGTGATGAGGCTCATGGCAATGAAAAATTCTACGTAATGCGGAAGAACACACAACGTGCTCATTTTACCGTGAACAACCTGTAGCAATAGATACAGGAACTCAAAACAGGGATAGTTTGTACGGTAAGGCCGGTTCACAGACTTTGTTAGCTTGGTGACTTGTGGAGGCATACTGTGCAAACCTGAATCGAGTGTTCGTCTGGAGTGGATGATGCAAAAACTTCCTGCGGAAAATTACACCACCAACAACAACAGTACCTGGGATCTTACACACACGACCTCCCTGAATGCGAGACAGCATGCCTCATAATCAAAAAATGTTGGCAATATCGCAAATGGAGCAACGTTCACAGCACCTTTGAACATTTGATAAAAGTTCGCATCGGTATTTAAAAATTTTTAATATTTAATTTATACCCAATAATACGAATAAACAGAGAGAGAATATAGGAGTATTGGTAATGCTATTTCTCATGCAGACATATTATTACACCCGTTGTCCCTTTGTATAATTTGTTTAGACTTGGTTAAGCTTTGTTTGCGTAAGACAGAGGACCAACCAGAAAGTACAACTTACGCAGGGCTTCAAAGTGTTGAAAGTAACCGCGAATGTACTATAATAAGCATTGCACGTATGCGTGGGGGAAAAATACGATTGATACTAAAATACAGTGCACGTTTTTATCTCCAGAAGAAATGCGTATATGCGCCAGTGAGGGGGAATTGCTGCCCACCACTACGGCGATCCGGGTTCGATCCCCGGCGGGTTCACTTCCGGATTCTCACATGTGGGAATCGTGCCGGACGATGCCGCTTGCCGGATGGTATTTCTCAGGGTGTTCCCGTTTCCTTCACCCATGCATTCCAAAGCCGCTCCATCCTAAAGTCTCATTTCATGTCATGTTTGGGGATGAAAGGCACCTACGGGTCCCAGCTGGAAAGCCATGGTTGCATTCCCACACGATATTTATTATTGTTATTTTATAGTTTTGACGAAAATATTAATAAAGTAGCGCAGAGGTAAGCACTACGCCCCACCACAGCAGTTTCTCGCCGTCGTAAATCAGATCCGGCTGGCGAATCAGCCGGAGTGGGTGTTATCGAGCACAGGGCGTACCGTATCCGGGGCCACACGACCGTACGTCACCTCAGCAGGAAGCACGTACTTGTAAGCGGACGAGGATTTGGCAAGGGTGGGGGGTGAGGGGGTGGAAACTGCTGGAGGTGCGACGACGAAGACGATGATGATGGTAATGGAAGCGACGCCACCTCACCTCGGAGAAGCCTTCCCACAACGCGCGAGTATCGCGTGGTCCATCAAAACCGTTCCATTCTTTCAAGCTTCCTTCCGCTTTTACGACCCCCGCCACCACGTTATCTGCCAGGGGGAGGAGTGGGTGGACGCATCTGGTCCCG
The DNA here is from genome assembly GCA_029891345.1 of Dryococelus australis. Taxonomy (NCBI): domain Eukaryota; kingdom Metazoa; phylum Arthropoda; class Insecta; order Phasmatodea; family Phasmatidae; genus Dryococelus; species Dryococelus australis. The sequence goes on along the minus strand of CM056995.1, from coordinate 39,933,367 downwards.
AAAGTCAGGCCTCCTCACCTTCTCCCGCATCCTCCGTCCTCTACCCACCCCTAGCGCAGGTTAGTATAAAATGCAGCCACAATTCACAATAAATGTCCCCGGGAAACGACCCTATCACATCTAAACTACCCCTCGCCACTGCCTTCATCTGCCGCGCAACGCCCGACCACCGCCAGCTCCGGGTAACAAGGGCACAACACTGCTATCACGCTTTCCGACCATGTGGTGTGGTGTGCCTGTACGATTTGTGAAAATTATCTACTCCAGAACATTTTACTTCACATTAAATAATTATTTATCACTATGGGCTTCTGCTAGTTGATGACTCTTAGAGGCTGATGAAAACAGCTTCAGGTTGTTCACGGTAAAGTGAGCAGTTTTGAAATCAACCTTGGAAAATAGCCACAGCTCCTGCCTGCATATATTTTAACCGGCACAGTTCGTGACATGTGCCCAGTAAAGTTGGTAACGAGGGATGGAAAGTAGTTCCATATCTTAACGTCGAATAAAAAGTGTTAGGTAAAATTAGTGATAATTTAAATTCTTTCTTTCGCTTTCTGTTTTTTTAATGCATTGAAGTATAAAAATTACGAGATTCATAAAATATTTTATTTTCCAATAATTTTACCGTTTCTCGTGACCGATGCATCAATAAAGTGATGAGACCCATGGAAATGTTAACTTTACATAAGGCGGAAGAATACACATAGTGCATACACGTAGATCTTAAGCAGGGCTATCAAAAGTGCTCATTTTACCGTGAACGCTTACCAACCGACACGGCCCAATCACTCTAGGTGTTATTATCTACTCAGTTGTCCATTATTCCTATAAGATATGCCTTGGTAGTACGATTATTTTTTAAGTTACGTGGCACAGTACTCGAAAGAAAAAAAAAAACCCTTATTTCTCCGTGAGCATAATTTAATTCTGGAAACGTGTTTTAAATTAAAATTATCTCCAGAAACAAATTTTCTGAAGACTCCCAGTTTAAAATTGATTATATAATTAAACTGTTTTTATTTAAGGTTTTTTTACGTGGTTAGTTCGCATTCCACGCTATGTTTGTTATGAATACAGTATTATAGAAATACATGAGTAAGTTCTTCTCATTTCGCAGAAAATAATATCATCTGCTGCACTTGTGTCACTTGCCCCTCGAAATGCTATAGTCATATAGTTTCATCCCGACAAGATCTCACCGCCTATTTCGTAATGATTTTTCCGTAATCTGTTTCAATAGCGGGTGTTTGAATGAATGCATTTTTCACACGTGTCGAATGTATTTTCTATGTGAGAACTGACATGTACAATATTTTGTGTGCGCCATGGGAAATGCCGTACGTCGTTGGATCTAATGCTATAACACCCCTTCTCAAAGTATATCAAGCAGAATTCTGATTTTAGTTTTTCCAGGGACATGTTTATTGTAAAGATAGTTCACAATTGATTGAGAACTTTCGAAAACAACATTTGTAAAAAGCTCCTGCTCTTAAATATGTATATTTTAATTGATACACTGACTGAGGAACGGTACAAGTTTATTTGGCATCGGTATTTAAATTGTTAACCTATGTCTAACTTTGTGAGCAGTAAATTATTTAACTTAATATGCATATAAGTTAACATGATTTCTCCTCAACAATTTTACAGTTACAATTGAGCGAAGCATGAATAAAGTTTGATAATTATAAAGTTGGTGGAAGGATACAAAAATAAGCAGGGGAAAGTGTCATAAAAAAGTTTTTAAATGAGGTCAGTTAACCGCATCCAGCCTATACACGAAGATCGCGTTGTTAAAGATTTATTTAAGTGTTTACAGGTAATAAAAAAAATTGCTGAAAACCATTTTAACTTTGTTAGATTTGTACAGGAAACTTAAGCGAAGGTCATTATGGCGGACGCACATTTGAAACACGTACAAAAGTCAACATATAGTTTCCACTCTTTGTGTGTGGATGTTATGTTTTACCAGTCCAAAATCGTTTCTCTATTGGTTATAATAAGTGTAAGAATTTGCCTTTATAAGGTATTTGGATGATTAAGGTCTAAATACTTGCCATTTTTGTGTAACTGAATATTGTGCTATTTTACCATTCAACTAACAATTGATTTTTACGTATCTATGATATATTGCATAGGGTCTATACACATGTTAGTTGGTAGGTGCATTTATTTATTTAGACATTTGTGCATACATGCGTAGCCTTTATACATATAATTACATGCAGTGTGTGTATGATTTAACCTAGTAGTTTCCTTTTCATCAGCATCTTATGCAATTGTTAAATGCATGATACTTACCAGGCCTACATAACTAAGTTTTTATCAGTATTTAAATGTTCATGCTGCTGTTTTATATAAACTATATGCATTTTACTGTTTAGTAGAAACTATTAATATTTCTGTAGTGACTATTAATTTGTAAGTAATATTATATTTTATAAATTTAAATAAGGATGTGAAATACGTAAAACCAATTGTTTACTGTAAGAGAAAGCAAATATGCCTAAACAGCGTTTATATATATATATATATATATATATATATATATATATATATATATATATATATATATATATATATATATATATATAATGTTGGAGGTTTGTGATGTAACAATAATAAATCGTCTTTATTTGGCGCTGTTTAGGCATATTTGCTTTCTCTTACAGTAAACAATTGGTTTTACGTATTTCACATCCTTATTTAAATTTATAAAATATAATATTACTTACAAATTAATAGTCACTACAGAAATATTAATAGTTTCTACTAAACAGTATATATATATATAAATTCATATATTTCTCCAGTTTTTGTGTTTATATAGCACGGCTACAGTAGTGTACAGAATTTTTTGTTTGCGATTTTTTGCATAGCCAGCCTAGTTGGGTTCTTATGGTCTGTTTGACGTCTGAAATAAATAAATGATCAATATAAGATAATACTTGAAAGATAAAGTAGAATTGTTTTATTACACAGACGTCCCGACCAAATGAACTTTCGGAAGAGAGCCATCCTACAAAAGTATGGGGGTCAGAAAGGATTCAAATATAAAAGCAGCAACATGAAGGCCGCGACAGGCAAATGCTCAGCAGTATATGCTGCGTTCCGTTAGTGCTGAAAATCACTGAGATAACTGATTTTTTTTTAAAGTTCGTCAGCAATAACGGAACAGCATAAGTAATCAGTAAATATTTCGCAAGTGTCAGTGATTTAATAGTTTCGGAACGCTAAGCAGTAGAACGAACGCGAGCTTTGTAAATATAAACAAATAAAACAAAGGTAATGCATGATACCTTGTCACAGAATATTTTATAAACAAACCTACTGGTAATTTACTTATATAAAAACGTACATTCTACATATGCGAAGTTCTAACATCTACAAATTATGGGGAAAACAATTGTAATATTGTCTTATTTATGATTCAATGCTTTTCGTGCGTCTTCTATGGGCACAATAATCCTGTAAGTCGCATCGTACACATCGACAACGTTCAGTTCGTGATTTTTATTTGAAAGTCCCGCCAACAAATATTTTACTGACACTACACAACTTCATCCAGCTCCAGTAATTTCAGTGTTTTTCAGTACTCGTTTTAGCCTCGCGCAGGACGCCACCCAGACACTCGCAGAAATGGCTGCCAGTCGCCATCAGTGGTCGTCAGTAGTATCGGAACGATAGCTGAAACGTTACGGAGATTACTGAACCAGTGAGATCGGCAGTCCTGGAACGCGGCGATAGTATGCAGAAATACAGGATGTTGGCACCCTTGCGGCAGAGAGGTGCTGCACCTGAGACAAGAAGCTCAGCTGCGAAAGGAAGCTTTCCCCTTCACATCTCCCTTTTTTCGTCCATCGTGACGCAAAACCCCTGGAGAGTTGCTATCTCCACAACCGACACTCGGTCGTCGGACCGTAAACTACACATGGTCGCCCCGCTTCCCCCACGCCACCCCTTCCATTGTCCCAGCCGTCTTACGCCTGGTTCACACGTGCTCCGGTGTTTATGATCTGGTTCTAATATTCTGAATTCTTCTTGATAATCAGGGTTGCCAGTAGCTGATAAAGATGCTCTGTTTCTAATTTATCTCTTGGAGTTAGGGAGAATAAATATAGATTGTTACTTTGTAACGATATGTATAAATGCGATAGCTTGCAACAGCAGCTGAAGTAACATTAAGAATATATTATACAAGTGTCAAATTTTGAAAACCTAACCGACAGACAGTGGTGCTAAGGTGCTATTTCTTCCCAGCGGGCCGTAGCATATCCACGATTTACTTATGCATAGTTAAGCTATAGGATAATTCCTAATTTATAGTTACACGGGATTGCCCAACAATCACTCAACATTTAGAAATGACCGATTAGAGATCGTCACATCAAACTATTTTCACGCCCTGCACAGTATTCTTCATTGCAAACCGTTACAGTGTCTACTAGGGCTGTGCGATATAGTGATATATCGATAGCGAAACAATACGTCTGAAATAAGGTAATTGCGATATGTCCAACAAGTGTACAGCAATATATGGCATATCGCAATATTGGCAATATGCGATGTTGGCGATATCAATATGACCGATATCTGCGATATCTATACAAGCTATATTTGCGATGTCACCACCGATTTTCAATACTCAATGGGAGCGATATGTCGCACCGATACCGATATATCAACATGTTTCGAAACGATAGCGGAAAGCGTATGTAGAAATTCACGGTTAATTGAGCACTTTAGAAACCAACTTTTGAAAAATGTCACTGTCTCTATTTGCAAATATTTTAACAGGCACACTAACTGATATACGGCTAACAAAGTTGGTAACGACGAAGGGGAAGCCATTACGCGTTTCAAATTTGAATTAAAGGTGTTAAGTAAACATTTGTGAGTACTGAAAGGATTTCTTTTGCTTTCTGCATTTTAATGCGTATCAGTGTAAGAATTAGAAAAATTCTAAATATTGTCTTTTCACTTGACCGGAGCATGAATAAAATGATCAAGCCCTTGTTTGTTTGTTAATTTTATTGCGTCCGTAAGATCGTTTTTCAATACATAGCTGTACAAAGATATTGGACAAGTCAAATTACAGTATACAAAGTTTATACACTGGACATAGTAAACACATACACACGCACACACGTCATATTGCACGTATACACATCATATATTTTCTTCATAATGTGACTAATCTTATTCCAACATGCTGTAGGGCGTCATCGTTTTACTGAAACTTAAGAAAAGGGGAACGAGAGAAACTGGAACAAGAAATGTGTACAATGACATGATATACAGTGATTTTTTGTTTTTTTATGTTTAAATATTCATCTACACTATAAAATGCGCATTCAATAAAAAAATTGTTTCAGCTGTTATGGCAAAGTTAAATTTACATATGGCTGAATAGTACACGATTTCTATGCAAGTACATCTTAAGTAGGGATTTTAAAAGAGCTTTTTTTTTTACTGTGAACAGTCCTTATCGTACAGTCCTAATGTCTACCTCAGCCCTAGAAAAATTTCCTGGATGAGAACGTTTTGCATTTGATAACGCACTGTGTGCATTACACACATGTTCAGCGGAGGATAACAAATATTGTCGAAAACATTTGGGCCTGACTTCGTGTTACAAATGCTGTTAATTGCGCGGCCTCTGTGAATAAGTGCGCGCGAACACACGAACACACACCGGCGGCGACGTACAAGAACTGCGGTGGGCGGTGAAAACACAGTGCCTCGCGCGACGGCCCCTCCGATATTGCGAACGTAAACCGAGGGGGGAAAAAAAAATAAACGCCGGCGCTTAATAAAATCGTTTGTTTGTCGACAGGTGGCGTTTTTTAATAACGCCGCGGTCATTAAGGGGACGGCATTATTATTTTCGGAACGTGGCAGGCGGCACAGCCGACTCCACCAGGTGTGGTCAGACCGCGCGAGGGGGTACAAATAACTGCAGTTAGAGGGGTGAACCGCCCCCTCTTCCCCGCGGCGGTCGAAGGGGGACAAACGTTGATTCCGGGTCGGGTACAGCAAGTCCGGGGTTGGAAAACAGTGTGTGTGCCAGTTCGCATGTGTGTTCGGCGACCTTAACGAGTACCCCTCGTCACCAGAGCCACCTGTGGCAACTCGAGAAAAGCAACATTTCATGGTGAAGTGAGATATTAATCCCCGTCCCCCCCTCCCCAAAAAAAAACACACATCATCGACCACGACTGATTAAAAGTTACCTGGCCGCCGCAGACTCTTGGACATCAATAACGTTGAAAAGCCATTTCAGACACGTTCTCGCGGTTAATTAAGCGAGTTAGGAGCAATAGTTTCATATATTAACGTATCGTTAAAAGGTGTAATATTTAAATTAGTGGCAACTGGAAATCGATTTGTTTTTTAATTAACATTATAGCAAGGACTGGCATAACAGTATTTCCAACAAGTACACAGAAGCATTGTATAGCCACGTATCAATGTTACCATTAGGACTAAATAAAATCTGTAAACACACACTCTCACTCATCAATTCCATATGTTCTCATAACGTTAAAGGATTTCAACTGGGCGAAATTATCTCTTGAACTAAAATCATACGATTTGCAGGAAATAGATTGATTCAACTAATTACGTGGATAAAAATTTACTTAAAAGAATTTTTTTAAACTTAAGGAAGCGACCTTGATAGTTATTGAAGAAATGTGTTTTTAAACGCAGTACTTACAAACACGTGCGTATTTAACCTAAAATAATTTTAGTATTGCAAAAGTTAATCCACAGGCTCTTGAAAACGATTAACTTTCACTGCGCATTACTATACTTTCTAAATTCCATTATTAACTCTCGGTGAAAATTTGCAATGTTTATAATGATAACCGTTACCTCTAGAGCGCATTTTCAAGTTCCAACCTCGAATTACAAGGACAACTGAGTACAGTGATCACAATCTGTCAGTTTCAAACTTACTCATTCCCTTACAATATTCTTTGAAGCTGAGAAAAACCGACTCTTTGAAAGGGGGAGCGAAAATGGTTTAACCCCACCCCTAGGAAATGTTTCTTTCTTAATGCAAGGTATATGGAATAGAGCAGATCATTAGAGAGACATAATTTCACCAATTCGAAGAGAAAAAGGTGTGTAAAGGGGGCTTTCTCTTAAACAAGATTGATCCTGAACTACAGGTAAAGGTTGTTCACTTTAAAGTAAGCACTTTTGAAATCAACATTAGAGAAAAGTCACTGCTCCTAACTTCATTAATTTTAACGGGCGCACTGAGTGACATGCGCCCAGTAAAGTTGGTAACGATGGATGGAAAGTAGTTCCATTACCTTAACGTCGAATAAAATGCGTTAAGTAACCATTTGTGATAACTTAAGTTATTCCTTTCGCTTTCTGTTATTTTTATGCATCGAAGTATAAAAATGACCATATTTGTAAAATATTTTCTTTTTCCAATAATTCTACAGTTTCACCTGACCAATGTGCGAATAAAGTGATGAGGTCCATGGCAATGTTAATTTTTCATAAGGCGGGAAATACACAACTTGCATACAAGTAGATTTTAAGCAGGGCTTTTAAAAGTACTCATTTTACCGTGAATAACCTATAACTACTGACATTGTGGAACAGCTTTTTACAATGCCAGTCATAAGTATACGGGAGACTCGGCAATTATTTGAATGTCTATGGATCCGCTATGAGTAACTGAGCATGCTTGTTTGTGGGTCATAACACAGTTGAAACACAGCAGTGTTTACTGAACAATAAGCAAGTCCATATTTATGGACTCCGGTATGTCCAGTGTTTAAGAAAATCTGTATACTACTAAACATAAGTAGCGTGTGATCATTAACCTTCATACAAATCTAAAAAACAAATACATATTAGGGGGGAGGGGTATAAAGTGCTGCGTGCACACGCATGTTATACCCCTCCCATTTTCAGTTTTTAACTCCGCCACCTAGAATCTTTAGAGCGGATATGCTAATTCCAACCAACTTGGCACACTTTAGAATGCAAGCACCATAAGTTGAGTTTTCAGCTTACTCTATTTGCCACTTTCGGCCTTGGAACGTCAGTCTTGCTAACATGCTTTCGTATTTTCCATAATATCTCACAATGTTGTTATGACACAACGCCAATTTTGAGATATTTTCATACAAAGTATTCTTGAATCTGTAGCAAGATCTTTTGTCACTTCTAACTTGCATGCATACTTTTGGGAAATTCATGTTTAGCACACAAGTGTGTTTGAATATGTATGTATGTATGTTTGTGTGTGCGTGTGTGTATATATATATATATGTGTGTGTGTGTATGTGTGTGTGTGTGTGTGCGCGCGCCTGTGTGTTTTGTGAACTAATCCAATGGGGATTATTCCCAACTTCTATACAAGATTTTAATGTTAGTTCATGTGTGAAAATATAAGATTGCCCTTACACATTTCTCCATTATTTGCATTGCTGTATTTTTTTTATATGATTTACTGTTTTAACAGCAAATATAGAGGATTAATTAATATGTGACGAGTACCAAGAAGAAATAAATGTTAGGTATATTTTTTAATTCGTTACAAGAAAATATTAATTTCTTAAAACTGAAAATTGACCAAAACCCTATCAGTTGTCTTTTCTGTATTTCGTACGATTGTTCATCACTTCCGATTTGCACATCTACTTCCGGAATATTCAACATGTACGCATCTGAATGATAAGTGTTGTAACTTGAGCCACTTTAACATGAACAACTGCATTACAGTTGTTACATCTCATCAGGTCAAGTGAGTATTGGCTATAATTTATTGCACTCCAATAATAACTTCGCATTACGTCAAATATGACAGAATATGCTAATTTTAACTGAATATCAGTTGAGCTGAGAGATTTGGGCGGCTCTTAACAACGAGGTATTGTGAGCCGATGAATGCGAAATTAGGTGGGGATGGAGCAGCGCCTGAGTGCATGGGCAGGGGAAACGGGATATCCCCGAGAAAACCCGCCGACAAGCGGCATCGTCCGGCACGATTCCCACACATGCGAAAATCCGGGAGCGACCCCACCGGGATTCAAACCCGGTTCACCTTGGTGTGAGGATAGTAGTCAGTCCGCTGCACTTCCGCGGCCCCTACATTACAATTCCTCCGAGGAGAAATATTTCCTTGGAGTACAAAAATTAAGAAAAACTGCCGTGTGTCTGTTCTGGACGGGTCATTTCAAGCCGCCTAATAGCCACGGGAGTGGATCATAGACTAAAGTTTAGGTAGACCGACTCTTTATCTTCTACGTATGACCTCACATGGTCAACACTGATGAGCACGTTTGTTTGGATCAGAATTAAAAAAAAAAAAAAAAAAAAAAAAAAAAACGCCTTTTTACATTAATAAAATACTCTGACAAACTAAAACACTTTCTAATTGCATCAAATCTTGGTTGTAATAAGTAGGGGCAGTGATATTTCGCGAAAATATTTCGAGCCAAGATACAGTTAAAAGCACTGTGGATGCGTCTATTTTTTTTGGATTGGCTGTAAGATGTTCTGGTTCCTGTTAACTGCTAGCGCACGAATAACGAAAATTCAGAGTCGGAGTTACAGAAATCTGAGTGGCTCCGTGAAATGCGGAAACGATTCCATCAGCCAATGGAGGTATGACAACAACCGAGGTAAACATATAGTATTGAATTGTACTGTGTGCTTCGATTTTTTCGCGAAAAATCACGGGACCTAGTAATAAGTAGGTGTTTTTGCAAAAATAGTTATGGCCATGCTAGACTTTAATATCCTATGTATACAACCACAACTTCCTTTGGTTATCGGCCGCGTGACTATGTGAGGAGACATGTTACTATTTGACTGGGCCAATCAGAATAAAGTACTCCCATACTGAATGTCCATGATTTGAGGACAAACACATGAGGCGCGTGACATTAAAAATAATCCAACCACGAAAGTGCATATGAACAAAAGTGTGTTGGAGTATAATTTGTCTTGAAATCTTATCGCGAAAAACACATGTCCCTAGTATTAAGTGTACAAATATCTCAAAACCCCAATCCAACACACCTAAAAAAAAGTTTTGCACCAATGGGATTTTTGAGTACTAGGTTGCGCATGGCCCCAGAAAAAGCATGGGAACAAGCCAGACTTTACGAAGAATGTATTTTTGTTATGCGCCGACTGTCCTTGCGTGTGCAACCGTTTATAGATGGTGCAAAAAATTTTTTAGAGATGTATACATAAACAGTATTCTAACATGAAATCATATCCACGTTGTTTATTGTATACTCATTTCACGATTACTTCCAACTTTTCTAAAGCCCTGCTGAAGTTCTAATTCCAGGATATTCCTTCCCCTCAAGGAAAAAAGAATACTTTAGATAATAACTTAATAGGCATTACCAACATACCTATTTTCTCTTCTCTCTCTCTCTCTCTCTCTGTCTTTTTCATATTAGATATAAATTAAATATTAAAATTTATAGACAAAATATAAGCTAATGTTTAATTCAACCAAAAATAACGTACTTTCATGTTAACACACGTATAAAACGCTTGTGATACTTAACATGATTAGGATACAACCAAACACGTCATACATGGGGCGGTTTGATAAAAGAAAAACTTGAAGAAACCCCGAACAGACTGTAGTGCGATTGAGAGAAAAAGCAATCCGATATTAGAACACGTGGAATGGCTACTGCGCAGCTTGTGTGCGCACTCTACACTATGCCCCTCTTCGCCCTACGGAGTAGATTCACAGACCCGATTATCGTCCCCCGTGAGGGTCGCTAAAGTGGGGAAGGGGTAAGGAATGGGAGACGATTGAAATGCAGCTGACGTCGTGGCTGGAGCAGCTGCCCCATTCGACGACACCTTGAGGCTCAGGTGCCACACTGGCCAGCTATTTATAGACCTGGCAGGAAGCGGCCATATATAGTCGAGCAAGCAGGCCTCGGGGTCCTATCCTCTTACAGCCCCCTCCTCCCAAAACCCCTTCGCGGGTCGGCGAGGTGGAGAGGGAAGGGGCCCATAAACGCTTCACCTGCACCCAAAGCGTCCCGGTGGGGTCGGCATGGTTACACGCGCCCACTGGCCAAGAGGGTTCGTGCTGCAGTTAAAGGCTGTTCACGTTAAAATGAGCTCTTTTGAAAGCCCTGATTAAGATCTGCCTGTATGCACGTTGTGCTTTCTTCCTCCTTATGTAAAATTAGCATTGCAATGGGTCTCGTCGCTTTATTCACGCATCAGTCATATGAAACAGTGCAATTATTAGAAAAGTAAATATGTTACAAATCTGCTCATTTTTACACTTCGGGGCATTAAAAAAAAAACAGACAGCGAAAGAAATAATTTCAGTTGTCACAAACGGTTACCTAACACTTTTAATCTGACGTTAAGACATGGAACTACTTTCTTTCCATCGTTACCAATTTTAGTGGGGCACATACCACTCAGTGCATCCGATTAAAATATATGCACGTAGCAGCAGTGACTTATTTCTAAGGTTGATTTAAAAAGTGTTTGCTTTATCGTGAACAGCTTTTACCATTGTTCAGTAATCGCCGCGAGAGAGTAGGCACGAGTTCAGCTTGATATAGTCGATTAACTGAAGTTGTTATTCCAGGATATTCCTACGCCGTCTGCAAACTAATCTCAACTACTTTAAAACATTACATCAAAGGACAACGCAACGAATTAGTGCGAACTCAGTTATAATAATATTTTGCACGAGAACTATTTCTTACTAGGCGCTACCAACACGGATATTTTCTCACTGTTCATATTCATATTTATTTCAAAGAGGTATTTCAATTTATAAATAAAGTATAGGAAAAAAATAATTTTACGAAAAATAATACACCTTTATGTCAACAGCGATATAAAACGCTTGTGATGCATGGCATGTTAGCAAACAACTAAACATATCATACATGGGGTGAATTTCAAAGGTTTGATTAAAAAAGGATGAAGAAACCGCGTATAGACTATATAGTATTTAAAGTCAGTGTCTGCGCGTATGGGCGTATCGCAGTAAATAAATGTTTTGGGAATACAATTTTTTCTCAGGAAAGGTCAAAAGCAATTATCTACAGCCTTCATTCTTTTTTTTTACTTTGATCGTATGAAATAAATTTAAAAAAAATAATGCAAATTGTTAAAATAGCTATAGACTCTTCACGGTAAAATGAGCACTTTTGATAACCATGCTTAATATCTACTTGTAAGCACGGTGTGTATTCATCCGCCTTATGTAAACTTAACACAGTCATGGACCGCATCACATTACTCATGCGTCGGTCAAGTAAAATTGTGAAATTATTATAAAAGTATATATTTTACAAATCTGCTAATTTCGTGTTGTTTTCTGTTCAGGATTCACAGTCTGTTCTGAATACTGTTTACTGTAAATATTCCACATGATGAGAGGCGGCAGTACCCACATAAGTACAAAGTATGTGCATGGACCATAACACGAAACTAAACGCTTGCATGTCATGCGTCGATGTGCCGATTTACCATACTCCACTGTTATAAAATGGGTTGAAATAGAGGGCAAAAATATTTTTACAGCATTGAATATAAATTTATGAACATGCTCAAAGAACAAATGGCTTGTTATACCTACTAGCAGTTAGGCGGAGGTATCTTTTTCCTTTTAATTTCGAGCAGTCTGGTACGACTGTTGCCGCAAGTCCCAGTGACACGATCTCAAGAGCCAGAGAAACGGGGATAGCAGTTTGACACCACGATCGCAGAACCGCGTAAACACAAAAGAGAATGGACGCCACTAGCATTCTCATGTGCTGCGTAGACAACGAACAACATGCCTCCATAGTTCTTAAGTATTGCGCGGTTTGCGAATCTCTGATTTCCACGGCACGTTGGAAGGCATCCAAGGCATGAACGATAACGTTCAAATCAAGTGAGCGAAAAGGGCACGGCATGAACCCAAACTCTAAAAAGTTTTTTAGAACCATAATTTGTGGTATCCGGATATGTGTGGTGGGACATCATCTAGCTGGACGAGGCCAAGCGCGTTGAGCATGATCGTAGGGCACGATTTTGGGCGACACTCCCGAGAGAACGCGCACATACGGTACTCCTCCGGTCACAGCCATTTGTAGACATACGAGGGGTCCTAATGCGTGCCAGCTGAACACACCCCGCGTCATCACCAAGCCACTCCGCCAGGCGGCACACACTGTCTCTTGTTGACATGCGGGGTCGCTCGCTGGGTTCATGCGGTTCTCTCCACACGTCGACTCTTACATCTGCCGGGTTCAGTTGGAAACACGAGTATTTGTACCAGGTTACGCGTTTTCCACTTGTCAACTGTCCATTGGAGGGTGTTCCTGAACCCAGGCGATGTGCATAGTTCGGTGCAGTGTGACTACCAATAGTAGGGCCTACTCGAGTTGGTCGTTGACTCCTTGAGGTGGTGGTATCTTGCAGCTTGTGTTTATATATACACGATGTTAGGAGGGGAGGGGGTTGGCATTTTAAGGTATGGTAAATAGGGTCATTTCGATCAATTATGACCAGAGTTACCATTAAACAAAGTCTGATTGTTCACATGTTATTATCAAGTTGTCGATATCCCTAATTACATGTAATGAGTGTGTGTTATCATCAATCAATACAGACCGCCACACAAGGATACACAGTAGAACATACAGTAATAAAATATGCCGTTTACAACATGGTAATAACGTGCGAACCATTAGACATCTTACAATAACGAATGTGGTCATAATTATTGTGAATGACCCTATCTACCATCCCTTTAAATGCCTACACCCTCCGTATAACTTACTTTTAAGATTCAACACTAAAATTCAAAAACTTAATATGAAACACAAAACTACTTTACGTAATTCCAGAAACCAGAATGGACCGATTTCAATGCGTATTTTCACATGTGTGGCTGAAAAAATATAAATAGTGAGCTAATCATTATTACGGTTAGAGATTCAACAAAAACGACATAGGCGAACTATTGCGGACTTAAGAATATCAGTTAAGATATGCTCCAATGCCCTGACATTACTCATTTCCAAATAACTGATTTTAAAGTAAGCTAAGGTGGAACAAGACTAAATACAAGATGAAAGAGTTACTACCCCTTTAAAACACCTTGACCACCAAGTGCATCAATATGAAGCACAGCTGTATTTTTATTCTGGTCATGTGCATCACATTTATTCACGTGAGACTGTAACATTGCCCTAAGATGTTTTTTTTATAAACTATGCTAATTTTCTTAATCTTATTAAAACAAAACAATAAATTCAATACAAGACCTTGGAAAAAATGCACATTTTACGAAAATTTCGGTGGCAATCAAAGTGTTAAGCCCATATAGAACAGTGCAGCATCCGTAGTCCTCACACCTGCATTCAAGGCGCAAGCATTAAATAAATACCGTATCTTATTTTCTGCAGTGTTGCGCCACAGAATGGTCAAGTACACATTGGTGAAACAGCGTGACGGTTTCTTTCATGCAGGCACACCCATTCACAGGTTGACTCTAAAAGTAAGACTTTCGTTTTATTAGCTATTGCGTTCTGCAAACGATTCGGGTCTGGCAAGTAGATTACTAGGCGCTGATTGACGAACAACGTTACGTAACGCTGCTGGTCAGTGATCTCATTTCCTGACATCCGCGCCTCGAGTTCGCGGTATAGTCCATTCGCGGTTTCTTAAGACGTTTTAACACAAACCTTTAAAAAATCACCCCAAGCATTACGTATTTTGTTATTTCATAAATATGCCATGTAATACACCACAGACGTATCTTATTTTACATTAAATTGACGATTTGCCTATATTTTATTTATTATTTATAATACATAATTTATTTATAATACATTATAAAATTTATTTTATAATAAAAACTAATAAAAAGAGTGAGAAAAATCTGTTTGTAGCGCCTAGTAATAATTAGTTCTCGTGCAAAATAATATTACAACTGAGTGCGCACGAATTCTGTGCGTTATCCTCTGGTGTAATTATCTAGACTTAGTTAAGCTTAGTTCGCACGAGCGGAAGAATATCCTGGAAGTAGAACTTTCGCAAGGCTTACGAAAAGTGTGAAGTAACCGTGAATGGATTATAGAAGGAGCTGTTGAATTCCCGTGTTCTCGAATGTTCTGCAGTTGCACATCTGTCGCTCGCTTGGAAAAAGTCTCGACAGCCAACACCGCCATCTTCACCCAAAGTCTCAATGGCTTCATTGCTGCTATTTGTTCAATGACTCAGTGGTATACGCTGATCGCAGCATAGACTACATATGAGGTAGACCGATTATTCGTCTTCTATGCAAATGTACTCAACATTGACCTACCCCGATGCAACACAACTGTTGAAGTCACATGGTCAACAGTGATGCACGTGTTTGTTTATATGTTAATTTTCAAATGACAAGCACTATCAAATTAATAAAAAACTATTACCAATATTAATTTCATCAAACTGCAATACAAATTTGTTGGAGGAAATATAAAAACATCTCATCTCACAGCACTTGTTTGCTAAACAGTATTCTAACTTCAAATGTAATACATGCCGTTTTTACTAGTCGTGTTAGCAGAAAAGCAGTTCGGTGTTGGGCGAAGACTCGTTGTGCGCAGCCAGCGAGATCGTCTACCTTATCATTAGTTTCCTGTTCACAGTACCTCCACACATTTTGTGGACCCAGTGACTGGTATCGACGCGCCGATCATGTAATTCTGTGAAAATATGTTCATAATATGTTATATTTTTTTCTTGTGGGCCTGTATAGAGCCTATAAATTTAGTAAACTTGATTGGTTAAGAATTTAAGCATTACGATTTTAATGAGACGTTAATACATCGTACTGAAGGCTTATTCACTGTCGACTGAGCACTTTTGAAAACCTTACTTAAGTTCTACTTGCATGTACGTTGCGTTTTCTTCCAGTACATGGGAAATTAACATTGCAGTGGCCTTGATCGCTTTATTCATGCGTCGGTGAATTGAAACTGCGGCATTATTAAAAAAAAAAAACTAAATATCTCACAGATTTGCTAATTCGTACACTTCAATGAATTGAGATACAGAAAGCAAAAGAAATATTTCCAGTATTCACAAATGTTTACCTAACACTTTCGACTGAACGTTCAGAAATGGAAATACTTTCTCTCCGTCGCGTCGTTACAAACATTACTGGGCGCGAGGCAGTCAATATGCTCTTTAAAGGAACATACTGTTCAACTTGTAGACATTGTATGTAACTACTTATTCTCCAGACAAATTTTTTTTTAGATTGAGTGATTTTTCCAGATGACATGTCAAAGTGAAAATTTTACAGTTTTTGTAATGTACAAATAAAGTAAACCAAACAATTTGCAGAACAAGGCCGACTAAAAAGATTTGTTTTAATTCATTTTAAAGTTTATTTAACAAAAGTTATTTTCCAAAAATTCAAGAGCAGCTACAAATCAGAAATATGCAAGAATTTCCATGTTTTCGCCAATGCTTTGAAGTTTCAAAATTATTTCAATGTATAATTTTATAGACGACTTGAAGAACTCTTGACATTTTCTTTGGGTGTGAATTATCTCATTTCTGAACGTAATATAGTTTTCATTATTTGTTAATTTCTAAAATAGTAAAATTGTGACTTTGACATGTATTTATACGGAAAAGTAATCGCGTTATCGTTCAAAGATAGAAAATACTTCAAACACATGTGGGTTTGTATTGCACTTGTAATTGGACTACGACTGGTTTGACAGGCCCTGAGGCGACCTTGAACCAAACAGAAACAAGTAACGACAAGGTAGACCAATCACGTTCCGCCTAGTCGAAAGGGACTGCGGCTACTCGCTCTTGCAGAAGCGAATACACAAATGATGTATAAGAGACGGTGAAATCCAGCATGGTGCCAAATAATAACGCGAATTTTGCATGTCTAGTAATCTCTGATAATGTTTTAAAAGCAAAAAATTTGAAATAGCAAATTTTTTTTCGTGGCAACGCCCTTAAAATATATTCAGTTAGGGGTAGTGACATCAAAGATTGATTCGAAAATTGCTCAGTTAACCATGAACTACTTATACTTTATATATATGTATAATATATATATATAATATATATATATAATATATATATAATATCGCTGCCAGTGTTAGCCTACTGCCAGTACTCCAGCTGAGGTGGTGACTTCTCTTTCTTAAAGGGTGACAGCAAAAAATGTTCCGACTGCATCGACGTCGTAATGACGTGCGTCGTGGAAGCCGATTCCTCGCAATCGCCTGATCGGCGACGACACGGTGCTATCTATCGCACGTGGTTGCAGAAGGGGTGAGGGGGGGCACGTGACCCTCTGACAAGCAGACGACCCTCCAGGGGTCAGGTGCTGAGGTGAGCGCCGAGATAACGCCCGGCTCCAGCTTGTTTTGAACCTAGCCTGACCGCACTGACGAAACTGAACCTTCTGCGAACTGGCGCGTCATCAGCTCGCGAGAAGCTGCGTCGTCAGTTCGACCAGAACTACGCAGTCGACTCATCTCGCGGCGTTGCGTTGTGGAGGTGGGATAGTAGGATGGCGTGGAGAGATGAAAGTGAAGGTGAGTATGGAGCAGCGCCGGAACGCAAGGTCGGGGGAAACGGGAGATCCACGAGAAAATCCGGTTCGCCTAGGCGGGAGGCTAGTAGTCTAACCACTACACTACCGCGGCTCCTAGGGGGTGAGGGGAGCAACCACCTCATTTGGAATTTCGGAATACAGCAAGTAAACTGAAAATATACGAAAAAAAAAAATTCTACAATAACATTAAACGTGTCAGTGAATAAGGAACTGTTTTAAAGTAAATTTGAGCTCAGTAATATGAGCGCTAAATCACGAAAAGTTCGACTGACAGAAAAAAAATGATACGTCGCAAATTTAAATCGCAGCTCTGACGAAATAATTTCTATGCGTGTAGAGTTTATGACCGAATAAAACAGTAGGGCCTGCCATGTTTAAAAGGTAAAATAATCTGACCTTGTAATGATAATTATATTTCTGGCTGGTAGTTGAATAACAATACTACAATTCCGTAAACCGTGGTATAGATTGTTCACGGCAAAATTAGCACTTTTCAAATAAACCTTTGGAAAAAAAAAGAAAGCTACTGCCCTCTACTACAGTCAACTCCGTCTGAATTAAACTTCTGTGGACTCCCATATTTCAGTCATGATGTCCGAGGTTCACTAAAACCGAAGTATGTACCCTTCGAGTATACGTGCGTGTTTATTAAATACATAAAGTAAACAAAATCAATTTCACATTAATACAGTACTGTACTTTAATTAACATGAAATGTATGTACGGTATTTACAAAACTACTACTGTATAAACCAAATTACAGCACGTAGGGTATGTACTTTACTAGGTATTGAACAGTTAATTGTACATTACAGTATCTTATTTATCATGAGAAGTACAGTAGTAGTCTATTATGCGACGCTGCTTGCTGTAAACCGTTTAAATAAATATTTTCTGTATGTCACTTTTTAAAATCAGTGCTTTTTGTACATTCAAGTCCACATTTTCCGTTGTACATTCTAGGAACCGTACTACAGCCTGACACCCTCCCGTTCCAGGAAATGTCACTTACCTCTAAACAACAAGCTGTACTGGATGTCTTGACTAGACATAGTAACCTATTTTAGACGAATCGGAAATATCCTGCTTTACCTTCAACGCATTTGAGGATTCGTAGGCTTACAATATTGTTCTCGAAACATTCTTTCAAGCTTTCAGAAGAAGGATTGTTTCAATTTTATGCCACAGTCAAGTTTTTAATTTGAAGTTCTAATTTTTAGGTTTACTATAAATGAACATTTTAATGTGCACTGGTCGGGACCAATGCTTTAGGTTCACTATAACCGCATGTTCACTACGACCGAGTTCACTACATCTAGAGTTGACTGCATGTTTTAAGTGCAGTACACACTGGAATTCAGCCTTCTAGTTAAGTTGGCAGCTAATTAATAAAATATATTCTTAACAACTGAAGAATTGCGAGTGTAATGTTAAAAATTTATGACTACTGGAGTGTTTCTTGTTTTATATACACCAGATAATTAATTTGCATACTAAAGGATCTTCACGGTATAATGAGCACTTCTGAAAGCCCTGCTTAGTATCTACTTGTATGCACGTTGTGTATTCTTCCGCCTTATGTAAAATTAACATTGTCAAGTGCCTCATCACTTTATTTATACGTCGGTCAAGTGAAACTGAGAAATATTAGGAAAGTAAATATTTTACCAACATGCTCATTTTTACACTTCGATGCATTAAAAAAAAAAGCCAAAGAAATAATTCAAGCTATCACAAATAGTTACCCAATACCTTTTTATCCGACGTTAAGATATGGAACTACTTTCCATCCATCATTACCAACTTTACTGGGCGAATGTCACTCGATGCGCCCATTAAAATACATACAGGCAGAGGAAGTGACTTTTTCTAAGGTTCATTTCAAAAGTGCTCGCTTTATCGTGAACAGCATTTAGTAACAAACTTAAGTTTCTAACAATTCCACAAATTTATTTGTGTTGGGCATAAATAAAGTGAACAGGCCACGGTTATTATTATCTTACATATGGCAGAAGGATATACAGTGCAGTAAAAATAGATCCTAAGTGGCGCTTTCAAAAGTGGTCAGTTCTCTGTGAACAGCAATAAATGAATTAAAACGCGACAACTCGAAATGTGGCGCAGTTACATTGATTCTGGAACTCAAGAGTTATGTATAGAATCCGTGCAAACAGTTGGTTGTAGTTCCGCTTTTGTACAGCCAATTTACGACGCGAGTGCGCAGTGTATTGACAGAAAAAATGCTGTTTGGTTTAGCACAGAAAGTTTAATAAGAATGAAAAGCCCGACTTGAATGGCGAAGTTGAGGATGTTTGTTCATGAGAAATTCCCAGGAATTATTACTGGATGCGCTATAAATATTTGTGATGGTGATTTTCGCTCATGAGATTTGTTGTGACGTTATCTTAAGATCCTTAAGGCGATATTACACGATACCAGTTCCGTAAAAGCTTGTGCAAGGTCCGCCATAGCGGCCGTTATACCGGCTAGCATGGGATCCGTCATGGTATTTCCCGCCTTGTACGGCCAGATTTCGTACCAGGTTTGGTAATTGGACACGTCTTATTTTTCGTGGCAGGTTCCACACCGGCTTTCGTACCTGGCTAATCACATCGCAGTTTCAGAGCGTAGGGCGCTCCCCGTGGCTACTACTTGAAAAGAGTTGATTAAGAATCCGAAAAGGACGCCTCCATCTTGATTATACATCTGTGAGGTTGAAACTCTCTATATATATATATATATATATATATATATATACATATATATATATATATATATATATAATACGAGAACGATGAATAATATTGGCTATGGCAACTTTTAATTACTGTTTAAAACCTTTCTAAATAGTAGAGTAGGTAATATTTTACAGTACCTACTCAATGGAAATATTAATTTCTAACTTTTTACATAAATACTATGCATGGACTATTAATCTCGTGAGTGTAAAAAAAATAGATGGTTCAGTGGTATGATATAATTTAGTATATTTTGGGCGTGAGTTCAAAACTCTGTTGAACCCAAATTTTTTTATCATTAAATTTTACATGTGCGTAATATCCCGATACATAAAGTAAAAACTATTTTTTGCAACCGGTCAATAATTTTTGTCAAAATTAAAAATAACACACTCGTACTCTAGTGACTCCACGTCATTTTCAAGGAAATGAATGAAACTGTACTAGTATGCAATCAATTTATGTAAAAGGCGAACAGTAATATAGCAATATTAAGATGTGCTTAGCTAGTTTTCTTTTTTCATATGCCTACGCAAGTTACTAACTGGTAGCAGTTCTAATAATGGGGTTCATATTTACTACAAACCACACACTGCGCATCCACCGAGGGTGCCAACTGCTAGTACGCGAACTGCTGTCGTGTAATAAGAATCTTTCATGGCGGCTCATATAGCGGCTGGTATACCGGCTCGCGCACCTGGGCTTGTAGAAGCTTGTACAAGAACCAAGTACGGCTGCACGTATCGTGTAATATCGGCATAAGGTATTAAAATATTCA
Source organism: Dryococelus australis (assembly GCA_029891345.1). Classification (NCBI taxonomy): domain Eukaryota; kingdom Metazoa; phylum Arthropoda; class Insecta; order Phasmatodea; family Phasmatidae; genus Dryococelus; species Dryococelus australis. The sequence goes on along the minus strand of CM056995.1, from coordinate 39,912,246 downwards.
CGCCAAAGGCCATAAATTAATATCAACGTAAATTCTACATACCAAAAATTTGATGTTTGCGACTTACATAATATGCTTACATAATAGGGATAGTCGAGTTTCGCATTTCACTTAAGGATTCACCAGAATTAAGAACGTGTACTTTTCAGCTGCTCATTTTATTGGACCATGTTTGTTAGACACGTCCTAAAGGGTTACGAATCAATGACTAACCTGCAAAAAAAAACCGAACAGCATAACATTTGCTACCAGGTGAGGAGTAAAAGTGGTTTCTCACTGGGATGAAAAAAATTTCTGCGACTCAAGAACGAAAAAGACTATTGGGTCTAACGCATAGTTACATGTCAATAAAGGTGCGAATTTTCCCAATCCTTACACGTAAGAGTTAACATGGCGGCATGAAAGAAAACATTACTTATCATCAATTATATATTATAACACCTGTACTTTAATGCGGTAAACTTGTAAATAAGTCGTACGTCATTTAAAAGTGCCTTCCTTTTAATGCTTATATTTTCATAATTTCTGAGGGAGTTTCTTATCGTTAACTGAGGAATACGAGCTCACTATGACAGTGGGTCGTTGGAAGAATAGTTATGTAAAAGACGCATCTGAACCTCGTTTGGACATTCATGTGTATTAACGTTAAAAAGGCTGCGATGGACTGAATATTTTACTTCCCCACCTAGTGCTTATACCTGTCTTTTAGATTACGTGACACTTTCGTAAACGTTGCTTATTTATTTGGCATACTGTGTTGGATGCTGAGTGAATTTTCCGTTAAGTCAAGAAAACAGTATCTTCTAGCGAAGCCAGCAGACAGCGAACTAACAGGTGAGCCAGCTATGTAAGGCTGCAGACTACAAATACACTTGCAAAATTATTTCTCCCTCAGAAGAAGTGACACGAAACCCGACGTTAACACAACGCTTCACATTTCTCGAATTAAATGTTATTGTTAATTTATAAAATGCACTAAATGAGGGATAATCCGTCGGTCCTTCGTCACCATTGCCACTTTAACCTTAGGATATATGAGTGTATTTTGCGAAAGTCTCAATGTGGTCCAAATGCGTATTTTCCATTACTGTCCTTCCGACTACCCTACTGTCGCAACCACACGAACCATCTTTAGATAAAACAGAAATATTATAATTGAAGGAAAGTATTTCTAAGTGAACTGTAAATATATGTTTGCACGTTTACCACACCAATGTAGAGACATAATAATATTTATTTATTTATATGGTAACGATATTTTTTCTCTCCTCATCACGCCATGGCAGCTTTTGTGTGGTTGTTTAAGAAAATGTTAAATGAATAGGGGAATTATAAAATATGTATGGTACCTGCGTTCAACATTTTTAAAAATACTGACTGATTTATCTACAGCACAATTCAGACCATGCAACACGTCATACGATTTCATTAGGCATTAAAATTTTTACGAACAGTATACCGTATCTGAATGTATGGTATACTCTCGTGCAATAGTTGGATGAGTCATCTTTTAATTTTTTTTTTTTTTTTTTTTAATCCGTAAAGTCTTTTCTTTGCGTGTCTGAGATACAGCAGAATTTGAGAGGCGGTCTTGTTCGTGGTCGGAAAATGTTTCGAGAAGAGCGGATGTTGAGGAGTGGCAAACAGGGAGAGACAAGTCTGGAGGGGGGTGGAGGAGGTTCGGAGTGAAGGATGTAGTAGAGAATAAGGCACTTGGGCGGCGCCATTACCCGGAGGAAACGATCGTTTGACCGCTTGCTGATAAACACGCAACATTGCGGCGACCGCACGACCGCTTGCCATGCCGGCCGAAACACACACACACACACACTCACCCCCATAACCGGCCTCCTTTCGCCTGCCACCAGCAGTCGCTAAACGAGGAGGGTATAGGATGTTGGGGGGGGGGGGGGGCGGCGGCTCACTGAACAGCGCGACGCTGCTACCGGCGAACGAACCTCCTGGCAGTATTTCAGGAAACAGCCCGCCGAGCCAGTCAAACAAGCACACAAGGACATAGCCTATTCGCGGTTTCTTCACAATTTTTGAATCAAACCTTTGAAAAACACATCATGTATGACTTCATTAGTATAGGCTGTTCACGGTAAAGTGAGCACTTTTGAAAGCCCTGCTTGAGATCGACTTGTATGCACTTAGCGTATTTTTCCGCCGTATGTAAAATTTACATTGTCATGGGCCTCATCACCGGGCAGGTGAAACTGTTGAGTTATTGGAAAAATAAATATGTTACAAATCTGGTCAATTTTAAATTTCGATGGATTAAAAAAAAAAACAGAAAGCGAAAGAAATAATTTAAGTTATCACAAATGGTTACCTAACAATTTTTATTCGATGTTAAGAACTATTTTCCATCCATCGTTACCAACATTATTCAGTACATGTCACCCAATGCGCCCGGTAAAATATATGCAAGCAGGGGCAGTGACTTTTTTCTAAGGTTGATCTCAAAAGTGCTCGCTTTATTGTGAACAGCCCTTAGTTTTCCAAATATGCCATGTATCACAACCGTTTTATGCTTCTGTTAACATAAATTAAATTTAACATCTAATTTTATTTTGTATACTGTGTCGGTAATGCAAAGTAAGAAATAGTTCTTATGCAGAATATTATTAAAGTGAGTAAGAAAAATAATGTGGAGAGATTTCGGCAGCTCTTGACAGCGGGGACCTTGGGAGCCGATGAGGGCGAAGCGAGGTGAGTATGGAGCAGCGTCGGAATACAAGGGCGAGGGTAACGGGAAAGCTCGAAATAACCCGCCGACCAGCGGCATCGCCCGGCGCGCTATTCCCACATGCGAATATCCGGGAGGGACCCCGCCCGGGAATCGAAACTGGTTCGCCTTGGTGGGAGACAGTCTGACCGCTACACCACCGCGGCCCCTGTAATTTCCTAGACTTCGTTAAGCTTTGTTTGTACGAGGCGGAGGAATAGTTTGAAAGTAGAATTTAAGCAGATGCTAAGGAAAGTTGGTAGTAAGAGAAAAAAAAAAAAAAAGAATAAATATGAAATTCGTTTCATTTATTTAAATATACTAACTTACAAGAAATTTTACACAAAGCCTTACTTATGTTAAAACTAATAAGACACTAACTCACTAAAGTCAAGTTACTTTATAGTCGTGTGTGATTGGTTAAACATGAGATGAGTACATTCACTGTGAACCACACATTTTTGTACGTATTCTATGCAGACGTCTCTTAAGCCGCTGTTGCACTGTCAAATACATTTAACAGTAAAAAATGAAGGTGAAATAAAGCCCCTGTCATACTGTCAGATATTCACCTTCAACTATATTTGATAATAAAATTTGAAGACAAAATACGCCCATCAAATTTTTCCTTCCGATAAATTTGATAAAATAATGTTGAATGTGTTTGAAAATGTGCCACACTGTCAATTTTTTTTACTGGGAGAATTAAATTTGAACTATTATTTAGAAATTATTTTTATAGTGAGAAATAGCTTTTGTTTTTCCATGCAGTCCATTACAGGAAGAAATGCAATCAATGTATTAATTTTCACTTCTTTACTAAATTCAAATTTTATTTATCAGAGATTGTTTTCTGCACAGTGAAATTTAATGCTCTTAGTTAGTAATATTATGTGCAATATTCACATAAATGAAATACATACCCCACTTCTACATAAATTAATTATCTTCATAATATAATTTGTTGCCAGCAATTGTTAGTTACTTTAAAGTTTCTTGACGTCCATTTCCATTTTTGTCGTGCACGATTCTGATTGGCTAAGACCGTCAAGCATCAAATCAATTTTAAAACCAGCCTAATCTTCAAGTGTTAGATGGAAACTGAAGCCATCCAACTTTCCCGGACAAAAATGGCGGCCTTTATGAAGTTTCGATGACGTCATAACTGTCCAACTTTTTCGACCAAACTTATCGGAAGCAGTTTGACAGAAAAATTTCACAGTGTGACAGGGGCTTTAGGCCATCAAATTTTTCGTTCCAACAAACGGTATCAAACAATCTTTAATGTGTTTCAAATGCGTCACACTGTCAAATTTTTTACTAAAAGGATTTTCAAAGTGAAATACTGCTGTTATGATCCCATGCTGCAGTCACTTCCTAATGAATGTTATGATTTATTTTACTTTTTTACTCAATTCAGATTTTATGTATCACAGACTTTTCTTGCGCAATAACATTTAACGCCTCTGAGTTTTTTATATTATTGAGTGCAATATTCACTCATAGTAGCATTCATGCTCAGACAGCTTCTATATAAATTTACTGTCCTCATAACGTTATTATGTTTCCAGCAGTTGTTCGTTATTTTAACTTTTCATGACGTAGGACATGGTTATCACTATCGCGAACGATTCTGATTGGCTGAGCCCGTCAAACGTCAAAGACATTTTCAGACAAACATGGAAGCGTTTACGACGTTTCGGTGACGTCACGACTATCCAACTTTATTTGTACAAACTTATTGGAAGGAATTTGACGGTAAAATTTGACTTTTTGACAGGGGCTTTCCGTAGGTACACAAAATTTATCGTGAACTAAGTTTAACGATAGAACCTTGCATTATTCATTTGTTTGCCGAAGTAGATTCTACGATGCTGCCAACTTTAGAACACAAGAGTAAACTACATAATGTTCACGCAGTTACGTTGGCAGACAAAGCGCGTAACGTTGCCAGTCTGATTTTTTATTTCAGCCTATGTTTTATGAACTAAATGATTGATTGCGTCATTTATCCGCAGTTATTTCATACCACAAATGCATTGTAGAGAATAAGAATCATACATTCTATTCACAGTCGGTTTCTTCGGCCTTTTTGAATCAAACCTTTGAAAAATCTCCCCATGTATGACGTGTTTAGTTATTTCCTAAATACTCCCTGTATCCCGAGCGTTTTATACTTGTTTCCATAAACGTATTTTTTTTCTGTTAAATTGAAATGTTATTCATATTTATCTATAAATTATAATGCTTCATTTATAAATAATTTGAATAACGCATAGGGAGAAAATAGGTATGTTGGTAGCACCTAGTGAGAAATAGTGCTTATAAAATATACTGTTACACTTAGTGCGCACGAGTTCGGTGCGATGTCCCTCTGGTGTAATTTTCCAGGCTTAGTTAAGCTTAGTTTGCACGAGGCGGAGGCATATCCTGGAAGTAGAACTTTTAACAGGGCTTCGGAAAAGGCTGAAGTAACCCTGAATGGATTATATAGCCACTGTCATGGAAATATACCCGCGAATAGCCTACACGTGGCAAACACTGACAGATGTGTGAGGCACATAGGCAAAGAAGTGTGTTGTACCAACATCAAAATGGAAATATTGTTACAAGTCGCCAGAGGCGTATCCGGGTTCGTAAGGGGTGGAGGTATTAATACATATAAAATAAATGCATTTATTCATAATGCTATAAAATAAACACAGCTACTATTTTCAAACATTAAACTACCTATCTCTACTAACAACACATGTTATTTATTCTCAGTGAGTGCAATATTTAATGCCAAACTCAATAATAATTAAAGATATTATCGCTGTATTTATACTTGCTACACTCACTCAATACGCAAATACGATTTACGCATATTAAATCAAACTGTCTATTGCTATCATTCCCAATGTCTGTCACGCATCCAGCCCCACAGGCTTACCGTGTAGTCTTCCTCTCCACTATACAGACGCTCGCATAAACTTCACTCTGAAGGTTGTTCACGATAAAATGAGCACTTTTGAAATCAACCTTAGAAAAAAGTTACTGCCCCTACCTGCATATATTTTAACGGGCGTCTTGAGTGGCATGCGACCAGTAAAATTGGTAACGATGGATGGGAAGTAGTTCCGTATATTAATGTCGAATAAAAATTGTTAGGTAACCATTTGTCATAACCTAAATTATTTCTTTCGATTTATTCTTTTTTTAATGCATCGAAGTGTAAAAATGAGCGGATTAGTTAATTATTTCCTTTTCTAATAATTTCACAATTTCACTTGACCGACGCGTGAATAAAGTGATAAGACCCATGACAATGTTAATATTACATAAGACGGGTGAATAAACAACGTTCATACAAGTAGATCTTAAGCAGGGCTTTCAGAAGTGCTCATCTTACCGTGAATAGCCTACAGTCGCTCGTCGCTTCGCTGGCTCCGCACACTCATCGCTCAAGGTCACTACAGCAGCAGCAGAAACGAAAGCAGCAGCTTAAACAGAAGCAGCGAGATGAACAAATGGCTTCGATGAGCGCATGCAAGCATTTGTGTGAAGAAATCTGTGAGCTTTGTGCATATGTCCAACAACTGAGAAACCGCATCGACGAGCTGATGTTGCAAGCTGCACGCCTCACAAAGCAGTTGGAACATGCACATAACTTGCGAATACTGTCCAGATGTTTTGCGCACACTGTGCCACAAAGCAGTAAAAGGAGCCTGTGGCATGGATCGAATGATGTGATGGTCCCTTTAGTTAGTGGCTCTGAAGATAGCGGCCCCTGGAGGGAGTGCCTCGAGGATCAAAGAACCCATTACGCGAGCTCTAGAATGGGAGTGATGCAGTTGACAGCAGCTACTGGCGCTTCAGGGTACGTTGGACGAGGATACAGCCACAACCTACAGCATCCACTGCAAGTGTCAGCACTTTTCGGATTGGTATCCATGGTCTTAAGGAATATGCATGGGGAAATTCTGTACTTGCATCATCTTTCCGAACCAGTAATGAAGAGATTAGTTCTTCTGCAAGGCACAAACGACCATGTACTGACAGGATGAAGACCCCGTATGACAGGAGAATGACACACGAACTACTTCAAGAAGGACAACATGTGTGGCTGTACGACCCACAGAGGCGAAAAGGGTACCCGAAGCTACAGACATGTTGGGAAGGCCCCTACAGGATTCTGAATGAATAAGATCAATGACGTGGTCTTTCGGATTTGTCGTCAAGGCTCTCGGACGAAGCCGAGGGTTGTCCACATCGACCGCCTGGCACTTAACGCTGGTCCGGATGTTGCAGTGTCTGTTCGGGATGAACAGGCTTGAGGAGGGGGCAGTGTTACACGCTCGCTGCTTCGTATCCCGCGCGAGCGAGAGGAAGTGAAGGACAGCAGTTCTATGATAGCGGCGGCGGCAAGTCAATGGAATGTTTTGAATTGCAGGCGCACGTTAAACCAAGAACCATGTATTTATTACCAAAAAGCGAACCGACACGATAATCCTTTAGCAGTGCGCGCTGCTGACCTAGGTTGTGTTAAGTTTCTGCGTCTGTCTGAGGAATTGTCTAGTTGTTAACTGCCCTAGATTTTGTCCGCATGACTTGGGATTCATCAAACTTACCAGGTCAAGGCCAGCGACGATTCACAGTAAAGTGAGCACTTTTTGAGGCCCTACTGAATTTTTCATTTTATTAGATTTATATCTTCCTGTCACTTTTTAATATAAACATTGACATCAAACTAATAAACACAGTTTATGCATTTCACGACTAATAAAAGTTGGCATCTAGAGCTGCAATCAAATCTATTTATTAGTGGTTAATGCCTTTTGAAAGGGACTTTAAAAGTGCTCACTTTACCGTGAACAGCCTATATAAATTGTGCGATGCACCTCCGGGCCAGGTTGTTGAGGAATGGACGAGTGCCTGAGTTTCAGCGATAGACGACGAGCGGCAGGAGAAGTGACCTGCGGAAGAGAAATCTGCGACTGCGAACATCAAGCAGCGAAGAGTGCGGCTGGTAGGCTGGACTATTGGACTGGGTGCGTGAGTGAAAGAGACTACATATAATGGTAACAGACAGACTGAATGTGTGTTAATGATGAGCATGAGTTAATTGACTATAAAGCAACTAAGACATTAAGAAGGACGCTAGTTAGAGTAAAAATATCGACATTAAATATTGCGTTCATTAAGAAATAAAAAGAGTAATAGTGGAGATAGATATATTAATGCTGTAAATAATAGCTGTGTGAATAAACTAAAATCAAACTTAGTTCTTTCATTTTTATTAAGACCTCCATCCCTCACGAACTCTGATACGCCCCTCAAGTGTTCCTGTAACAGTATAATACCAGATTGCAGTCTCTTGAAAAGCATTTAATAAAAATTCGTATAGCTATGGAATTAATAAAATAAAGTTGAAACCTGAGAGCGTATAGGTTGTTGTACGTCACATATTTTTGAATCTTAGTATTTCAAAATAACGAACGAAACAGTTTGGTCGTAAACAGCCTGTAACCAAATACCGAAATGGTGACGCAGAAAATCTGCTTGCATGTGAACAATCATAAGTTCTGTTCGCTTCGTCTATTCGGCGTTATCGGGTTAAATGTAAATGAAGATGTACTTTAAAGATACTAGGACCAATCAGTTAACACCGCCTGACTTATTCAACAGCCTCTTCTATCAATTTAACTGATAAATAAGTGAAAAAAAAAAAAAAACAATTTTCCTTCACTTATTTATTCACTAATTTATCAACCAGTTCGTTCACTATTTTATAGCGATTTGTTTTTCGACTGGTGGATCAACTAAACAAGGTGTATCAAATTAAAGAGCAACACATAAACTAACAAAATCCTTAAAATATACGCTTTTAAAATCTGTTTCGTCTTTTATAAAACCATTTTACGAGGTAACACGAACATCCAGTCTTTTATTTCGTTTTTACGTCTTTCATACCGTTTTAATGTAATAGTTATAGCGCTCGATTTGGAGGTTTAAACTGCATTAAACATGGTGTAGTGAGTGCATTCATAAGCACTAATTGTATAACAATCATAATATTACCAATTAAACTTTAAAAAGCGAAAAGAAAGTTAAATTTAAGGTACATATCTATAATAAAGAACTGAATACATATATTTCCCCTCTTACAGTCAACATTGGCTGGGTAGCTCCATTTGTGAGGTAACGCTCTGCAAACATTGGGAGACTGGGTTTTCAAATCCTGGGCACCGCCAGTCCTTAATTTTTTTAAATCTATTATAAATTACGTTTAATTGCAAATATAATCATGACAATGGGAAATATATTTATTTCTCGTATTAGGCTAAATTCAATAAAATTAATATTTAATCTGCCGGATACAGTATGCCTATGCTGTTACTTATTCAATCAGTGGATTTATTCCACTGAAATAGCAAGTGATTTTACATCGATACTAAGTGGGGCCATTTTCACTGATTCTAGTAGTTGGATAACTGATTTGAATATACAGTGTAGACTCGGCTGCTGGCGTTCTGTGATACGCACAACCGCGGAGAAAGTCGACACACAGCTCGCACCTTAAAAGTGTTTTTTTCTTAACGAACGACGGGCGTCTGGGCGTTTTAGGAAGCAACGCCACTTGGAGGGGACCCTTCGCCAAGAAAGAGTTCGAAGAACTCCACGAAGAAACAAGAGTGGGCGGCATCGGGCAGCCGGAACACAACGACCCAAAACCAGCGACGGAGGTCTAGCCACCCCCCCCCCCCCCCCCCCATCCAAACCCGGGAACCGCGCACTCCACGGAACAGTTGGCCTCGCCGAGGCAGAGATAACGCGACCTGACTCATGGCTCACTCTCCTCCCAGAGTAGAGTCCTCGTGTCTTCCGACCCTTCCTCCTCCGCAATCCAAACCTACGAGAGGAAAAAAAATATGTGCAGATATTTTCGAGGCGGATGGGAAGTTACGCGGCGCAGGAAGGGCCGGTGTTGAACTTGAGCAGTAAAATGTGCGGGGCCGGCTCATTGTGCGCCCAAGTGTCCCCGGAAATAGCCCGCGCGTGTGCACGTGGCCTGCCGGAGGCGTCCTGTCTTCTCTGTCGCGCCCCAGACGTAGTACCTACAAGCACCTCTTCGGAGGGACAACAACAACAACAACAACAACAAAGAAATTACAAATTTTACCAGTGCTCGGCCATAGGCTATAACTGAACTCTATTATATTTTTAAAATTGAAGTTAATTAATGTACTTCCTATATAACGTTATTCATTTCTCTTATCGGGTAGTAGCCAAAAGGGGGATCGTTGGACATCTTTTTAATCCCCCCTCCCCCACAGTGACCCCAATTAAAAGTCGTGAACTCTGTTATATAATAAGTTAAATTAAATTAAAATTTAGTTTTATTTGGGGAAGAGGGTTTAATTTTGAAAGACTTAAAAAAATATTTTTAATTAGATACGAAAGAAAATGCATTTTTGATGTAATTAAAATGAATGAGAAACCACTGTCGAGATAACATTACTACAGAGGGTATTGGGATGATTATTGATGGGTAGAGATAGGAAGATTTCGCGAGTTTCAATTACCTGTACGCTAGACTCCTAAGTTCTCTGCATACTGTAGCCTCAGATGTGTGTTCATTGGCTGTTGCCCCACACCTGGCAGTTATGGGATTCGCAAGGTGTTTCCTTGCATGTCTGCTATAGGCTCAGAGGCGTGCAGGGCGGGTCTAATAAACTGTGATCCAATTGGGAAGGTGAATTCACTCTATATGTGTTTGACGTCTATTTTGTCCGAAAGTGAATTCGCGAAATTTTCCTATCCCTAGTGATGGGTTAACATATAAATGGGATACTATCTTTTGTATGGGCTTCTAATGGGTCCTGAACTCTGATGTTTTTTAGTTCAGGAAGGCAGCTGTTCGTCCCGGCACCGGAGACAGCTGCCGGGACCGTCTTCGTCCATCCCTAGTGCGCGGTATATGGAAGCGCGCCAATCAGCCATTCCAGATTGCTTTCACAGTCGGCAGGCAGCCCAGCCAATAGTAGATCTGTCACGGCACGCAACAGCCAATTAAACACAAGGACTGTTCCAGAGCATCGTGCCGCTAATCAGCGAGCGAGTATGTCCTGTTCTGTGCTTATTGGGAGGGATCTCTTGAACAGGCAGATTGATAAAAAAGTGATTACTAGAATTTGCATCCCCAAAGGACAGATGGCTCTCTAGAGTTGTTCTACACTAAAACGACTGTCAGTTGTTTCGTCAGTCAATCCGAATCATAGCAAGGTACCGCGGTGGTGTTATAGACTCAAGATGGGGTAGACCGATCTCGCTGGCTGCGCACAACCAATCTCCGTGTCCCAACACTGAACTGCTTTTCTGCTAACACGTCAAGCGAAAACGGCGTGGTTTGGATATTAGAAAACTGATTTGTAAACAAGTGCTTTGAGATGAATGTATACTTCCTCTAACCAATTTGTAATGCAGTTTGATTAAATTAAAACTGCTAACAAGTATTTTATTAATACAATAGTGCTTGTCATTTAAAAATTATGATATAAACAAACATGTTCATCACTGTTGACCATGTGGCTTTGACAGTTGTGTAGGATTGGGATAGTTCAATATTGGGTATATGCGCAGGAGACGAATAATCGGTCTACCTCATCTTTAGTCTATGGGTGGTGTAGTCAGACTTTTTTTTTCGTGGCTAGCCGAAAGGCCACTCACGCGTTCTTTTCGCCCCCGAACCCGTGTTCTTTCTGGGTAATGTGGGGGTGTAGTACTCTAGATCTTTTAGCTGATGATTGTGTTATTTATTTTGTCTTGTGACACGCCATCCTTTGACTCTCTCGAGCCACGTAACTTTTACTTTTTGTTTTGTTTTTATTGCTTAGCATGTCATCACCCCTTGATTGATTATTATTTTATATTTACTGCCAAGCTGCCCGAGGGTTAGCGTAGCACGACTATGCTGCCATCCACTCTGACACTCCCGGCAAGCACGGGACTATTCTCTATGTTCTAATGTATATATTTCTATTCTACTTAACCATTATATAGCGACGTATATTCATCCCTCTGTTAGGCAGCAGCCGTGATGGGGGAGGGGGTGTGAACCCCTTTTAGATTCCCCTGGCCCTGCATTAACCTTACTTTATTCTGGATTCTAGTCATTTAATTACTTGTTAGACCACTCGACTCCCGCCAAAGTGGAACGGGGTTCGATCCCCAGCAGGGTTTCCCTAGGCCACTATGTATCCTTCCGCTGTAAATAATTATAAATATTACCAAGCACCTCATCATTAATAATCATGTGTGTACCAGCGTATCTTTATCATACGAGGAGAGGGAATTAAGCCATATCAGACACCCTTTAATTGTTAGTATTGTAATGATGCATACCTATACTGTATCACATCCCGTAAGTTAAAGAAAACTTATGGAAAACTTGGACATAATATCACCCTGAAAATTCAAGACACGTGATAAAACAAGCGAATGTAAAATTACTTAGGAAACAACTGGCAGTTATGTTAGTGAAAATTATGCCTTTGTATAGTAAATGAACTGGCACTTCAGTATGCTCTCCGAAATTGGGTATGGTCACAACTAATTTTTGACATTAATACCAACTCTTCTTTTTAAGTTTGTTGACATACTTTTTTTCAGGCACTAATGGCAATGTACAGGTTACAATTCAGCCTGAAATCGAATAGTTCAAAACACAGAGAAAAACGCCTTCAGAAAAATTTCCTTTAAACAGAACACTTCTTAAACAAGACGCCTGTTAATCCAGACGCTGTCAGGCCAACCACTTGGTAGGATAAACATATATAAGCAAATGCCTGTTTTATTTCGAACGCCTTTCCGGCTAAACGCCTGTTATGCCTAATGCCTTTTAGGTTACATTTAATGAGTTTAGCCTATAGGCTAAACACTTTTTGGGCTAAAAACCTTTCATGCTTAACGCATTTAAAACTATAAAGGTATTGTGGGAAGAACTTATTTTAGGGCAAACGCCAATTATGAGAAAAGACTAAAGGCGAAACCCTTTCAGGCAAAAATTCCTGGTAGGTCGAATACCAACAGGGGTTTTCATTTAGCGGTCCCGGCAAACAAGTCAGTCTAGCCCGCGCAAAAAATAATATTTCAACAGCTGTAATTTCTTTCTTAATATAAATTTTTTAATACGATTTCCTGATTCAACACCAACTGTATTTGTCACTAGCGTAAAACCTGTCATAAATTCTTATATTATATAATTTTGTTACATTTTTAGGTAGGCCTAGATGTGTATAAGCCAGTAAGTGAGTGAAGAGGTTTACAGGCGGCTCATAAGGGGACTATGTAGCTGCGCGTCCATGGTCAAGAAGCGAGGGAGCGATACGGGCGACAGTTACACGCACGCCTAGCGCCTCATCGCTCCTACGCGCAAGGCGTGCAATGTTTCCGTCGTAACGCACTACTGTGCAAGTTAGATCCGTAACATAGGGGTTTTATTACACACGATGAAAGCCCACAGATTAAACTACGGCCGTATTTTTTGTACTTTTTTCTTGCCGCTTAAGGAAACTGCAAAGGCAAGCTTTAAAAAATGCGATATTTGACCATTTTCACGAATTTTTTCTCCAAGAATACACTTAATATGACAAAAGTAAAAACAATAGGGGCATATATATTTGTTTTTTATCTTTTCTGACACAAAGTCATATTTCCGGAACTTTTATTTACAGAGATACGCGTTTACGCGCAAACAACGATTTCACAGAAAACGTTTCAGTACCCAGGACTCTTAACATCGAGGTATTCAACAACAACAACAAAGAAATTACAAATTTGATCAGTGCTCGGCCATTGGCCGTAACTGAACTCTATTATATATTTTTTATTAAAGTAAATTAATGTACTTCCTATATAACGTCCTTCATTTCTCTTATCGGGTAGCAGCTGAAAAGGGGATCGTTGGACATCTTTTCGAGCTCTTGAGAGCCGATGAGGGTGACGCGAGGTGAGTACGTAGCAGCGCTGGAAGGCAAGAGCGGGAACGCGGGAGATCCCCTAAAAAACCCGCCGACCAGCGGCATCGTCCGGTACGATTTCCACATGCGAATATCCAGGGGCGGCCCCGCCGGGTACCGAACCCCGTTCGCCTTGATGGGAGGCGAGTAGTCTAATTCCTACACCACCGCGGCCCTCTTGTGTATAAATGAGTTAAACATAGTAACCACCTGTAAGTGACCCGATGGGTGAACTTACTGACTTGGGAAGCTCCGGCTGCTGGTACGTGTGGGCGGGCACCTGGTCGCCGAACTGCAAGCCGGGTCCGTGCAGGATGTGGCGTCGGGGATATTTCTGGACGTCACCCACTACGCCCCGCGCGGGGGTACGTGCTGATCGCCCCGGCGAGAGCACGACAGAGGCGTCGCCCGTGTGTTTTCCTCTGGCGCACGCAACGCGCGGGGCCCGCGCCGTTTTCCGGAACAGCGGTCCGGAAATACCCCGGGCACCCGCGGATCGCCCCATCGCCAGCGACACCTCTGTCCCGAGGAGGAGAGGAGGCTTCTTGAAGGCATCCATCACTCGCCGCGGACGATGGGAGATGCTGTGGTCCAGGGCGAGTTGCGGCGGGCTCATCTCGCACGCCCCTCGCCCGTCGGCCAGTTATTTAGGAGGCCACCCGCAGTTCCTAGACCCGCGAACCGAGTACCGAAATGGTAACACTCTGGTGTGATGGGTAGAGACACCCGAATTTCGCGAAGAGATTTCCACACACGCTAGGTTTCAACACCCTATAGCATTTTAGCAGTTTTCCTTTGTCTATTGGTGGCGAATCTTTGTGAGAAGATATTTTTTTCTTGACTGGCCATTCAGAATTAAGTAACTCCGATAGCGCACGTCTGTGATTCGGGGGCAGATACCTAAGAGGCATTAACACCTAGATAGTCCAATCATGAACGTGAATTTGAGTTATTGTGTTATGCAATATAACTGGTCGTGAAATCTTTTCCCGAAATTCGGGTTTCTCTAGTGATGGGTACTCACACGCACAATGACCTGCAGCGCTAGTTTCGAAAATAGTTAAAACAAAAATCACCGGTGCCTGGACGTACAGCCACCTTCCTGAACTCATAACATCAGAGTTCAGGACCCATTAGATTTGTTTTCATATCTCTTAAAAAATTATTTTCATAGCAGGTAGATAGGTTTAAATTAGTAATAAATTATTAAATAACTTCCTTAAAAATTAAACCCCCTTCCCCCAAATAAAACTAAATTTTTATTTGATATGACTGATTATGTAACAGAGTTCACGACTTTTAATTGGGATCAGTGTGGGGGAGAGGGGATTAAAAAGATGCCCAACGATCCCCTTTTCGACTACTACCTGATAAGATAAATGAATAATGTTATATATGTTATATATATATATAGGAAGCACGTTAATAAACTTTAATTTTAAAAATATAATAGAGTTCAGTTATGGCCAATGGCCGAGCACTGATCAAATTTGTAATTTATTTGTTGTTGTTGACCTGCAGTGCAAGAAGCCCTGGGTTCGACTCCCGGCTGAGACGCGTTTATGATGATCTGTTGTGTGAGCAATCTGTCAAAACTTTGATGCAAGATGTCAATTTGGCAAGTGTAAAAGAGCGAAGATAGGTTCACTGGTAATGAATATCACCAATAAGCAGAACATTTTGTTTTTTTACATCAAAATAAAGTAGCCGTGACTGCAAAGAAGTGATTGTCCTAACTGAAGTTCAGTTTGCCAACACAAGCTTAAACAAACGAAATATCTTGGTTTATAAAGATCTAGGGATTGATCTCGCGAATTTCGCATGCCTTTATTTATAACTTTTGAACGGCTGCACTCTGCATTTTTTTTTACCACTCCAGTTGAATGTTCATGAAATTCATGCAGGTGTGCTTCCTCTTAGCTCAGTAATTAGGTCAAAATTCTAGTTACTACACTGAGAACAAAAGGGGGAAAATACTTATTATGATGTTTATGATGCGTGATTGGCTGTAGAAAATGCTCAATCTTGGGATGAACCATTACTCATTTTCTGCTTACGGGCATGTCCTGAAGTATTGATATGATTTTGCTAGTTTTTTCTTGATATTTCTACATGTATTCATACGTAGTGTTAACATTTCTGCGAAATGTAGCCGTGAATATATTTTAACGTTGCATGTTTTTCTTTCTTGATTTTACGACTTTTTTTTACGCGTATTAAATAAACACAATGCGAAATACGGACGCACAGTTACTTGGTTGTACTCCCGTGATTATTTTTTCATTATTTTTTCATAAGTGTGATCGGACCATCCCAACTTTGGCACACCTTGGATGACTCTCTGCGCTAGAGTAGTCGAATTCTTCGTGGCGAAATAATTGAGGGGATTGATTCCTGACGGAAGGGGCAGACAGCGGATGAATATCTGACCGATTCTCGTGTACAAGAATGTGAAACAAAGCCTGCTATTGAAATACAAAGCGAAATTGTGGAGTTTGTGGATAACTGAGTGGCACGTTTCTAAATGGTCGAGTAAAATATTGACAGAGCTTCTTACAAATACAAGCGGCTAATGACGTAAAAAAAAACTGCTGGTATATGTACTGGCATGTACACAAGATTGCCGGTTTATTTTCGCGATAAAATTCGACTGATACCCATAGTAAAATATGTACGCTGAATCGTTCTTTGCCCACTCTGTCGCCCTTCGGCGGTGGCTAATTGTCCTTAACTTCCATAAAGCACATTCCAGTTTGGTGACCGCAATCACTGAAGATAAGGTCCACTGAGTCTGCAACATGCATGTTTAAAGTTCATTCCGCTTGGACTATCAAGTCGCTTTTACTTTTCCTGCAATCTGGAGTTGAAACACTGAAAATTACTCCAGACTGCAAAACAGTGGAAAATGTTTACTGGAAATAAATTTTAGTGGCTGGATTTCATCGATTTAATGGCCATATATGTTGATACCAGGTTCTTCGGAAACATATGGCCGTTTTGGAATGGAGTAAACAAAAATGCATCATTCAGAGGCATCCGTCTGCAGTGGCACATCTCTGAAAACGAATCACAACGATCCCAATCCTGTCCCTGTGAAGTGTGGCTGTCATCAGGCAAGAAATTAACTGAAGGACCTTTCTTCATTTTCTTTGTTTTTTTAATACCCTACCTGTCCTTCAGAAAGTAACATAGCTGCATTAACATGTGGGATGTAGTCTAGTGGTGCTAAGTCGGGGGAACACTTAGGGGACGGGATTATTTCACACATCACGCCAATCAGCTTCTTTTTCGTAATTGTTACCACGTGAAGTATGGCGTTGCATGCGAAGAGCAGAGGATGCTTCCTAGAACAACGATGGCTAATGTAATTGTCGGGTGTCTTGTCAGTTTCTGCCCAGTAAGACATAAAGTAATGGTTTCGCAAGGAGGAAAGAACTTGGGCTTACTGATTCGATAATATTTCGGGCGGTTATAACTGCTGCAGTTCATTAATTATGTCTCTCACAAGTATAAAAATACTGGCATAAAATGCAGACTATTTATCATTAAGTTTACAATTTTTGTACTTCACATAGCACTATTCACTTTTCTCAAGCAGATAAACTTCTATTTCATACGATTTATTGGTGGAAGACATATCTTCATCGCCCAAATACATTTCGTTCAGAAGATTATGACTATCTTGTTGTTTTCAAGGTTTATACAAATCACAAACGCCAAACTTTTGCAATTTGTTCTTGACCATATCAGAGTTGTAACATAAATATGCCATTGCAATTTGTTCTTGGCCATATCAGAGTTGTAACATAAATACGCCATTTTGAGTACAATTCCTAGAGTTTCCAATCTGAAAAGCAACCGGCCTTTTCTCCCGACATTTTCCTTCAGTACACGAAGTTTACGTGCGTAAGTGAAGCATCATAATACGGAGAAGGAAATACAACGTTTTACGTACACGTGAAAGTGTAACGTGATGCTTGTTACGTATTACGTGAAGACATCGTAGTACCGGCCTAGTTCCCGCTCCACCACCTCCCAGAACCAATCCTGAAAGGGGTACACTGTGAGAGCTACTTTACTTCTTTTACTAACCATACACACTATAAATCCTGCAGGTTTTATTAAGCCACTTCACCCAGAAACATTGTCCAGAAGCTAGCCGTCCCGTTACTCATAACCTCAAACATCATCCTTTCTCAAGGTAAGTCCGTTCTCTGATCATCTCAGTCCAGCTAGGAAGATTTCTATCAAAGCCGGAGTTCTCATATCAACCCCCAATAACACCATACAATGGTTACTGCCACCTTCACCACCTTCAGCATTCATATCACACTTCTATTTCCATACTCTTTTAGTCATATTCAGTACGATCACGTCATAACCGTGATTAGTCTTAGTTGAGAATTATTCGTCTTCAAGGTAAGTTGTCTCACCGGGCGGCAAGAGGAATCATTTAGGTGACTATGATCTATGACACTATGCATTCATCAGCCTTGTACCAAACGCTAGTTTACAGAGGGGATTTATTCGCTTTTTGCGCGTCCCTTGTGATCCAAGCTAGATTCTGCATGACATCTGCAGCAGTGTCATCCCAGTCGCCGTATTTTTTACTCAGTCTTAATTGTCCCGCACGAGACTCACAGGAAAAACTGATGCGTTAGTACTGCACAACACGACGTATCAATCGGTGTACGCCAAACATTTGGAAATTACAGTTTCGGTTGAGTTCGGTGGAAGCGATATATCAACCAGCCCAACCGGTCTGAAACACCAGTGGGTCAGGTGGACATGCATCAGATCATCAATCGATGAATTTTTGAGCACAACCTCGGAAATACGTATATAACTAAACAAAGCAATTGAAAACGGTAAAGTCAATAGGGTAAAATGGCATCGTTTAATTGCAACGGTAAAGAACTGTGCCTTCTACTGTGCACAAACAAAGCAGAAAAAAAGTGAAACTTGAGTCGTATTTTAGAAATATAGGCTGTTCACGGTAAAGTTAGCACTTTTTAAGGCCCTTCTAAATTTTTCCTTTCATTCCATTTCCATCTTCATGCTGCTCTTTAATATAAACATTGCAATATGACCAATAAACACAGTGAATACATTTCACCACACTCTAAATGTAATGCCTTATGCTGCAGTTGGGAGGACCTTAAAAAAAGCTCACTTTACCGCGAACAGCCTATAAAAAAGAACATGTTAATTGGGGCTGATCATCATCGCGCACCGGATGTGGAGGGCCCCTGGTGAACGCCACAATCTCAATAGCGCTATCGAGGCGGCACACTTCCCCCACGGCAGGTAGTATGGTCTGGGGAACCTTAGCTACGATAGCCGATCCACTCTCGTCGTCTTACATGGAACATTGACGGCGCAGCAGTACGTGTATGAGATCCTACGCCTCAATATGCTCCCATTTCTGGGAGCATAATAACGTCCGACGGCACACGGCACGGGTCGCCCATGACTGACTCCATCATTCCCAAACACTACCATGGCCTGTCCGCTCCCTGGACATCTCCCCAATCGAGAACGTGTGGGACCAGCTGGAGCGTCAACTGCCGCCGTGCTACAGTATCCGAGATTTGGAACACACCGTCTAACAATCGTAGGCCCGTCTGCCTCAGGACAACATCCGGCGTCTGCTGCATGCCAGACCGTGTTGCGGATACGAAGCACTATTGAAGATGACCGGACGGCGTAACATATATTCATCCTGCTGCTCTGTTTTTGTGGTCATGTGTATTACTCATCTTTATCACTACCTCTAGAAAGTTTCAGAACCACCCGATAGAATCTTCTGTGTGCGCTATTTTTAATGTCCGGCAGTGTAAAGTGTTGTTCAGAAATACTCTCAATCGGTCAAAAGGATGTTCACGGTAAAATGAGTACTTTTGGAAGCCCTGCTTAAGATCTACTTATATGCACGTTGTGTACTATCCCGCCTTATGCAAAGTTAACACTGTCATGGGCCTCGTCACTTTATTCATGCGTCTGTCAAGTGAAACTTTGAAATTATTAGAAAAGTAAATATTTCACAAATTTGTTTTTTTTTTTTTACACTTCGATACATTAAAAAAAGTACAAAGCGAAATAAACATTTTAAGTTATTACAAATGGTTACCAAACACTTTTAATCTAACGTTAAGATATGGAACTATTTTCCCCCTCTCTCGTTATCAACTTTGCTGGGCGAATGTCACACAGTGCGCCCGTTAAAATATATGCAGGCCGGGGCAGTGACTGTTTTCTAAGCTTTATTTTAAAAGTACTCGCTTTATCGTGAACAGCCTCTACACCAGAACATTCACCACTGATGTATTAACTGAAGAATTTCCGAAAACCTTTACCCATGGCCTCACAGGTGTATGAAGCCTGGCGGGTGGGGGGTAGCAGGGAGGGAGAGTCCGGCGAGCTGTAGGCGGGGTGGGTGTTAACGGCAGAGTCGTGTCTCGCGGGGCGAGTTGCGCGGCTCCCCCGCAGGGCAGAGCCTGCTACCGCCGGAGAGGAATGAGCCCGGGCTGTTAGCGCGCCGCTGCGAGCGGCCATTGTGGCGCGACGGGACGCCGCCCGCCTCCACGACGACACGAGGCGCACCTCGCGCGTGCCACTTCCCCCCCTTTTTTTATCCAAAAAAAACCACCCCCCCCCCCCAGCGCGGTTAACGACACCGTACACTACCAACCCAAAAAATTATACGTTTACTTTCTTAGACTGTATCTCTTAAACACACTTCGTAGACACTGCAAATAATACAACTGCAAAAAAAAAAAAAATGCTATTCCATAGTTAATTTTGCATACTGTCACATATCCAGACAATTAAAAAAAACATTTGAAGGGCCACTGCAAGGCATTTTGTTTTAGTTCATTTTAAGACATGTTCTCCAAACCCGATTTTAACAATAATTCAGGGACACAAATATAATAAGTAAAAGCTTGTATGTATGTATATATATATGCTGTTCACGGTAAAGTGAGCACTTTTTAAGGCCCTTTCAACAGGCATTAACCACTAATAATAAATCTTATTGCAGCATCTGGCATTAAATTTTGAGGGTGGTGAAATATATACACTGTGTTTATTGGTCACATTGCAATGTTTATATTAAAAAGCAGCAGGAAGATGGAAATTAGACAAAAGGAAAAATTTAGAAGGGCCTTAAAAAGTGCTCACTTTGCCATGAACGGCACTCACACACACACACACACACATACATACATATATATATATCCTTACATTCAACATTCAACAGTATTCTGGAGAAAATTCTCTGCTTGTGCAAACAAGTAACTCTTGTTTGTGTAAGAGTTTTTTGTTATCATTTAGGCGTATACAATAAAATCGGTAAAATTAGATGAATAAACAAATTTTACTCAAAGAAAGAGCAAAGAAAAATCTACATGGCAATTCTTTTTAGAGGCTGTTTCATACGAAACAACATTGTAAAAACATGCGTGTGATGTTCAGTATTTGATCAAATTTCTTTTATCCTAGATTTACAAGTAGACGTAATTAAAAATTCGATTTAATCACAAGGCGATGTATTATAAGCCTAGACACTTTAATTTAAAAATGATATGTACAACTGGCGATCGTGTCTAATAAACAATATTTGTACCATTCATTGTATACTTAGTTGTACATTGCAGCAGTATGAAAGGCTGTTCCGCAGTGGGCTATTGTGAAAGTTAGTCTTACAATAATTTTGTAATAAATGAAGTAGTAACTATACAGATGTACTTTGGAACCACAATGACTGCATATCATTTCGAGTGAACACTGCAAAATTGTTTTACAGATATCTGTTTACCAAAAATCAAAGTTTGTAATTTTCTAAGAACTGAAACCAAAGAAAGTGTTAAAATTTCAAGCCACAAAAATAATGTTTTCACACTTTGTTTGCTGTTTCATGAATCAGAGCAGTAAAGCAGAATTAAACAGAAGCCCGCCCGTAACAACGAAAATAAAATTGTGACTAATATAAAATCAAGACATAAATGATAACGTGGAGGAACACTTTAGTTATCAGTGCCTCAAAATAGTGAAATCCTCCAAAAATAAAAGAAGTGCCAGTAGGAGATATTAGTTAAATAGGTACAGGAATAAAGTGCGTTTACATGTCTATTGATTTAGTAATATGTCCTAAAATTTTCACAAACAGATTCTCACTCTCTTTTAATAGAGTAATTCTGGCAAACGTTTTCTGTCATATCTTTACTCTTGAGAAATTATAGAGAGCATTATTTTGCGAGAAAGGTTTCACAGAACTGAAATAAAGATATATTAGACAAAATATTAGGAAACTTCAAAGCAGTACCAATTGATTGAACCTTGTGCTGAAGCTAGAAGAAGCAAATGAGAGAAAGGAACGAAGAGAACTGGTGCGAGGTGAAGTGATATGAGTATGGAGCACTGGCGTACAGCAAAGGTGGATGAAATAGGAACACCCCGAAGAAACCCACCGGCCTAGGGCAACACTCACTACGTTTCACGTAGGGACACCGCCGGAAATCGAAGGGAGGGTGAGTGGTCTGACCATATATCACACTTATTTCCCTGAAGATAGAGAACCCATCTTTGAACATTTCACAAATAGGCTTCTACAATAAGTATGAGTAATAAATAATAGGCATATTAACATGAAAAATCCAAACGTTCCGTCAAATAACTAAAAAGGAAAAAAAAAATGTGCAAACAGCCATTACATATTGTTTGTATCAAAACTTCGATTTTTTTTTTAAAGAATTTCCAAGACATAAAATGCATTAAATTGAGGGATTTTGATTTATTTTAAGAACAGTTTTTAATAATTTATTATAAAAGCAAAAGTCTTTAAGGATTTCTTGTGACATTTTTTTATTTTACGTTAATTAGTTTCGGCATACATATTTACCGGAAATGGCATCATGAAATTCAAGGCAACCAGGCCAGAAATGGATACCTGGAAGCACATTATCGTATGAGGGATAATATGTGCACGGTGCCTGGCCAACCCGCCTGGCTGACATTGGTTCATTGTTTAAAAATCTCAGCAGAGGAATTTGGCGATACCGATAAGCACGGACTTATACACGCGGCCTATTTCATATTTGCATTTTCCAAGTAACATTATCGTATAGTGACAGGAAGGAGATAAGCCAAAGGCATACCGACCTTGTCGATAGCTGACACCACAGCTATAAAAAGCGATATTACTGTATTTCTGCTTGTACAATATTTTTTTCCAAAAGAAAAAACCTAACGTTTATTCTACTATGTCTAAAAAATTTAAAAAAAGTTACCAATAATATCAAAACAAACGTGGTATCACCATGACAAGATGTACTCAAAATATGCAGATACGTCTGTAGTTTTTGTTCCACAATTTTTAAATAAGTAGACGTTTATGAATATCATTTGTTCGTAAATTTGGTACGCATTCATTACGAAATAATAAATTCTGCTACACGAATTCTTGAACACCGTTCAACTTGTATACATTACTTATATATATATACATACACACACGCACGTACTCTTTACTGGCAGTCCAAAAAATTAGATCACATAGTTTTTGCACCACGGTATGTCAAAATCACAATTTTCGTTTTTTTGGGAAGTAGAAATTAAAAAAAAAAAATCTTTTACAGGTAATTTAACAAGTGCGACTAAAAAGTCATATCTTAGTTTGTTTTAATATATGCTTAGCAAAATGTATTTTACAAGAAAAATCATAGACTGCCATAAATAAAAAACATGCAAAAATTTCCTTATTTCAAAGCAGCTTTAGAAAATTTGCGAAAACGAACGAGAATTTCAAGGTTCCTTGAAGTAACTGGTGATCACTTTTTTCAGCGTGAATTATCTCATTTCGGTAAGTGAGTTAAATTTTATTATTTGAACATCTCAAAAATACCAAAGTTACGATGTTGACAAGCCACTGTGTAAAAAATATGCAGTCTAAAATTGATTTTATACGAGGAAGTAAATAGTATGCATACGTAATGTCTACAAGTTGACCAATCTCTCTTACAAATATAAAATAATGTTTTTTTTTCGGCGATCAGTGCCCTTAACACAATGAATTTGTCATTTTTGGGGAAAAATAGGTTGACCGAGGGGGGTTATAAAACTTTTTGTTCATGAGGCCCTAAGATCGAAAAATCGTTTTGTCGGCAACTATTATTCTCGCAACTAAATAATAACTTACTTAATACATTGGAAATCATTGTATCAACAAATTTAGAAGCGTACAGAAAAATGAAATAATGAATCATTATCGATAAAGAAACTGGACAATTCACAGATTAGACGAAAGAGTATTTCGGAAAGGGCTGTTCTCAGTCTTCGTGTATGCTGAATTGAATGATGAGGAGTTAAGATATTTGCACGACTCTTAACATCGAGGTCTGGAGAGCCGATGAGGATGATTGAGGTGAGTACGGAGCAGCGCCAGAATGAAATGGAGGGGTAAACGGGAGATCTCCGAGAAAAAACCCGCCGACCAACGGCAGCGTCCGGCACGATTCCCACATGCGGAAATCGGGAGTGACCCGGCCAGGGATTGAACCCGGATCGCCTTGGTGGGAGGCGAGCAGGCTAATCGCTCAGCCAACGTGGTCCCGAATGAAATATATTGTTGCATGTCTTGAAGAATTGAACAGCATAATCACAATCGACTATGCCACGTGTAAAAATGATGACGTCAGCTGAGCGTGTCTGATTGGCGAAGAAGAAGGGGTGAAGAGCGGAGGGGCAGTCGCCCTGTCGCAGTTCGCGTCGCTCCATCCCTGCACCAGCCATTATCTCAGCAGTGCACCTGAATATTCACGCAGCTCCCTTCTTCCCTGCTGGAGCCACAGCACTCTACTGGAGACTGAACCCAACCCTACCTGGTGCCAGATGAAGACATTAGCCCACACCACTGCTCTTGGAGGGTGTCGGTCGACTACAGGTTGATTCCGACGACAAGGTTACTTCCGGACGAGTCAGCGTGACCTAGTGACAACACGGGATGAACGTGGGAGGATTCCTCCTTAACCACTAAACATGTTATCCCGAGTATACTCGCTCACGTTTGACGTGTGGCGGAAAAAGTGAATTCATGGTCAGTGCTGTGCAAGTCCAGAAGATAGCACCAATACGGACATCGCCTTTCCTTGGTCAATCATATTCGTTGCCGCTGACTATTATATCGGTTCGTCTGTTATATTAAAGGCTGTTAATGATAGTGAGCATTTTCGAAGTAACCTTAGAAAAAGTCACTGTTCCTGCCTGCATATATTTTAACGGGCACACTGAGTGAAATGCGCCCAGTAAAGTTGGTAACGATGGAAGAGAAAATATTTATAACGTCGAATAAAAAGTGTTAGGTAACCATTTGTGACAACTTAAATTATTTATATCGCTTTCTATTTTTTTTAATGAGTCGAAGAGTAAAAATTAGCAGATTTTTTAAATATATAATTAATTTTCTTATAATTTTATAGTTTCACTTGACCGACACATGAAGAAAGCAATGAGGCCCATGGCAACGATAATTTTACATAAGGTGCAAGAACACACAACGTGCATACAAATAGATCTTAGCAGCGCCTTCGAAAGTGCTCATTTTACCGCGAACAGCCTTATATCTATTGGTTTCTTCATGTGCTATGGATATACTGAAACATTTCGATAGGTTCCAAAGTGTCGGTCGATACAACAAACTCGTAAGTAGCGTTAACACCAATAATGTCTTCTTTGCAACACCTGAAACCAAAAATTAATGCGTACCTTAGTGGGTTAACAATTTTGGGTGGTGCTGTAGCGGCTACCCTTACGCACTCATAATTCCCCCAAAATATTTTCAAAGGCCATGTTACAATCGAGCGAATTTTTTTTTAAACTGTGCATTTTGTGTATTAGCAAGCACACTATATAATTTCAGATGTTCAGTACGCAATGCTACAGGTACATCACGTCTTGTGTGTGTGTGTATTAATTATTTTCACTGGGAAAATACAATGTGGAGGTGATTTCGTGAGTTGTATTTGACTTTTCATTTTCGAAGCTGCAATAAATAAAAAATCGTAATTACAAAAATTTGTTATCAATTTTGTAGGCAAGACCTATTATGAGGCGTTTTTTCAAATAGAAGAACCTATCGGAAAACGGCCTTAATAAACGTAAATATGACGCTGGCATACTGTAAGTCAAGAAATGTTGGAAGCAAATAATAATAAATCGGTTGTTTATCACTGAAATAAGTGTTTTTTTTAATTTCATTACATATTGTAAGAATTTGCAAAGTGGAAGAAATCTTGTACTTCAATCCATTTCTTAAGCACGTCCCACTGATACCTATACGTATACAGACCATTAGGTCAACATTAGTGCTGTTTTCGGTAGGCGTTGTCTAGATATAATATTTCTTCAAAAAAATCTACAAACGTAGGCTTTTCAGTAAATATTAATACTAGTCAATAAAACTTAATAAAATAAAAGTGCCTGTCTGAGATTTTTGAATTTTCCACTTTTAATTATTTTTTCATATAGTATAATTGATTACTAAGCCATATGTAATGTTAATATTTTTAATGTCTGTCTGTCCGACCGGATTTAACTCAAAAACCACTGAACGTATTGACATCAAATTTACACAGAACTAACTTAGTCTTTGTGTCATCGAGACATCTCAGACGGTTTCGAAAATATGATGACAAGGGATGTACATAGGTATTGGATTAAGCTTTTCTTAGGATTACTGCATAAAAAAAGCATTGTTAAAAAAAAGTTCCGTCATTTCTCCCTTCTTTTTTGTCTATTGGCTGTCCTCCTTTCCTTCCCAAGAGCGATTCCAAATCCTAAATGCCATGCGCAGGAAAGCTAATATAATATAAAAGGGGAGTCTAAGGCAATATATTTTAAATGGGACAAAACGACACCTGGCACTGGTGCCGACGCCAGCCGGCCGCCATGATGTGACGACACCCAACAACCATATTGGATACAGGTGACCTTGACATTGACCCCATTCCCATGACGTTGAATAACCTTTAACCCTAAAAATTACCAAAAATACAAAAAAATAAAATTTAAAAACTTAAAAAAAAATTATAAAATATCTTAAAAACTTAAAAGAAACGAACAAATTATTTTCAAGAATTATTTAAAGACGTACATGTAGGAGGTCCGTGGTTCGATAACAGTTGAGTAGTGGGAGCGAAGACTTCCGGGCGCATTTTCGCCCTTATCGTCATCGGCTGTATGTGATTAACCTGGGAGAAGTCTCGCTCAGGATAAGAAAAACTGCTTGGTCTGCCTTATCGACATTGGGTGCATTTGTTTAAACTGTGAGAGGATCCTATGGCTGTGGTAGAGAATGAGGGGGGGGGGGGGGCAAGGGCGCACACTTGACATAAGGGCGATTATAGAGTTGGAGCAGGAGGGTCGAGGAGTCATGCCCAGGCCTTAGTTCAAACCCCCTTCAGAACATTTTTCTTTTTTCGCATGACTAAGTATGGCTAAGGAGTTATATGTTTAGGATTCAGACCTTGGTTCGGGTCTCGGTCAGAGCACATAATGTTATTTTATTTTCGAATTTAACAAAAAATTATTTTTGATTTGGCTACCTGCTAGGGGTATTTGGCTACCTGCTAGGGGTAGTTAATGTAATATTATTTCTGGATTATCGACTTCTATTCCCAGGCGACTCACTTAATATTTAAAAAATAATAAATGGGAAATGTATTCTTATGCATTCAATTACGCTCGCTAACAGCTTACCTGATTAGTGTATCCCGCTCGACTGACATGTTACGTGTTTGACGTCAACTGTCGAAGGTCGAGAAGGGTGGAGGGGGAAAGCAGTTGTTTATTGAGCAATGACATAATCATGTATATGATGTAATCATGCGAGTCCATACCTGCAAAAACATGCAATGAATATTAACTATGTATGCATATACACACGTGTCGGGAGCTTAGTCGATCCACCTGTTATCGATCCCCGGACCTCCTACATGCATATCTTTAAATAATTTCTTAAAATTAATTGGTTTCAAGTTTTTAAAATTTTTTTATAAACTTTTAAAGTTTTCATTTTTTTGGGGTGATTTTTGGAATTCTTTGGGTTTAAGTTCATTCAAATTCACGGACATGGGGTCAAGGTCAAGGTCACACGGATCCAATATGGTGGTTTGGTGACGTCAAAACATGGCGGCCGGACGGCGCCGGCGCAGGTGTCATGTCACAGTTTTGTCCCATTTAAATTACATTGCCTTGGACTCCATTTTTATATTTTACTAGGCCTATGTAATACTTTACTGAATATAGGGGCTACGGTGGCTGAGCGATTAGCACGCTCGCCTACCACCAAGGCGAACCGGGCTCAATCTCCGGCCGGGTCACCGGATTTTCGCAAGTGGAACTCGTGCCGGACGATGCCGTTGGCGGGCCTTCTCGGGGATCCCCAGTTCCCCCCCCCCCCCATTCCGGCGCCGCTCCATATTCACTTCAATCGCCATCATCGGCTCTCAAGACTTCGCTATTAATAGCCACCCAAACCTCTTCACTCACTCACTTTAGTGAATATAACCTAACCTCCAAGGTATAGTATCAGGAAGTGGTAAATCACTTTTTAAATCACAACGTTAGGATGCATATTTTCTTTAAAAACAGATAAACAAGACATAATTGA
Source organism: Dryococelus australis (assembly GCA_029891345.1). Taxonomy (NCBI): domain Eukaryota; kingdom Metazoa; phylum Arthropoda; class Insecta; order Phasmatodea; family Phasmatidae; genus Dryococelus; species Dryococelus australis. The sequence continues at coordinate 39,883,847 of CM056995.1, read as the reverse complement.
ATACATTTTAAGTATTATTTTATTCTGATTTACAGCAGATATGGTATTATTGTTGCTCACGCCTAATTTACTTCTAGTTTAGTAAAAAAATCTGTTGGAAGATAAAAATTTAACAACTGATTTTATTTATTCATAAAATTTTCCATTCAGTAATTGATAACCTGTTACGAGATACTAGGAGTTATTGATCACCAGAAGCTAGGATTGATTACTTTGTCTCCACCTGACTGCACATATACTGTATTGCATTCTTATGCTTCAATAGTGGGAACGTCTCATGGCCGGTTGGATCAACATCTTCCCCGATCCGAGATCGAATGATCCTAGTTCCGAACCAGGATGCAGTTTGATCTTGGTTCCAATGTAAAAGTGTTCCACCAACAAAATGTAATGATTCTCAATCTCCGATTCGTCGATCTTGGTTCCAAAGTGAGAGATCGAGATTAAGTATGAGACGAATTTTGCTATTGGTTCGTAATATATGACGTCATGGAAGTAGGCGTATTTTTCACTATAGATATAAGTACATGTGCGATGTTTGATCTGTTTTAAGTTAATTATTGTTGTGCGAATTTTACTGAATAATATTCAAGTGCGTATAATGTTATTTTAATTTCCCAAGAAAATAATCGAACGTAGTTCTATCTGTTGTATTTTCAAACTACATTTGTCGACGATGGCTGCTGATCTCGGATCGAGATTTCGAACCGCCAATTTCGGCGGTTCGAAATGAACTTCCTTTCGATTTCCAGTCCAGCTCTTAACTCGAATGGTGCAACAGTTTTCTGTGTCGATCTTAGATCCGATCTCGGATCGAGTTTCGAACCACAATGGTGCAACCGGGCATTAGCCAACTTTTTTTGTGATATCGTTTAACTGTTGTTGATATCACATTTCCTCGCTCTCGCAAAATATACACTTGTTACTTAAGGATTTTTTTTTATTAGAGACTAAAAATGCCACGTAAGTATTAAGACCCTTAAAGAAAGTTTAGAATGATATTGCTTGTACTCTACAGTGCCAAAATATTTTTATGCTCGTTTTGAAATAGAACTCGTGACAAGTTGATGATCTAGGCCATAAGAGATCAATCCCTTTTGCAAACCATACATCTACAATAGTTGAATTTCGTCCTCATAATTACATTAGTTCTATGCTATAAACTTCCAAAGATCATAAAAATTCACATGACAATATTGTAATCTCAAAATCACGAAATATTCCAAAGAGTATATGGTGAGCTGAGTAAGGAACAGGAACAGTTCATGTTGTCAACCGCCTAGATGGCAGCACTTAAAAGATAAATGAATTTGGTGTCGGGAAGATATGGAAGTTGCGAATGAGAGATACACATTCCCGTTTTAGGGGTTTTAGGGCCTTATGGAGGGTTGCATAAAATGTTGGTCCACACAGCATTTTAAGTTGAGTACTGAATTATATCCCTGTCAAATATGGTCCACGTCTATCTCCATCGGTATAGAATTGTAGAGAGTACATACATATATAAGGTTATATATATATATATATATATATATATATATATATATATATATATATATATATATATATATATATATATATACACACACACACACACAGAGCAGGCTGTATTAAAAAAATTCACAAGGTATAAAAAGGAAATAAAAAGACTTTCAAAATGACTGACAAGCTGCGTATGGCACGGGAACGTCATGTATGGTGGAGAGAGCTAAAGAAGTGCTAATTGTTTTGATAAGGCGGGTGGGAGACGATGGAAAGACGGACCACGAACAACAGGCATGGAATAAAACAGGCAAAGATGGCAAAGGAATCATAGGTATTCGCAGGAAGGGCACATGGGGGTGCAATTGCACCCCTATTGCATAATATAATGTAATTTAGGAAAATAAAAAATGAATCTCGCCAATTTTGTATTTTGACTAGACAGTCAGTGCGTTTGAAATGGCCATTAAATTATAATATAGTTTAAAATGAGTGGGTGGAGAGATATGGGTGGATCTTAACAGTGAGGTTATTTTGTGACGAATATGTTTACATTTACTTTTCATTTGAATTTTTTAATCTCGTACAAGTCGTACAAGCGGATCTTAATTTTTGCGGTTTGCGTAATTCCAATTACCTAACCCTACGCAGCCAATGAAAGGAACTCTATGCCCGAATCCAGATTATGGCTATGATGACAGGTATCTCGGTGGCTCAGTCGGACCAACGATTGTCACTTTTTCATTTCCTCGATGAAAATTAACTACGCTATGAGCCGCGCTTATTTCGATTCATTCAGTTCACTGCTACTTAAATTGTTATAACGTATTAAAATAATTCAGACTTACGACGTCTCCTAACTTGATAATACGTTTTTCTTAACACTATCACCACCCCGAAGTGTGTGCAATAATATAAAAGTCCAGGTTATCAGCTGAATATTAATTTAAAAATTTGTTGGGAAATAAGTGTTTTAGCTTAAATCGTCGTGTAATTATAATGTTTTGAACTTTAATTACGGCGCTACTAACCAATTACACTTTTTGAGGAGATATTACTTTCCAAATTCTAGTTGGATAGTATATATATATATATATATATATATATATATATATATATATATATATATATATATATATATATATATATATATATATATAATATATTCACACACGCAGGACATTCATTCTAAACACTAATTAAACTATTAAACAGACTTCGTTTACAACTTTCGGAATTTTTAACAGGTATTTTAAATACTTATAGTAATTTAAACATGAACGTGAAATAGACCCACAAACAAAGAGGGAGTCGAACCAGCTACATTGGTCCACTATGGCTTTCTAAACCTCTAATAGACTTGCTTTAAATGACGGCAAAGGATAGTAGTTGTTCACTTGTATGTAGGTAACCGGCTGGCCGAGAGCTTCTACTACTGGACGCATGTTCTAACAAAATAAACCGCAAACATATACACGACTTGTAGTCCAAAGTATTTCCTAATTCGCGTTTTCGAGCAAAGTAGCTGACATCTAGCAGCGGAAATCTGTACTTGTATAATTTTATAGAGGTTATACACGTCTTCGCTGATATGACTGACTGCAGTGAAATATAATGAAATGTTTATGAAAACGGACGATTTCTTGGTGACATTTGCGTAAAAGTTTTTTCCTATAAATTAAGTAACTTAAACAAATATAATTCATTTCCGCTGTGTAAAATAAGAAAAATACCTTATAAAATACATGTATCAAGGGAGGATATGTCATGTTTGTACACAACTATCCGAAGGATAAAATGATGTAAAATGCTGGTAAAACGATGGTGTTAAGGTATATGAAAAACAAGGAAATTATTGGATACAAAAATGTAATAATAAAATAACATTTAACTTAATAGAACTAAAAAAAAACTCGAAAAAAAAACTCAATAGCAAACGAATTAAAAGTGACAAAAAATAAGTTATATGTTTACATACTATCCCAACAGACTAAAAAGTGATTCATAAATTTCCTTCATTAAAGTGAAAAAAAGTGAAAATGTGGCTGCACATTATTGTAATAATACTTAACATAGTCTGTAAGTCCAAAAATGCAGTTCTCAATTATTTTTTGCCATTTCCCGCAAGGATGCGATTTTCCATTCGAGCTGTATGTGCATCTCAATGAAACAAGTATCTTTTTATGCTCTGATGAATTAGTTTAATTTTCACTTTGCTACGCAATATCGCACTCTATCAAATGTGATCTTAATAATTTCAAAACATTCAACAAATGAACATATAAAATCCCCGACAAAAATTGTATAAACCATTTGTTTATACAATTCAATTACAGCCTCAAACATTCATGTTTCTTGACTTAATGTGGATGCAAACAAACACGACATTCACGTTTAACTGGAACATGCAATGCAATTGTTACTTGGTTATACCCTTTATTACGGCAATTTTCGTCAAGTGGTGCTGCGCACTGGGGGGGCGCCGAAAACGCGAATAGCGATGGATGGGAAATTGTTTATTACGAAATAAGACTTCCGAAGCCTGCAGGTAGGCCGTATTCATTACACACGAGGTGGTAAAGCAGTGTCAGGAGGGGCAAATGAAATACGCGACCTAAGAAACCTCGAGAGAGAGAGAGAGAGAGAGAGAGAGAGAGAGAGAGAGAGAGAGAGAGAGAGAGAGAGAGAGAGAGAGAGAGAGAGTGAGAGAGAGAGAGCGTGTTGCCCACTTTCAGGCGGCATAACTGATCTTTACGAGCGAATACTCCGACAGAGGGGTTTAAGGACAAATAACAAGATGATCTGTTTTCGTTAAACTTACTCGTTGAAAAGCCAAATTTGAAAACCAATTACGCTTCTACGTCGAGAAATTTAATGCAAAGTAAGTGAGACAGTTCAAAACATGGCATAATGCAGTTTGATGACAGCAACAGTTGTCACTGTGGTTGCATATTAGCCAATACAGGTCTACAGTGTGACATCTATAAATTCTATTCTTGTTCTTTGGTTTCTAATTTCAAAGGCGTGTAGGCATGTCTCCTTTTGGAATCACTTTAGATCAACAATTCTCAAACTTTTGTCCGCGGACCTCTTAGGGTCCTCGAACTTATGGTTAACGGTCCGCAAGTGAAACTAATACATTTAACTTTACGTAAATATATTGTACTTATGTTGTAACTGTGTAACTTTTTTGTTACAAATGAATGTGATTTTTGCAAATTTTGTTGTAAGCTAAAAGTGACATTGTAACAATTTGTATAGGGAAAAATCAATAGGCTGCATGCGCGACAATATTCTCTCAGCTTATATTAAAGAAACGGTTGGGGTTACGGCAAAACGTACAACATGTCAAAGAGTTTCTCGAGCGAGTGAAGAGATTTGGGCGGCTCTGAATAGCGAGGTCTTGAGAGCCGATGAGGGTAAAGCGAGGTGAGAATGGATCAGCTCTGTAATGAAAGGGCTGGAAAAAACGGGAAATCCTCGAGAAAACCCGCCGAACAACGGTATCGTCCTGCACGACACCCATATGCATCAATTCCGGAGCAACCCCGCCGGGAATCGAGCTCGGTTCGCCTAGGCGGGAGACGAGTAGTCTAACCACTACACCACCACGGCCCCAAGATTCTCACAATCACAAATGTTAAGAACTCCTGCTACAGCAAATACACTGTAAAATAGTTCTGGTAAACTTCCTAAACTCTAATGGAAATTTTTAATCTATACAGTGTATGGAAATAGTATTACGTATCAGGCTGAAAATATGGGCATGTTTAGCAACGGTACTATACAAAATCGTGAACTTTCCCACGCATTTGACTCTTTCCTGTACAACTGTAGGAAAAATACCGTGGATGTATGGGAAAATATTTTACCATTCGCAATTTGTTACTGTACGTATACACCGATATGGCGGATTTACAAATAATTTCTTAACAGTGTACCATAAGGCACAGGTATGTGTTTCCTTTATCGAAATAAACCTGCAACTGCATGTTGCCAGGCACAAAATCGTCTCTATGGTAAATAAAGTAGACGCGAGAATTATTCATGAGTCACTAGAGTTCCTGACTCGTCGTAAACCTCAGCCTAATGGCAGTTCCATCAAACATTTGACGGATGAACGAAGCGCGGCTCTGTTCGTGTCTATTCTGCAGTGGTAAAACAGCGTGTTTGTAATTTGCGGGGCGCGTGGTCCGCGGGCGATACGGGAGGTTGCCATCGCTCACGGGCGACGCCATAGCGTTGTTTGCGCAAAGAAGCCAATTATTGTCGGAGACAGGAGTGACGGCGGATAAAAAAAGGCCGTTGAAAGGGTGAATTGTTGGGTGACGGGGTTGAGGGGGGAGTCGTGCAAGACGTCAGTGACGAGCGCCTATCCCCCTCCAACCCCTTTCAAGTATTAGCTGCCAAGCCGCACGTGAAAACAATTACTAGCCGTCATTTTTAAGCGCGCGTGACATCGCCCTGACACTTGTTTTTTTTTTTTTTTTTTTTTTTTTTTATACCGTGATCGGGTATTGGCGACACGGAAAAGGGAGTGGGTGGAATTAAAATTCAATCAGTTCCTGCGAGGCGCGTAGCGATGGTAGGTGAAGTTGTTGAAGGGCGGAGGGGGGTAAGGGGGATAGACGTGGAGGGAGACGCCATGTTGCGCACTACACTGACATCTATCGGCGGCCGGGTCAATTATCTGAGCCGAGGCGACAACATTAACATCCCGCCGCGTTCACATGTTGCGACGCGCGCGCGAGAACGCCGAAACTGTGGATGTATTCACGTGAATGCGGAATTTGTGTTTACTCACAAAACTCTGTAAATATGAACTGATACGACTTCCGTTCGAAATTTGGCTGTTTAAAACACGCCAGAACTTATTTTTCTTCGTGCGGTACTGGGTTTAAATGGAAAATACAGACTTTTTTTTTTTCAACTTTTGCCATAATAATGTTTTTAACGCGACACAGGAAGTAGAAGAAGCTTACAAGTGCAAAATACGTTGTGAAATAAATGATAAATATGATAAATACTTTCAACTTAACGGCTAATAAATTTAATTCGTGATAAAGCTTGTCTAGCAGTTCGGAATATGGACAATACAAATAAATACGAGATGTGAACAGGGACAAAGATGCTACACTGCTAACTGTAATTTGCTCGAGAACCCTCACCACTGAGCTACTAATATTAAGGGTTTTAATTTCCATCGTACATTACTTAGAGCGATCAAAGGAGAAAATTAATTGCCTTCCCCGGTGCTCTTACACGTCATATCTTGGATGCAGAGAAAGCGTGTCATCCACTCTGCTACTGAAGCGCACTTAGTTACTGGAAATATTGTTATAAGTCCTTCTTGCGTAACCAGTTGGAATGCACTCTGCCGCTGCCCCCACGAAAACCTAGAATTATATAGTTAGCTGTAAATATAGTTTATATGTGTTCTATAATCGTTATAGCCCCGAGTGTTTTGCGGATTGAGCTGGCAGCAAGCCATGTTGGACAGCCCTCTATACACTCGAGACATTATCTGCATATTGGTTGCTGTGATCAAGTGAGACCTCTGTACAGGACTGTTAAACACTCACTCACACTACTGCTGCCTGCTTATTACTGGCTCATAGTTAAACGGGGTGTGAACTGTCGTCCAATCACAACAGTGAGAGAAAAGAACAGGTGTTTGGAGTCTATCTCGCCTCCGAAAGAATTCGCGAATCACTTGTGGTTCTACTACTTTATGTTATATCCGCGAAGCTACTTACATAACTCGTTCAAGAGCAAATAGCTGAATTAATTTCATAATTTCTCAGGGGAAAAAAGGCAAGATTACGGCATAGCTTCACCTCCCGGGTACAATAGAATAAACAATTTATACACATCGTTTACATTTTTTAGTCGCCATGAGACCCTGACACGTTGGGAACCAATTTGGCCCGTATTTCACATTACAGCAGTGCTTTCTGCGAGTGAGAGTTTTGTATATTCTTACGTAGTTATGCTAATGCCAATTCAACCAAAACTCAAAATGGAAATTATTATATCAATGTGATACAGAACACAACGTTCGTTCATGTAACTCCAGTAGCATTTACATTAAGGTTTTAAATTTTTTCCCACACATTAAGAACAGTCTAAATTGGAAATACATTTTCCCCTGTATTTTCTATTATTCAGAAATCCTAGGCTGATTTTTTTTCCTTGCGTATGCAGTATACTATTGTAACTTCTACGTTTAACAAGTCCTTCAGTCTATGTTACACCGGGTAGTAAAGGATATATGGTAGTTTAAACGGTATACATAATTTATGGGCAAGTGAATTTTGATAGCGTTTCTTCAAAATGTTGCCATGGAATCGAAGTCACCAAATAAATGGAATTAGATCTGACTTGTTAGGATATCAGATTATCCGCTGCAATCAGTTTTGTAAACAGGCGCACTTTTACGTTTGCTTATTCATGTAGACTACGTTTTACGCAAAAACGGCGAATATGGTAAACTAATGGCTCTTTTTGCATTGTGCAGAGAGAAAAAAATTATTGTCAATGCCTGTTTTGGTATCTATACCTTCTACATACTATTTCTGAGAATTGATGAACAGTAGTTTACTCGGTTTAATAGTTTGCAACAGAAACACAAATTTTTAATATAATAGTAGCTGAGTTCCTTCGATAGTGAAAATACGACTTTAAAAAGATAAGAGCCAGTAACAAATAAAATTACCATCATTACTGCAGCATGGTGAAACGTAATGACCGTTGTTAATTTCTTGTACGAATAATTAACACGTGTAGGTATCTAA